>CM076578.1:536930902-537530902 GCA_034641835.2 Pinus albicaulis | reverse complement strand
TATTGATACCACTTTTTATATGAAAGTGCCTTTTACCATATGAGAATACTTATTTATATTTTAAAATATAATTTTACTTTGTATTTAACGACTTTATCATCCATATTTTTTGAATATTTTTCAATTATATTATAGACTAGATTTATCTCTCCATAGTATTGAACAATAAAATGTTATAACAAATCCATATGTAATCTACTCAAAACTCCATGGTATATGAAAAATCACTATGTAGTCACCATGAAGCCATGAATATGTACTTTACAACATTCAAGAAGTAAAAACATTATGCAATCACCATCAAGATGTGAATATTGAATCTACAATATTTAAGAAGTAAAATTTCACAGAAGATTCATTTTGATTTCTAGTTTCATGGATTAAGAAAATAGGTACAAATTTTTCCATGCAGGTCACTTTTATATGTAAAATGAACCAAAATGGATTGATTACAATACAAATGAATTGAAATGGTAATATAAATGGATTTAAACAAGACAAAGAAATGTAAACTTGAAAAAAATTGTTATACATATTTCATTAAAAAATGTATATGTTTAAAGTGCATATATCAATTTTGTTTGAATGTGCATATTTCAAAGTATATGAATTTTTATATATTTACATGTGTATAATAAATTTGGCATATCATTTCACAAATTAAAACTTGGATGGCATGCCCAAATACTAGAATGAATAATTGAGGAAGTCAATAACTCTTTCCACCCTCACCAATGACATGTTCTTTTAAAAAGTTAATATTTCTCTTGTCCCCCAACAAAGATTAAGCCTAGTTATGTCTGGGATCAAAGTACATATCCATCACTGTGAATAAAAAATCAATGTTTATAAGTTTTTTCCTCAAATTTATAAATTAACAAACTTAAAAAAATCAATTTCTATTCAATAATTTGTAATAAAAAATCATTGCAGCCAAGAGGGGCATGGGTGCATGGTGTCCTCATAAAAATCCTCTCTAAAATATCACTTTAAAAAATGTATAGATAATAATTTAATTAAATTAATTATGAGTACATATAATATTTAATGTTTGACCATTAACAATTTCATATACTATTCGTCACTAGGAAAAGTGATTATCATATTAAGAGATTAGTACCCTTCACTAGGAAACAAAGCCATTGGTAAAACACTATTATTAGATGTAATAATAGTGGATGTGACTGCAATGGGCATAATATCATGTGAAGGGGATACTCTTTCCAATGTCTATATTCACTAAGTGTTGAACTAATTAGATACATGATTTAATTATCTAACATGAATAACATACATGTGTAACTTGTAAGAAACCTATGAGACAACAATGATGGATGTGAAATAAGTAGATTCACTTCCAAAATATGGTCCCATAACAGATACACCAAAAATAATATTAAAGGGAAACATTTATCTATTATGTTTAAGTATTCAATTGTCACATTTCTAAATTGAACAATTCATATGTGGATATCTTGTTATGGATACACTTGACTGTTATAGACTTGGCTTTGAGGCTTTCCATTTGCATCATTTACTCATCTAGAAATGGGTGATAGGAATTCAAGTCTCCATAATAAACTCATGGTCAGATTCTATCATCTTTCATCTCCTTGGTTCACCTTCCTTTGCTTTAATTTATGTGAGACTGATCTGAGTTGGTATGACTAGATGATTGTACTGGAAAGATTAATATTTAGGAGTAAAATATCTATAAATAATGTGACCACCCTATTTTTTTACCTTTTAAAAAAAATGAACCATCACAACTGTTGTGGACATTTTTTTCACCCCCTAGAGACAGTCTAGAGTTGCCATAGACCAGTGCCTAGGACATCTTAATATAGTAAGGAGCTCTTCGTATAGCTTGGGTTGCCAATCCAAAAGCTCACTTACTATCTCTTGTAAAACAAGGAAATAAGTTTTGAATGGGACCAAACTCTCTCAGAAGCTGACACAAAGATAAGAATAATGTAGGAACATCATGTAAAACTCCAATACAAAGGCATCAGACAGTTAAGAGACAACTTACTGTAAAGAGGGCCAGTTCAAATAATATATCACAGAAATCAAATATCAGGAAGTGAGTGCAGTGAGGAAACATAAAGAGGATATTAGTTAACATGAGACTGATACCCAGATACACAACAGAACCACATAAGGGCATACCAATTTATGAATCCTTATATGACAATGGCGTTTTAAAAGCACCCTCCTCATGCAACTAATATAGCAGAAAACATGGATGAGGTGAACATGGAACAGTATATCATGACTAGGCCTATTTAAAGCGCTTGACTAATTCCAGAAAGGGCACCAACAAAGATGAATCCTTACTGCAAACTAGTGAGCCACTCGCATTCTAGAGCATGATACAAGAAGATAAATAGCATGAAAGGAGATATTGTATTAACACATAAGAGAAATTACATACTGTGAGATACCAGAGACCAGAATCCTCATTACAGTTATAACCCCTCCTCACTGAGACCCTACGGGCTCTGAACCTTCATACAGAAATTTTGCAGAATGTATACAAAAGCCTTTTCACTACACAGTTTGCTGATAGAAATCTGGAACCCTTACATTGTCTTTTATTTTAGCTTTTATAGACAAGATAGAGAATTCTAGAGGAGGCGGTAGATAGAAAGCATTTAATAACTTATTTTGAATCAGATGGCGGAAAGCATTCGCGCCCACACTGTGAAATGACCGAAAGTAAATGACTATACTTTACAATTTATTCCTGGAAATGAATACTGAAAATGAAAAATTGTTTATATGCAAGATATAAATAATAAAATATGTAAACATTCGGCTGTTTTCTGGAGGAGGAAGATCTGTGGCAATAAAACCTTGAGGCGCCCGTCTCTGTGCATGGTACTTTCGATCTTCAGTTCTTGAATTTAAATTTGAAACCTCTTTCGAGCTGGACCCTGAATTCATTGCTTCTTCATTAATAATCTGTCGCTGCATTAATGTTTTCATCCGCCCAAATACGTCCCTTTGATTTTTCTCTGGAGAGTTCCATGAATCGAAGTACCCTTCTTTAATGGAGGTCACATCATAGTGACTTCTGGATCTTTTTCGCTAATTTTGTTCCCACCACAAGTTCCTGCAAAAACCAAAGCCTGTTGAATAAAACTGATGACAAAGATAGTGGAAAAAATGGGACTAACAGAAGTGGTGGCATAGATACGAGAGGATGATGGAATGACGCGGGGAGGAGACTTCAAACAAAAACGCTGAGGTGTGACACATAACCGGAATATGTGAACAATGGAGAAACAGTGGATGACATGTAGGCACACAACGAAAAATGGTGGAAGAACGTTGATGGTACGAAAACTTTGAAGATTAACTTTTGGGGGAAAATACAAAGGAAAGACATAGCAAAATAATGGAGCAGAGGCTTTAGAGGTCGGACCCGGAGCGCATATCGCAAAATCGCAAGAGGAGAAAATGTGATGGAGGAAAAATGGAATAACCAAAATTCCGCGCTCTGCGCTATGCGATGGGCGTGACCAGTTGAGCGCGGATCGCAAAAACGAAAAGTGCGATGATGGGGGGGGGTGGGTAGCGCTGACGGGAAATTGCGCTTTTGTGATGAGGCGGACATGCGATGAGGGTGAAGTGCGATGGTGCGATTATGCAATCTGCGGTAAACGATCAAAGGGGTAACGCTTAGTTACATGGATGAAAGGGGGCACGAAGTTAGGGGAGAAAGGGGGCTAGGCCCTATATGACTTTACATAGTGGATTTTAGCCCCTTTCCAATGTATTTCCGGTGCGGGAAAGGGCAGCAGTAAAGGGAAAAGGGGAGACTTTAGCCAAAATTTGAATGGAGGGGCTGACTTGTACGACATTGGCTCCAACTGGGGATGGCATGTTCGTCCTCGGGCATGCCGAGAACTTGTAGACCTCAAACCCCCTTGTGCGTGAATTTCATTCTACGATCCCGTTGCATTTTCTTCAAAACTTATCAGCTTATTTATATTATTTACATTTCAAAATTGAAATCCCACTTGCATACGTTATATACATAAAATACATCAAGCCTGGTCTGCCTGAGTCAGTACTAAAAGTAGTGTTTAAGGAATTGTCCATTCACGGGGGCGTCCAACAGATCACCCTGTAGATTTTCTAACATGAAAGTATTATTTCTTCCTAGGTTCGCTATTCTGAATGGACCGAACCACAGCGGGTCAAACTTGGCGTGCTTGCCTTTTTATGCTCTGCGAACATCCCACCTGAGAACTAGGTCTCCTAATTGGAAATTCCTATCTTTTGCAAGGTGGTCAAAAATATCCTTCATTTTTTCCTGATATTCTATCAGTCTCTCATTCACCTGCTTGCGCGTTTCTTCCAATTCTACCAGCTGATTAATTCTTCTGATCATGTCATCTGGTTCTTCCTGATTCTCTTGCATAAAACGTGCCACTGGAAATGCCAATTGCAGAGGAAACACAACAGCTCGCCCATGCACCAACTCATAGGGTGACTTCCCTGTTGCTCTTTTGCTGGTTATCCTATTTGCCCATAGAGAAAACTTCAATTGAGAGTCCCATTTTTTATGATTTTCACTTATTGTTTTCTTCAGAGCCCTTACCAGGGTTTTGTTAGAGGGCTCTGCTAAACCATTCCCCTGTGGATAGTATGGCTGTGGAGTGAGTCAATGTAATGTTATACCTTTGACAGAAATTTACAAACCTGGCAGACTTGAAATCCTGCGCATTGTCAGTTACAATTCTGGCTGGACAGCCAAACCTAGATATGATATTTTCCTCTATAAACCTCATGATCACAGCATCTGTAGCATTTCTTGTAGGTATTTCTTCCACCCATTTCGTGAAATAGTCTGTGGCTGTTAGTATCCATTTATGTTGGCCACTTGATGGGGGATGTATTTCTCCTATAAAATCTAGTCCCCATTTCTTAAATGGTTCATTTACATGAATGGGAATCAAGGGCAAAGCTGCTAATTTCTGTCTTTCTGCAAATATTTGGAACTTGTCGCATGCTCTGACTCGGGCAAAAGTATCTGAGTACAGTTTTGGCCAGTAAAAACCGGCCCTTAAGATTTTATGTGTTGTAGCCCTCCAACTGTAATGTCCTCCACAAATTCCTTCATGAAATTCTGTCAGTACTTTCTGCACTTCATTTTCTGTGAGGCATAACAATAATATACCTAGAGGGTCTCTCCAATAGAGTTGTCCATTGGCAATTACATATTTCTGTGATTTCATTCTCACAGCTCTGTATTTTACTTTACCGCAACCTGTAGGACAGCTAAGCGTTAAAAGATATTCAACTATTTCTTTATACCAAGGACTAGTTAGATATTTCATATGTATCTTTTGAGTGGCCATCTCCAGCCCTTGCTGTTCTTCTTCTTCTTCAGATCCTTCATTCGCTATCATGGATAGATTAATGCCCAAAGCTTGATGATTTGATTCAGATAACATCTTGGCAAGTCCCTGTCCTTTGACCAACTTAGTAGGCCTTATATCCAAATCATACTCCTGGATTTTTGCAATCCATCTTCCTCTTCTACCTTCACTGTCTCCCTGAACCAGAATGTCTTTGACAGCGACTGTGGGGACATATGCTGTAATATGAGATTGCAAAACATATACTCTAAAGGCTTTAAGGGACATTACCAGGGCATATGCCTGCTTCTCCAATATATTATATTTTAATTCAGCATCATAAAGAACTTGACTGAAGAAATCTGTAGGCTGTTCATATCCCTCCTCATTTTTCTGCAGTAATACTCCGGCAATTGTATGGGGTGAAGCAAATGAGAATATCATAAATGGCTTTTTGTAATCGAGTCCAGCTAACACAGGAGCTTCAGCGAATGCCTGTTTTATCGTTGTGAATGCATCTCTAGACTCCTGGGACCATTTACTTCATTCTCCTTTTTCAACATATTAGTTATATGCCTAACTATCTCGGCGTAGTTAGGAATAAACCTTCTTAGAAAATTAATTCAGCCTAAAAATACCTGTACTTCCTTCTTATTCCTGGGCAAAGCAATGTTGTTTGTTACTTCGACTCTCTTAGGGTCTATTTTCACACCATCTTTTGTTACAATGTGCCCTAAGAGTTTTCCCTCATCTAATGCAAATAAGGACTTTTGAGGGTTGAGGGATAGGCCATACCTTCTGCATTTTTCAAAAGTTCTTCTTAAATGCTCAATATGTTCATCATCATTCTTTGAAAACACAGTGATATCATCAAGATACACCACCAAAAAATTGTCTTGTTCTCCCACAAAGGCTATATCCATTGCCCTTTGAAAAGTAGCTCCTGCATTAATTAATCCGAATGGCATCTTGGCATACATAAAGGTTCCCCATGGTGTAGTAAATGCAGTTTTCTTCTGGTCTTCTGGGAAAACAACCACCTGATTATAACCAGAAAAACCATCCATCATCGACATTCTGGATGCTCCCACTACTTTCTACAGGATGTGGTCCATCTTAGGCAGTGGATAATTATCTTTGAGAGATGCTCTGTTCAAATTCCTGAAATCCACACACAACCTTATTTCTCCATTCTTCTTTCGAACAGGAATGAGGTTCACTATCCATTCCGAGTATCTCAATGGCACAATTATCTTGGCCTTCAGTAATTTCTTGATTTCTTTTTCAATAGAGGGAAGCAACAGAGGATTGATCTGTCTGAGCTTCTGCTTATAAGGCTTTGCGTCCTTCCTCAATGGAATCTTATGCTGCATTATATTTACATCAAAATTTTTTAGGTCCTGATAGGACCAGGCAAATACATCTTTGTAAGATTGAAACAGCTTCAAATATTTTTCTTTATAATCTTCTGGGACTCTTTTAGATAATTTTACAATTTTGGGATCAGCATAAGTACCCAGATTCAAATCTCCCACTTGATCTTCTTATGTTACTTTGCTAGGCTGCAATGGAATATCATCTTCGTTAAATAATCTTTCTAGAGGCACCAACCCTCTAGGTATAACATTTCCTTTCAGCTGCAGCACTCTATTTCCTGCTATCTTTTCTTCCCATTTATTTTCTGCAATATTCTCAACTTCTTCCTCCTCATTATCTTCAATTTCCATATTTGTGAATTCTCCCACTGTCTCCATGAATCTTTTCATCTGTTCATCATCTTCGAAAACCTGCCAATGCTTTATATTATCTGGGATGGATGGTCTGTACTGTACCTCCACTTCATATCTTAAAAGTGGATTCTGAGGAGGATGGAATGTACTGGAAGCTACAGCAAGAGAATCCGCTATTCTGTTTTGCTCCCGGGGCATGAACTGTATATTAAATGCTGAGAAGAAATTTTCTATCATGTCCCATACTTCGTTTCTATATGTTCTGAGCCGAGGATGCTTAGTTTGGCATTGATTTTTGATCTGTCTCACTACCAGCTCAGAATCTCCCAAGACTATTAAACATTGGATGCCCATGTTTCTGGCTGTCTGTAATCCCAATAATAGTGCCTCATATTCGGCTACGTTGTTTGTAGCCTCATACTCCAATTTAAAAGACAGCGGCACCCATTTCCCAGTAGGAGAAATCAACAATACCCCAGCTCCATTGCCTTCTCTCGAATTTGCTCCATCAAAATGCAAAGTCCAAATTTCTGATTCCCGATCCCCTTTAAGCTGTTCAGCTTGAATTTGACCAAAAAGGGGCTTATGAGCATAATTCTAATTTTCTTCTAACATCAAACAGGAGAAGTCCCCCTCTTTGTTATAAACTGGAGAGTTCTCTGAGCAGTCAGCCTTAGTTACCATTTTAAAAAATCTAGTCTCCCTGTATAACCTCCTTTCTTGACCCCCGAAGACTGGGACAGTAGCATATGTTAAATCCAATTTAATTGATCCCCCAATCTTTGTACCCCAGGACCTCGACAGCAGCATGCCAAAGCGGGCTAGGATATCAGCGACCACAATGTCCATGACCACACTCTTTGCTGGAATTTGGGCCAAATTGACCACTAAATCTTTTATCATCCCCAAGCACTTAACCCTTTTAGAGTCAAATGAGTATAAATATTTATATGGCCTGGTTATTTGTAGCCCTAGTTGCTCCATGACAGACAAAGGCATAATATTATGGGAAGCTCCAGAATCTAACATACAATTATGTAACAGCAGGTCATGAATGACTAGGGATATGTAAAAGGGAGGAGTAGAGGAGTCTATCTCCTCAACATGTGGGCCAAAGACTACCATGGGTCTTTCTTCTTGAAGATTTAGACTATCAGGTGCAATTGGTGTTTCAGGAGAAAGCATAAAGGAAGTAACTTGGGACTGATATACAGGCTGTTTCAATAATTCAGTCAGTGGGACATGAATCTTAATTTTCTCAAGTTCTTTTTGCAAATTGAAAGCAGATGGGGGCTTTTCTATCACAATTTCTTTTGACTCCTTATTTTCAACTGAAGACTTGACTTCTTTTGACACTGACTCAACATTAAGAGGACTGACTATTTTTGAAGAAGAAGGAATCTGAATATTAGACTGTGAGGGAACATTTAGAGGGTTCTTAACTTTTTCCATACTTTTCTTTGTGGTTGATTCCTTCTGAGCAGATGCTTCTTCTTGAGGTGGTTCTTCTTCTTGCTCTTGAGTTCGGGTCCTCTTTCTTGAAGATATGAGATCATATTTTACGTTGAATTTTGCTTCCATAAAATTAGCAAATTGCTTACAGTAATGGTCAATATCTGCTTCTTCATCTCCGTCTTGCAACGGGCAATCCATATCATCATTATTTGAAAAAGCCAGATTTGAATCTTCTAATCCATAAGCCGCATCCCCAGTGGGGTCATCTGCTGGTCCTTCCAGGTATAAGGGATGAGGTACCTGGTCTTGTTGTTCCTTTGTCTCTCTCGGCAATATCTGGAGAGGTGGCCTTCTATACTGGGGATTATATCCTCTGTTTGGAGCATTATAGAAATTCTTGGGAGCTGCATTTTTAGCTTCCAGTTCAAGCTTGACCATCTTCTTTATCATCTTACTTATCTCATCCAATTTCTCTGAATATTTTTCTTGATTAGAAGCAGAAATCTCTTCCTTGCCTCTCCTCTTAATATCTTGTTCAGTTTTTCCCTTTAGTTTCCCAGTGGAGGCAAAGTTTGCTTCCAATTCCAGAGCATCTGATTGTGCATCATCTAAAGTGGCAGGTTTCCTTTCTCTCAATGAGAAGCCGAAATCAAAATCAAAGGATGCTATGAAAATTATCTTGGCAGCCGCTTCATGGGGCTTCATTTCAGGAGGCAGGCTCAGATATAACTTATTGAATCTTTTGATGAACTCTGATACTTCTTCATTCTGTTTCTTCTTCATGGTATTAAATTCAGTGAGACATTGACCGTGATCTTTCTTTTCTTCCCACTTTCTAAGAAAATTATTCTCCATTTGGTCCCAGGTGGTCACAAAATTATTTCCCAATGTCTTAAACCATTTTCTGGCTTCCCCTTCCAAAGGCTGCACAAATAATCTCAAGACCACATCCAAATGTTCAACATTTAAGTTTTTTGCAAAAGAGCAGAAGGTCTCGAGATGTTTCTGAGCATCAACTCCATTTTCACCATTAAACCTCGGCAGAATCTTTAGATAATCCTATGGCATATCATTTAACACTTAGGGCAAGGCCAAGGGAGCATATTTGTTCAATAGAAAAGCAGGAACGTTAGTCATTGGGGGAGGTGGGGGTTGCACAACAATCTAAGATACAAATGAAGGGAGAGGAGTAGGAGAGACGGAGTATGAATAACAATGAGGAATATATTGCACGAGAAGCACGAGGGTGTGGATGGGAATAACTCACGGTTAACGACACTATGCAGCGACCTCTTTAGTGTTCTTCGACCTCGAAAGCGGATGAGATTCTTCTTCAATCCAGGCACTTCCTCTACATGGAGTCTCAAGTAAAACTCGGGATTTGTTCTAACTTCTTGAGAAGAAGAGGGTGGATAATCTTCAACGGAATATTCAGGGTTTTCAGCACGAACTGACTTCCTCTCCTTCCAAATATTTTATGAATGATCTTCTCTGGGTCAGAAACGTAAGGTGTTTTCGACTGAGATGTATCTGACCTCAAATGTGGCTTTCGAGAAGCCAAGACTACCAATAAAATTTATCAAATAAATAACAGTGGAGTCGCCAAGGTGAGAGATACGCAAATTTTCAACTCTCTGTGCTCACCTGATTAGAGAGTGAAAACAATTTGTCGAGGCCTAGGGAAACTGATATTCTTGAATTCGTTCCCCGAAAATGGCGCCAGAAAGATGTTGTGGACAATTTTGTCACCCCCTAGAGACAGTCTAGAGTTGCCATAGACCAGTGCCTAGGACATCTTAATATAGCAAGGAGTCCTTCATATACTTTGGATTGTCAGTCCAAGGGCTCACTTACTATCTCTTGATTGAACAAGGAAATTAGTTTTGAATGGGACCAAACTCTCTCAGAAGCTGACACAAAGATAATAATAGTGTAGGGACATCATGTAAAACTCCAATACAAAGGCATCAGACAGTTAAGAGACAAATTACTGTAAAGAGGGCCGATTCAAGTAATATATCACGAAGCAAATATCAGGAAGTGAGTGTAGTGAGGAAACATAAAGAAGATATTGGTTAACATGGATGTGATACCCGAGATACAGTAGAATCGCATAAGGGCATATTAATTTATGAATCCTTATATGACAATGGCGTTTTAAAAGCACCCTCCTCAAGCAACTAATATAGCAGAAAACATGGATTAGGTGAACATGGAACAATATATCATGACTAGGCCTATTTAAAGCGCTTGACTAATGCCAGAAAGGGCACCAACAAGGATGAATCCTTACTGCAAACTAGTGAGCCACTCGCATTCTAGAACATGATACAAGAAGATAAATAGCATGAAAGGAGATATTTTATTAGCACATAAGAGAAATTACATACTGTGAGATACCAAAGACCAGAATCCTCATTACAGTTATAACTCCTCCTCACTGAGACCCTACGGGCTCTGAACCTTCATACAGAAATATTACAAAATATATACAAAAGCATTTTCGCTGCACAGTTTGCTGATAGAAATCTGGAACCCTTACAATGCCTTTCCTTCTAGCTTTTCTAGATCAGATAGAGAATTCTAGAGGAGGAGGTAGATGGAAAGCATTTAATAACTTATTTTGAATCAAATGGCGGAAAACATTCGCACCCACACTGTGAAACGACTGAACATAAATGACTGTACCTTACAATTTATTTCTGGAAATGAATGCTAAAAATGAAAATCTGCTTATATGCAAGACATAAATAATAAAATATGTAAACATTCGGCTCTTTTCTGGAGGAGGAAGATCTACGGCAATAAAACCTTGAGGCGCCTGTTTCTGTACATGGTAATTTTGATCTTCAGTTCTTGGATTTAAATTTGAAACCTTTTTCGAGCTGGACCCTGAATTCATTATTTCTTCATTAATAATCTGTTGCTGCATTAATGTTTCCATCCGCCCAAATGCGCCCCTTTTGATTTTCTCTGGAGAGTTCCATAGATCGAAGTACCCTTCTTTAATGGAGGTCACATCATAGTGACTTTCGGATCCTTTCCGCCAATTTTGTTCCCACCACAAGCTCCTGCAAAAACAAAATCCTGTTGAATAAAACTAATCACAAAGATAGAGGACAAAGTGAGGCTAACGGAAGCGATGGCATAGATATGAGAGGATGATGGAATGACGTGGGGTGGAGACTTCAAACAAAAACGCTGAGGTGTGACACATAACCGGAATATGTGAAAAATGGAGGAAAAGTGGATGACATGTAGGCAAACAACGAAAAATGGCGGAAGAACGCTGATGGTACGAAAACTTTGAAGATTAACTTTTGGGGAAGTTACAAAGGAAAGACATAACAAAACAACGGAGAAAAGGCTTTAAAGGTGGGACCCAGAGCGCATATCGCAAAATCTCAAGAGGAGAAAATGCGATGGAGGGAAATATGGAATAACCAAAATTCCGCGCTCTGCGCTATGCGATGGGCGTGGTCAGTCGAGCGCGGATCGCAAAAACGAAAAGTGCGATGACCGGGGGGGTAACGCTAACGGGAAACTGCGCTTTGCGCATGCGATGGTGGGAAGAATGCGATCGTGCGATAAACGCTCAAAGGGGCAACGCTTGGTTATATGTAAGAAAGGAGGCGCGGAGCTAGAAGAAAAAGGGGCTAGGCCTTATATAACCTTTTTAAAGCGGACTTTAGCCCTTTTTAAATGTATTTCTGATGTGGGAAAGGGCAGCGGTAAAGGGAAAAGAGGAGGCTTTGACCGAAATTTGAATAGAGGGGCTGACATGTACAACAACAACCATGTCGCTAATTTGGTATGTGAACTGTCCATCTTCATACGGTTGCACCAACCTACTTTTTACCTATGTGCATCGAATAAAATAGTAAGCCACATTATCTTCGTTTCTTGAGGGAGAAATGAAAAAAATGGAATTTCCGACAACCAAAGTAAAAAATATGTATTAGTTATACATTTGAGATTTCAATTTATAGATGGAACCATTAATGATGTACCCTACATACCTTCCCTTACAACAACAAAGAATCGATCATGATTAAGGTAAACAATAGCCTCTTCAACATGCATCTTTTGTCACGTTGAAATTGGATGAGGTCCCTTTAGATAAAGAGGAACATATCTCCATCCTTTTCAGTACCTGTTTTTTTCACATTGATCAAGTCTACATCCATATGCACCAATACAAAACTCACAAAACATGTGAATTTTCTTGTCTCGATGGAGAATATTTCCCCCGTGTCTTTATTCCACACTAAGTGTAATTCTCTTGTGCTTTCTATAGTATTAAAATACCAAGGAATGGATTTATTCACATCACCAAGTTCAACATTCCGGAAAACTGTCATAGGCATAATTTGTTAGTGACCTTCATGTCCTAAATGGGATTTGCATTAATTGACCACCTCTAATGGTGATTTGAGTCGATTTTCATTAGGGCTCATTTCATACCTCCTAAGAGCTTATTTCACACAATCACCTACACCATCATGCTCACCCTTTCCATGTCCCATATCAAAAAAGTTCCAAGTATTTTGAATCTTTGTCTCCTTGTGTAGTCGACTCAAGTAATAATAATTGTGTTGACTTGAACTTCCCTACACAACCACTTGACAAATATAGTGCTTAATGAATGATATGCCATTCATTTTTAATGATTCATAAATAAGGAAAAACAAATGTTGCATCAACAATGTTTCATTCTCATGTTCATCACTGATGTAGAAGTGACACTCCTTAATGACATCATGTGACTCATTAGTTCTATCCTTACCATCCAAATCCAATTGTGCATGTTTGTACAAAATATGTACGAATATGGAAACTTGGTCTGATTGATAGTACTTACTCGATGTCTATGTCTGAGGAGAAAATGTGTAATTCTTATCAAAGTCTACCATTTATAAGATTGTGCCTCGCTGGAATACCTTACTATAAATTCATAAGCTTTCCACCTAGACCTATATGAGTTTTTGAAATATTTATAGATATTGTTTTTAAACTTCCCAAGGAATTTTGAAATAGGAATCTCATCCTCAACATAGTTGATCCTCCTAGGTGTCATAGTTGAAGAATATGGTTCATTTACCATGACATACTCACTTCCATGTGACCATGATATCTGGCATCCCATATTGGTTGGGACCAATATGAAAGTTCCTATGGAACAATGCAAAATCACCACATTCAGTGCATATTCTCCCACCTATACATATTTTCTTGTAAAACAACTGTTTTGGATCCCTTCTACAAAATATTGTTGAACCAAAATAGTTTACTATGGGAGGAGTATGGTCGTCGTGCCATTTCTTCTTGCGAAATTCCCGAAACATGTCATAATGAAGTTGGAATTCAACATGATATCGACAACAACACATGTCACAGTTTGTATTAGGCCTAATAAACCGTGGTTTTAATTTTTGAAACATGATTATGGATATATTGACATGAGGATTGCTTTCGTGAGATTCCTCAAACAGTGCAAAATATATCATTCCTACAATGTCTTCTCGTGATCTAATATTCAACTTTAGATAGGTGATGTCACACAACATGCTATATATATAATATAGCACGTGAATGAATCTCCTAAAACTATACCACAAGTGGTCTAATTCTTATTGTAATCTTGTCTTGGTATGGTTTTTGGGTGATAAGAGCCCAACAAGTAGCTTCATCATTTTCATTTACTCAAACCTTACATTTGCTGTGCTTATGTAATGCTTGTCTCAAGACAAGGAGAAATTTTGACATTGTTGCCATCATGTGTTGTCTTGATGTACTTGGTGCAAAAATAACAATTGTAATTTCTCTACAAGCATTTCAAACATTGGGTTTTATTTATTTTCCAAGCATTGATAATGCCTTTGATATATTTTTAGTTAAATTAACATGTATTTTCCTAATTTTTGCATCTTCGATGCCCAAAAGTTTTGTGGAATGTTTTGGTTTCTTATGTTTGATCAACCCATGTTGTATCTTAGGTTGTTTAACATTTGAATGTTTCTCAAAATACTGATGAATGATGTTACTAAATTTCTCTCTAACAATATGATCAAGGGTAGGATCTCTAAGGTCCTCTCTTATGATTACATCCAAATTTTCTACAAACCTTCCACCCATTTCCAAACCACTGCAACTCCATGTTATCCCATCAACTTGAGAGGGCACAACCCATTTTTTTTGTGGTTGATCAACTTAATAGGGCATGAGTTATTCTTCTAGTTTTTGACAAACTTTATAGGGCACATCTTTTTCCTCATGTAGTTGATTAATTTCCTTCCCTACATAGTAGGATGCAAAAAATAAAGTGAGTGAATCATACGTATTTAATGGTAGAAGGTGACTGAGGGGGATTCCCTTTAACAGATCGAAGCAACAATGTTGCATGTAATGATGATATAACTACCAATTACAAAGAGGGTGTGTATGTGGTTACCTTTATATGAGTTGTAAGGGGAGAAAACCCCCCTTCAATGGGAGGAATACTTTGAATTATTCGAGGCCGACAATTTGGGCCAAGGTATGCGATGATGATTGCTAAATCGAGTGTGGGGAGATCTCAGGAAAATGCAGTTCATTTTCTCAATTAAATACACGTGTTTATTTAAGATTCCAAGAAAATATTATGCAATAAATGCAATAAATATGCTATAAACAAGTGTCAAGTACTTTGAAATCCACACATCTTCGCAACAAGAAAAGAAAACATTCGTAGAAACCTATGTGTCATGTACATTCAACGCAAGTCACTAGTACCTTTCTGCAAGACACCACCAACGGGTGTCTTAAGCACATCAGATGGATGGTACTCACGTATATGGTGAAAATAAGTTATAACGATGGATACTAGTGAGGGCACCAATGAAAACCATAATATGATCTAGGTATTGTTGCTTCCCACAATGGTCACCTATAGGGTAAGATAACATACCTAAAACTATTCATTTTGCTACCTTCACTAGACGGGGGAGAAGCATCTGGCCCTCAAATGGTATGTGATTGAATAAGAACCAAAGTAGTGTGTAGCCACTAAGTGAGCATGCTAACCATCATACCTCAGGTTTTACCTCCTTGTGACATGCTATCACTTCTCCTAGGAATTATTTTCCATCTAATGATGAAGAATTTTTTTAAGCTCCTTACTCATGAATAAAACATAATTGGATTTCATATTCCAATTTATCATAATCAATGCCAAAAATTAATAAACAATTTTTATGCTCTACAACATATCTTACAATTATAGAATTCAATGATTTTAGTATCTTCTTGTTATGTAGGGTGACCAAATTATTTGTTGGAAGCAAGTGCATTGTTGAATGAAAGAAACTCTTTTCTGTAGGAGGAAATATCATATCAATATGTAACATGTGTATATCCTTATCATCAATAATTGGATCTTCGTTTGTCACATTAGTTAACAATTTTCATAAAGAGGATTTTTTTAGACCATTTCCTTGCTGAAGAGAAAAAAAAAAAGATATTACATGAGGTAGTTGACCAATGTCACCCACAATAAGGATGAATCTACCACTAGAAGGATTATATTTGTAAATGAGAATCTAGTTGTATAAAGCTCTTTTTTCAATTGGATTTCATAATTGGATAAAACATAATTGGATTTCATATTCCAATTTATCATAATTAATGCCAACAATTAATAAAAAAAAATTACGCTCTACAACATATCTTACAATTATAGAATTCAATGATTTTAGTATCTTCTTGTTATGTAGGGTGACCAAATTATTTGTTAGAAGCAAGTGCATTGCTGAATGAAAGAAACTCAATTCTGTAGGAGGAAATATCATATCAATATGTAACATGTGTATATCCTTATCATCAATAATTGGATCTTAGTTTGTCACATTAGTTAACAATTTTCATAAAGAGGATTCTTTTATACCATTTCCTTGGTAGAGGAATATTGTCTCAAAAGAGAAAACAATGTTGAAATTTTTCATATTGACATTCTTTGTCATTTTACTTGCATAAAAAGGTTTAAATATTACACGAGGTAGTTGACCAATGTCACCCACAATAAGGATGAATCTACCACTAGAAGGATTATATTTGTAAATGAGAATCTAGTTGTCTAAAGCTCTTTTTTTCAAAAGAAATATATCCATTATGTGTTTAATTTATTCTTGAAATATTTCTAGAGACTCACCATGTATTTGTTCCATATATTTAAGAGGAATCTTGAGATCATAGTGTATATTTTTTGCATTATGTTAAACAAATCAATATCAATTGAAGTGAGAAAAATAAAAATCATTATACCAATAAATACCAAATTAGAAAGAGCTTGATAAATATATTGAATAAGTGAGATGTTCTGTTGCAAACTATTCCTTGAATAATCACTTCAAGAGGGTTGGAATTTTCATCTTCAATTGGATGGTGTAAAACCATCTCAAAAGAAAGTAAATTTTTTTCTAGCAATGAAGATGATGACAAAAATGTGTTCCCATATAAATTATTAGAAACAACACCTTTGGATTGGAATTTATTATAGAATTAGAAAATTTCTTTGCAACACCATCTACGAACACAATTTCTTCCAAATTAAAATATATTTCAAAGTCACTTCAAAAAAGCTAGTGAAGGTATGAAACATTGACTCTATTTGGAGAAATTATTGAAGACAAGTCATCATTATTTATAATATTCTTCAACTTCAACTTCTTTTTTGAGGATGTCATCATCTTCTTTAGCATTTTCAGATGACAAAGGGACCTAATCACCATGCCATTTGTGATATCCAAAATTCCACAAATTTTCAATCGATATTTCACCTGAAAATCCCATATCTAATGCAATGTTATAGAATGGTTTGTAGAAAAGTAACTTCATAAAAAAAAAAGCCATGATTTCTTCTAAACCCTTACTCGGAATAGAGTCAAGAATGACTGAAATTTAGTTCAATGGAATGGAAACATCTATGTTTTCATGGATCTTTTTTACGGTGGGCACGAAACATTATATATATATATATATATATATATATATATATATATATATATTTCTAGTATAGAACATTTGCTATAAATTATGAAGAGTTTTATATATTTAAACAACACTATTTTGGCATGATAATTTATGAGGGTCCCTTAATAGTTTTGTTAATACTTTTGTTCCAAATTTCAAGAGAAAAATAATTTCAACTATGAAAAACAAGAGGTAGACTTATTGTGTTGTAATGTCATGGTATCTAAGTGTTTCTACAAGGAACCTTTATTCTGCACACATAGTAGGATATCCAATGTCTTTCATGTTTTTAATTTTTTTCATCGCATATTGACAACTTTATAACCTATTTTATACCTTTGAAGCATAATTTGCAATATATTTCATGATTACATGTTGAGAAACAACTAGCTGAAAATCAACATTAGATTGTCACAGTCTAAGACAATTAACATTGTAAAAATTTAGCATATCATCAATACATTCATGCTAATATTTAATTTGCATTTATAATATATGAACAATATTTATTAAACACGGGCCTTCCTTGGATCGTTCTAGTGATATGAAATAATGGACTCATTTTTGTGCAAGAAAGAATCTAAACTACTCTTTGTGTGTTTTCAATGAACACAATTGAACATATTTGGCATAACCTTCATGAAGATTTCTAGGAGAAACTTGTGAGGTGTTCAAAAAGTATGGATTATAATTTAAGATTCAAGGAACCGTTATGTTATGATGATGGATGTCACGAATATTTCCTATTGTTATATGTTTAACAAAGAATGTCTTCTCAACATGCACATTGGAAAGAGGGATAATCTTGCTCCTAGATCTTGGAAACTTTTCTCTCTTTTAACTCCTACAAGGATATCGAGCTTCAATAAATCTAATGTTTCTAGGTTTTGGATCACCTATTTTTGCTAATACCTCTTGTAAATATTTCCAAGAAATGTAATTCATGTAAATAATATGGAGACGTAATGGTTTTCTTTGGTTAAATCACATCCTTAGTTTTTGTGAGTTACCCTCAACTATTACAAATCTTAAATGGTTTACAATTTGCAATAGACTATTAATCTCACTTCTCAAGTGCTCTCTTATTTGCAATGAACCATTAATTTCACACCAAGTGATTTTTCATTGACCACAAACCTTCATTTATCATGATAAGTTATTGTTGATTTACTATGAACCATCGTGATTGCAATTATGGGGTCCATAATTTCCTTCTTATGGCTTAAAATCATTAGATTGTTATCATTTGACTAATGTACATATAAAAATAAAAATTCCTTATGCATGTTCATCTCAAAATAATCTAAGCCATTTAAAAATGGTTCGATCATTGAAACCACTATCAAGGATTGCTTCAATTTTCTTAGGGATTTTATGCAATTTAATTTTTATGGATTCTTTAATTTTTGTTACATATCAATTTTTAAATACATGGTATTACTAAATAGCTGCTTATTTTATCTTGGTTCTATTGTTTCATTCTCCATTGTTTCCATTTTAAAATCATATTCCCTAATGCATACAATACGGAGCAGGTAATATGAAAAGTGGGACAGAGATTTACCTATGTTTGCATCAATTAGTTGAATTGGATAATATTTTTCTTCTTGTTTTTCTCTCAATCTTGCTTACCTTTTCCTTATCCTTTCTCTAGAAATTTCTCGATCTTCCTCTTGGTTTGGAACTTGATCCCATTTTCGAGAACGAATCCTCTAATTTCCCATGTTTATTGTCAATCTATGTGTAATTTCCACGTTCTATGTTAATTTTCCATGAATGTATGTTTTTTTATGTTCTCTTTTAACTTTTATTGGGTGGAAAAGGGAGCTCGATCGAGCTCTTGGTTACGTGCATAAATGAGTACTTCGTTGTTTGAAATCTATGACTAGTAATGCTTGATCGAGCTCCTAACTTTGTAAAATTGTCAATTAATATTAATTAATATATTAAAATTTGGTTATTAGTGTTCATGGGGGTTAATGATTAGAAGAGCTCATTAGACATATAAGAGACCTTTAGTCCTAATCCAGAAAAAAATAGCTCGATTGAGAGTTTTCTTTAACCCTTCTAGTAGCTTAAACAAATGTTTGTTAAACCCTCGATTGAGGTATTTAAAATTTTATGTAAATTTATCTATTGAGCATTGTAAGTCCTTGATCAAGATGTCGAGGGCCTCAAAAAAATATTTTTAGCTCCCCTCCTGCAGATTATTCTACAACACCAAGTTGTAGCATGGTGAACTTAAGACATTATTTATCCTTAGGTGGAGGAGTTGATCACGTTGGATTCGTGAATGAATTATCTATCCAATGGCGTATGAACTTAAATTTTTTTAATTCATATGATATTTTCATCTAATTTATTTTAAATTTTATGCTTGAATTTTTTTTGGACAATTTCGAAGGGGGGTGAATGAAAAATCAATAACATAAAATATACAAAACAAAAAAAATTAAAAAAATTGTATTATCTGCCTTTATGATTCCTCTTCAAAAGGGTACTATATATATATATATATATATATATATATATATAGATATTGTTAGGTCCCTATAATACTAGTGTATCCCTGTATTGTTATTGTTGTTCCCTTACATTATTATTGTTATTTCGACTAGGATTATATTGTGACCCTTTGGACTTCTATATATAGAAAATAGGTTGTGTCATTTGTATCATCCAAGAATTGTTCATTTATGTAATGTAAAGGAGTTTCCCCCCTTAAAGAGGCTGATTTCTAAGTCGTTGATATCTCTTTTCATATATTTTGTGAGTTGGTTTCATAACATTTGGTATCAGAGCTTTCGATTTTAGGGTTTCATTACTAAAAACATATCATCTTGAAATTTTTGCTATAATTTTTTTCTACTAAGTTTTAGAAACTAAAAAAAAACCATTTGAACCAAAATCCTGAGGAACGTCGTGTAAAAATTTGAGATCTTGGTTTGCTATATTTTCGAAGATATGATCTGAGGAAGTTAGGGTTTTTGTAGGCTCCATAATTTCATATCAAATAGGTGGATGAGGGAAAATTGTCAGAACTTTTGTTTCATACATCAAATTAAAATTATGTAAAAAGTGACCGAAATTTCATGGACTTTAGTTTCTTGTATATTGATTTCAAAGCATAAGGTCATAAAAGTGACATGTGTCACATCGTACAAGTTTGCTCTTATGAACCAACCCATAATTAGGATATTGTGGGATATTGGGCATAACTTTACCTTGAAGAATCCAAATTAGGTATGACCTATGGCATTGGAAAGAAGAATCAGAGGGATACGAAATTTCAGATGTTGGAGATCCGAAATTACAGAGTTACAAGCATTTCAAGATAGAGCTCCTAAAAGAAAGAAAAAAGTGTGTATTTAAAAAAAACAAAAATTGCATAACTTTTGTTTGAAATTCATTTTGAAGTGATTCCAAGGGCATATTGAAACATAAATATTAGTATTGTGTTCTATAACCCCCCCCCAAATAATTCCACACCCATTAAGCCCTCAGAAAGCTCTACTATGGTGCATGAAGAGGAAGAAGTGAAACATGATATATCAAAGTTACGAGACCAAGTGCAACACATTTATCTCTCACAAAAAGTAACCAAAAATGAAATGGAAGCTAAGATGGATGGTTTGAAGAAATGCGTGGAAGCTAATATGGATGGTTTGAATAATGGCATGGAAGCTAAGATCGATGGTATAGAATAAAAACTGAAAGGTAGCATGGAAGACATGAAGAATGATCTAAAAGCAGACATGGAAGGTTTTAAGGAAGTTTTGACAAAGTTGCTACAAGAAATGATTCCTAATGGCGAAAAGGTAGTAGAGGAAACTCATGATGAGAAAAAAATAAATGTTAATCATGATTTCATAGAATCTAATTTTGGATTGAAGACCCATCATATTCCAAAGATCAATATGAGGAAGTTTGATGGAAAGGATGTTAGATGATCCAAATATCATAATGTAAAGTTAGGATAAAATATTTGTTAAATTGGAATATTTAATAAATATTAGAGACACTTAGAAATAGAATATTGTTAGCAAAGATAGGACTCTAGAATAGAGTCATATCTGAGGTTCTAAAATAGGAATGAAGTTATTAGATTGGATAGAAGATCATTTATTGTAAATGGACACTTGTTGTTTTTCAAGTTCCATAACTAAATTAAGTTAGAACATATAGCTTATAAATATGTTAGTTTCCTAATTGCAAATTAGTGGAAGTTTACATTTGTAAACTCTTGCAATTTTTTATGTAATTTCTTTTCCATTATCAATGAAATTACGTGTCTGAGGACACTTCTATATTAATTTGGTATCAGAGCTTCACTAATACAACCGACGAGAGAAGGAGATTCCAACTCTACAAGCCTGTGGAAAACTCCAGGAAATTGTTCTTCAATTGAATTGGTATGCAACATTTTTCAAATTTAGTTTTTTCAAGAAAAATAAATTTTATTATTATTGAATTCATTTTGTTAAATCTGAAATTCTGCGCTGCCCCCAAAACCCCACTGTGTAATTACACTGTAAATTCCATACATTGGAAACTCCTATGTAATTCCTCATGTCCTGCGAAAAACAACAGCTTCAGTTTTGGAATATGATTTTGCTTGATAAAACTAGCGATTGAATTTCCTTCTAAAACCAGCATAAATTCACTGCCTGGAGGTCCGTGCTTTAGCAGGTTCAGTAGGTGGAAAATTTATAGTCAATACTGATGCGCCAATGCCGACAAGAACCTCCCTCCGCAGCGTAGAAGGCTGCATACTATCCATTCGAGCCTCCCTCCGTAGCGTAGAAGGCTGCATACTTTCCATTCATATTTAATGGCTTCGTACCTTAACACTTCTCATCTCCGATCGCATGCTTTTGAAACCGACAAGCTTGGTAATTTTAGCCCCATTTCCCACTTGAGGATTTGAACAATCCTACTCTATTCCCAATCCCAAGGATCCAAAACTGCTCGCCATTAAAGAACAAGTTTGTGCCACTACCATTGATTTCCACTCTACCTCTTCCTTTTTGCATAAAATCTCTAGGATATGCCTTGTCAGCCTCTATAACACATAGAAGCTTAAGATATATACAAGAATCCACAATCTCAACACAAGTTGGGTTCTCACAAGCTTTCTTTTCCCTGATACGTCGACCCTCTGCAAGAGTCTTTTTCGAATTTATGTAAACAGGACAAATTACAATCCATATTTTTATGCTTGGTTGAACGTCCTCCATAATTGTATAAGATATTCCCTGGTTGAAATGCGTGAAGAAAGCCTGTAATTTCTTGGACACCAAAGCAGAAATAGCTGCCCTTTAGCAAACTGTAAACCTGTCAGTAGGATATGCACTGTTATGCCGTGTTCTCATTTTGTAAATATTAGGAACAATTGTTTCAATGATATCACTACTTTATTCTTTCAAATTATTCCAGTTAATAATGGAATCCATCTTGTTCGAGGAATGTGTGTGGAAGATGCTTTGTTGCAAATTCAAGTAATCGTGAAACGAGCCGCTAAGACTGTATATAAGGTTATACATTCAACTCGTGCAAATGATGTGCACAATCATGGTTTATATGGTGATCGTCTCATTATTGATCAAGCCTTTGTTGGTAAAGGCCTCTTTTGCAAGAAAATATCTTATCATGCTAAAGGCAGATCCGGCCACATTTAAAATGGAGGAACACAGAGCTGTGATGTGACAAAGGCAGAGTTGAGACGCAGATAGATGAACGCAAGACAAAAGGAAGCACGCAACAAGGATCATTGGATCATCTTGTACATGACTGAGACAACAAATTCGGCTTTAAAATATATATCTATATATATATATATATATATATATATATATATATATATATATATATATATATATATATATATATATATATATATTTGTGTAATGTAAGTGGGATCATTTTTTTTGTGTGGAGTTATAAGTTTTGTAATTGGAGTTATAAGGTAGAAAATTGAAATTTATTTATTTTATTTTTGGAGCAATAAGGTGAAGTAGAAAATGTTGTCATTTTTTTGGAGGAATAAGTAGTTATTTTTATTTTGGAGGAATAAGGGTCATTAGTTGTAATTTTATTTTTGGAGAAATAAGGGTTATTATTTGTAACTCAAAAGTACCTTTTACTTTGAGAGGGGGATAAATTTTTTTTTAAGAAAAAATTTGTAAGGGCATTGTCAAGTAGTCAAATTTTGCAAAGATTTCATTGTAAACATTGAACGAGAAATTGACTAGAGCCAAGTGCAAAGCTCAGTCACTTTTCTCCCTTTTTAACGACTATACGTGGGTCAAGGCCAAGCCCCGATAGATCGTTTTTTTTTTTTTCGTGGCGTGTGTTGTTTTTTTGTGTGGCGTGTTTCATGTGACGAGTTGCTCATTTTTAGTGCACTACTTCAACACTACAATGTCAAAGTTAATTAGTCTGTTCTATGAATCTGATAAGCTAGAAGGGGTGAAATCTTATAAGACATGGAAACGTCTAATTGAAAGCACTCTCATATATAATGAATTGTGGCATGAAATTTGTGATGGCAACATTAAGCCAAATAAACCAATAGATGTGCTTCACTTGCAAAATGGGAAGTAAAAAATGCCAAGGCATTAGCTCTTATAAAGGCTTCAGTTAATAATGAAATGTACATACATATTGAAAATTCCTCAGATGCATGGACTGCTTTACGTACATTCAAAGATCTCTTTGATACACAACCTGAATCAAAGAAGGTTGATCTTCAATTAAAATTTATTCAATAGAAATTAACTGAAGGTGGTGATGTCCTTGAATATATTTCACAGCTTAAAAACATCAAGCAAGAAATAATAAACGTTGGTTTTCAAGCTGTCGATGAAAGTTTCTTGACAATGATTTTAATTGCTAGATTTCCATCATCATATACACATTTTTTGGAAACTTTGCAAGTCACTGGAAAGTTAGAGAAGATAAATTTTGATGAATTAAGTGACATGGTATCCCAACATGATAAAAAATTTGGGAACAAGAAATATATTGGGGAATATGTCTTCTTCACTGAAGCCAGCTCAAGTAACTCCTTAGCTGATAGTTCAGGAAACCGAGGAAGAGGAAATTTCAATCAAAGTCAAGCAGCCCAAGGTCGTGGTCACAGTCAAAGCAGAGGAAACAATTTCAACAGAGGCTACAATTTAGGAAGGAGAAATTTTCAAGGAAGAGGCAACAATCAAAGCAGAGGATATAATCAAGGCAAAGGACAAATTCTAGGCAGAGGACAAAGTCCAGGCAGAGGACAAACTCTGAACAAAAGCCAAAGCAGAGGCAGAGGACATTATCAAGACAAAGGAAAGTCTCAAGGCAGAGGCAGATATTTCAGTCAAATTGTTTGCAGGAGATGTAACAAAGTTTGCCATTACATAGAAGATTGTAGAACTTCTATTGATAAAATTACCATGTTTCATCCAAACTCTACACAATTTGCAAATGATGAAGATGATATTGATGCTTCAGAATATGTCTTCACCAATACAAACAACAGCTTTACAGGTTTCAAGCTTTCTTAGAAGTGATTATGAAGATGCATGGATTATGGATACAAGTGCAACTCAACACATGACTTTTCGACGGGATTTATTTTGGAGCTTCTAACAATGCCATCTCAATTAAATATATCTTGCTGATAAAACAAAACATACTCTTTCTGGCAAACGTGTAGTTAAAGTTTTTTTACTTGGTATTGGAGAAAGAATGATTTCAAATGTATGGTATGTCCCAAAATTTAAGAAAAATTTGTTATCTTTAGTCATGATTCGACAAGCAGGACATATGGTGATAATGGAAGATGGCTTAGTTAAAATTAACTCAGTCAAATAGAACATGAAAATAGTAATGACAGGTTATGAAGATGGAAAACTGTTAAGGATGAAAGGGATAGTTATTCCAAGAAATTCTGACTTTGCAGGAGCAGCAAGTACAAACATTTCACCAATCAGATTGTGGCATGTAAGATATGGCCATCTCTACTTTGACAGTCTCTCTCAGTTACAAAAACAGGGAATTTTTAAGGGACTTCCAACCTTCAAAAAGGAAAATTCAAAATGTGAATCTTGCATTTATGGAAAACAATATCGAGAGAATTTTCCTACAAGTTCATGGCACGCAAACATGCATTTGCAGTTGGTTCAAAATGATATTTGTGGACCCCTACCCACTTCGCTAGGAGGATGCAGATATTTCTTACTCTTTGTTGATGATTTTAGCAGGATGACTTGGGTATATTTTTTGAAGCAAAAGTCAAAAGCATTTGAAAAGTTCAAAACTTTTCCTCAGCTTATTGAAAATGAATTAAAGGAGAATATTGGCACTCTTAGAACTGACAATGGTAGATAATTCACTTCAAATGAATTCAAAATTTATTGCATGGATAATGGCATAAAACAACATGTTACCAATTTCTACACTCCACAGCAAAATGGAGTAGTAGAAAGAATGAACCGTACCTTGTTAGGAATGGCGAGATCTATGCTAACTTTCAAAAATTTAAGTCCTATATATTGGGCCGAAGCAATTCATACTACTGTATACTTAAGGAACAGATCTCCTACTGCTTCTTTAGATAGAATCACACCTTATGAAGCATGGTTTGGCTTCAAACCTTGGGTTAAACATCTCAGAGTTTTTGGAGTCGTATGTTATGCCTTAGTTCCGAAAGAAAAACGAACTAAGCTTGACTCACGAAGCTTGAAGTGCACAATGATTGGGTATTCTAACGAGAAGAAAGGGTATCAACTTTTGTCAAATGGGAAATTTATTGTAAGAAGAGATGTGATTTTTGACGAAAATGAGAATAAGAGTGCTGAAGAAGTTGAAAGTCTTCTTCAAAATTTATAAACAAAAAGTGATAAAAGAAACAGAAATCTAAAAATTCAACCAAATTCACAAAATTGGTATGAACTTGAGTTTCCTTCATCTGAAAATGATTCATCTAGTCTGTTTTCTTCACCAGTGTCATCTGGGTCTTCTAGCAGTTCATCCAACTCTCCTAGCAGTAGCAGTTCTTCTGACAATGAATCTCCTCCCCCAGAACCTGCAGTTGATCAACAAACATCAGTTTACATCAACCCTCCTTTCAATGATGGTGATTTTTCACAATCTCAAACCAATGAACATTAATTGCCAAAATGGGCAGTTCAACTTTTGAAAGGTGTAAGGCCTAATGAACAAAATAAAACAGGAACAAGGGGATCACGAAGAAACAAAGGAAATTTTTCCTTGATAGAAAATGATTTTACTGAACCTTCTACTTATTGAGAGGCAGTAAAACATAAGGAATGGCAACAGGCTATCATTAATGAATATCAGGCAGTTCTCGACAACAACACTTGGAAACTTGTTGATTGTCCCCAGAATGTTAAACCCATTGGATGCAAATGGGTTTACCGAATTAAGTACAAGAAAAATGGCGATATCGACAAGTATAAAGAAAGACTTGTTGCTAAGGGTTTTGTGCAGCAGGAAGGGACAAATTATGAGGAAACGTTTGCTCCTACAGCTAAATGGAACACCATCCAACTCACACTTGCCTTAGCAGCTCAACAAGGATGGAAAGTTCATTATATAGATGTAAAAAGTGCTTTCCTCAACGAAGATTTAGAGGAAGGAGTGTACATGACACAACCACCAGGTTTTGAAATTGAAGGATAGGAGCATAAAGTCTGCAAACTGATAAAGGCTTTATATGGGTTAAAACAAGCTCCCCGAGCTTGGTATGCAAAAATGGATGAATACCTTCGGAAAGTTGGTTTTCAACGAAGTGAATCTGATGATACCTTGTATGTACGCCAACAAGGTAAAAATCTTGTGATTCTGGTTATGTATGTAGAGGATTTGATTCTGACTGGTAACAATGATGATGACATTGCATAGGTGAAAAATGAGTTACATGCAGATTTTAAGATGACAGATTTGGGACTACTTCACTACTATCTTGGAGTTGAAGTGTTCCAATGTCCACATCATATTTTCATTTCTCAGAGTAAGTATGCAACATAAATTCTTCAGCGATTTGCAATGCAGGATTGCAAGCCTGTTCTTACCCCTATGGAACAAAACTTGAAACTTTCAAAATTTGAAGGGGGGAAATGGTGGATAGCACTACTTATCGACAGTTGATTGGTAGCCTGATTTATCTGACAACTACTTGACTAGATCTTTCTTATGACATCAGTATTCTTTCTCGCTTTATGCAGGAACCACGAGACAACCACTGGAATGCAGCCAAAATAATTCTTCGTTATATCCAGGGAACAAAATATTTTGGTCTTCTTTACAAAAATACTAAAAACTTTGTACTTGGTGTTCGAATGCCGATTTTGCTGGAAGTATTGATGATAGGGCATAAACCTCAGGTTATTTAATGAACATGGGGTTGGCTGCAATATCTTGGAGTTTCAAGAAGCAAGCTACAGTGGCCACTTCTTCAACAGAAGCAGAATAAATATCAGCATGCTAAGCATCATGTGAGATTGTTTGGTTGCATAGAGTTTTACAAGACTTGGGTATTCCTCCAGTAGAAGCTACTTCGTTATTCATCAATAACCAGTCAGCAATAAAGCTTGCCAAGAATCCAATTTTTCATTCAAATACAAAGCATGTGGACACCAAGTATCATAATATCATATCACTCATTGCAAAGGATGTCATCAAGCCGATTTATTGTCCTTCAGAAGATCAGACCTCCAATATCTTCACCAAACCTCTTGGCAGAATAAAATTTACTAAGTTCAGGGATGAACTTGGTATATGTTGTAATGTATCTTTGGATCATAGGGGGGAATGTTAGATGATCGAAATATCATCATGTGAAGTTAGGATAAAATATTCAATAAATATTAGAGACACTCAAAAATAGAATATTGTTAGCAAAGATAGGACTCTAGAATAGAGTCGTATCTTAGGCTCTAAAATAGGAATAAAGTTAGTATATTGGATAGAAGATCATTTATTGCAAATGGACACTTGTTGTTTTTTTAAGTGGTCCATAACTAAATTAAGTTAGGACATATAGCTTATAAATAGGTTAGTTTCCTAATTGCAAATTAGTGGAAGTTTACGTTTGTAAACTCTTGCAATTTTTTATGTAATTTCTTTTCCATTATCAATAAAATTACGTGTCTGAGGACACCTCTGTATTAAAGGATCCCGTAGCATGGATACTACAGATGGAGCAATACTTTGATCTCCATAATGTGAAAAAAATGCAAAAGGTATTCATTGCAACTTTATATTTAGAACCCAATACATGTGTATGGTATTGATGGCTTTTCTCTCATAAAAAAATTGTCACTTGGTCAATTTTTACGGAGGAAATGATAGCACATTATGCAGATACAAAGAGAAACACCTTATTTAGATAATTGATAAATCTCAAACAAAAGGGTTCAATGGTGGAGCACATTGATGACTTCCAAAAATTTAATATAAGGGTAAAGGATATTCCAGAGGAGCACGAGATTGATGTCTTCACAGGGATTATAAAGGATAACATCAAACATGAGGTTCACCTTTGGGAACCCGATTCATTAGATGTTATGAAACCAACTCACAAAATTGAAGAAAAGATAAATCAATGACTTAGAATAAGACTCTTCGAGGAGGAAACCTCCTTTACATTACATACATGAAAAATTCTTGGATGATACAAATGCATAAAACTCCTTTCTATATATAGGAGTCCATGGGGTCACAATATAATCCTAGTCGATATAACAATAATAATGTAAGGGCACAATATGGGGCACAAGAATAACAATATGGGGACTACGGGGATACAACAATAACAATAAGGGGAATACAATAACAAAAATGAGGGACTAAATTAGTAATATAGGGACCTAACATGCCCCTCTCCTTCAAAAAAGTGTTGTCCTCAATGCTTGAGTAGCTCTAGATGCTTCTGTATAAAATTCTCATCCTCCCATGTGGAATCTTCAGTGGCTAAGTTCTTCCACTTGATGAGATACTCTGAAATTGATCAATTTCGTAGCTGTCGAGTTCTTGTTTCCGTGATTTCTTCAGGTTCCAATATGATTTTTCCTTCCTCATCAAGTTCTAGAAATATTGTTTGTATTGGAAGTTTGTCTTGGGAAAGATCTTTATGATCCACACTAAACAAGAGATTTGTGGTCTACTAAATTCCATGGTATCTATTTATATCATATTGGTTATGCCTACATATTTAAATCTCACTATTTATTTTCTTTATATGCTCTCATTTGATAGGATTATAAATCGATTCACAAGCTAACCTATTGTTTAATTTCAATTAGTTTGCTTGTAATTTAAATTAGATTCATGGTAATAAAGTTTAAATTTTTCCTTCAAATTTTATTTCTGATTTTAATAATTAGAGTATTTCTACATGTTATTTGAGTAAATTACATACCCTTGAATTTTATATTAAGGAAAATGATTATTAAATTTTTTGGTTTGAAAAGTAGAAATTTAATTATATAAAGTATTTTTGTTATGGAAATTTGAAATTTTATTAAGACATAATGATTTAAGAGAAGAACCACAAAGTTATAAAATTAAAGTCATGGAAATGAAATTACCTAAATTGATTCTTCCTTGAAGTTGAGAAAACAACATCAAACATAATATAAAAAACAATCTTACGATGAATGGCTATAAACTCAATGTATATCCTTGAAAATAGCACAAATAATTATTTTTCATAGTTTAAAAGCAAACAATCTATGTAATCAATCAATGTCACATTTTACACCTCATAAGTTCACATTCATCATGTATCCTTACATGTAGCACAACATGATTCACAGCTCCTCTTTTCGGTATTCCCTTACACCCTGGTGCAATTGCTAGTATTATGTGTCATTCAAAAATTATATCCTATATATTAACATTACATGTCCCACATTATTTTTAATTATTTTTAATTTTTAATTTTAACAGGATAGGAATTGATGGATGTTTGAGGCATTACTCAGCATAAGCACGCGTGAATTTAGTATAATTTTAATATGGACAAGGATTTAATTGAAGTTTGGGGCACTACTCAACATACTTAATAGGTTGAAAGCAATTTAGTATGGTATACTCTGGAATTGAAATCGCGGTTAAGTATAGTATGATATGCTTTTGAATTGATATAATTGAGACACCGTGAGTATGATGTCACACTATTAGGTGCTACACCATTTAAATGGTATCATGAAAGATGAACTAAAAAAATACACATAAATAGTATCATTAAAGATGAGCTAAATAATTTTTGTTGGTTGGAAAAACAACATTGTATATTTTTCATTTTAAGTCTAAGTCTAAGTCTAGGAATATGAGGTTGATTTTATTGATGCACTCGAAAATATATTTTAATTGGGAGAATCTATAATGAAAGTATGAGAATATTTTATAAATATTTTTAATAAAATATATGGAGTTGTTTTTAGTGTGATTTTTTGGAGTTTTTGGTGCTAGAATCTAGTGAAAAAAATTGAGGTGAAATCATGATTTCTATTATTTAAACTTTTTTTTTTTCTTTTACTGTATATATGGATTCATCACCTTAAAAAACCCTTAAGACACATTGTGCAAAGTTACTCATCAAAATTTTGTTTTGGATTCATTGTGCAAAGACACATTGTGCAAAGTTACTCATCAAAAAAATCTTAAAACACTTGATTGTGCAAGGTTACTCATCAAACTTTTGTTTTCAATAAATTTCTATAAAATTTTAGAAAAAATAAACCACAAAAATCCAACAATTTTTTTTTAAATCACATTAAAAACAAACCAAACATATATAATTTACACGTTAGTCCAAATATCTATCCCACGTGTGGGATAATTGTTTGATGGGATGCGCGATCTATAAGTATTCTAATTCAAAATTATTTGGAGTGGTGCAAATGACACCACAAAAACTGGTTGTATTAACATGTAATATGATTATGCTGAATTGAACATAAATTTTAGATGGAAAAAATATATAAAAGAGATAGAATTTGATATAAATGTCGATAATGTTAGGAGATATGTGTATAAAATTGTTAAAATGTCATGATTTTTGTGACTAATTAGTGTGTTGTTAAATATTTATTAGAAGTAATAAAGAGTTTTGATTGCAAAGAAAACACCTTCATTCAAGTTTAATTGATTTATTTTAAACAATTGGATCGTTCATGTTTTATACTTGTGTATAAATTTGGGAGCTTATAGTTTTTAGTTATTGATAACAATAATTTGGAGAGTTTATAGTTTTTAGATATTGATAACAACAATTTAGAGGGAATGTTCTGACATGATGACAATTAGTATATGTATAGTTTGAGTGGGTTTAATGGTTAAAAGCATGTGTTTATTTTTAAGAGGTCACAAGTTCAAAACCACGTAGACTTCTATGTAAAGAAAACCAAATTTTTATCTAGAATAATATTCATAAAAATAAACTCATCAACTTTGAAGCAAATATTATTTATCTTAATTTCTTAAAAAAACTATGGAAGATGAAAAATCATCCGTTCAAAACCATGTAGACTTCTATGTAAATAAAACCAAATTTTTATCTAGAGTAATATTCATAAAAATAAAACTCATCAACTTTGAAGCAAATATTATTTATCTTAATTTCTTAAAAAAACTATGGAAGATGAAAAATCATCCACATATCTCATTGGTTGAGATAATTCATATGCAACAAATATTATCTATCTTAATTTCTTAAAAAACTATGGAAGATGAAAAATCATCCACATATCTTATTGGTTGAGATAATTCATATGCAACATTTTCCAATACCCAACCTTATCATTTAATAATTATCTAGGATGGTGTCAAAATATGGCAATGGTAGATGTACTATAAAAATTTGCAAAATAATTTCTTCTTTCAGCATGATAAAACTCGAATTGAAACATTTTACATGGTAGTTTAAAAATATTATCACTTATAAATAAATGAAGTGTGGGAAATCTCGTATCCATGAACATATTATTGAGCAAATTGTTGTTAAAACATTATAAACGTGAAAAATATTTAACTACTTGAAACATTGAAATAATTCTTGTCTGCCTCGTATTAGTCTCTGCCATCACGACATGGGATTATAGCAATCAGAAGGTGTAAGTTAGTATTATATATTTTTTTAAGTTTACTTTGTTTTTATAGTCTTTTTTATGGGGTGAGCATATAGAGCCATTTATTTATTTTGTGGTTTTGGCACTACAACATAAAGGGGGGTTTTAAGACAATATTTAAGACAATTTTTGGGTAATTTGTCTTAATTTGAGACAAAAGAAAACTTGTGTATTGTCTTCAAGCGGGTGTCTCAAATTAAATTGTCTTAAAATATTGTTTCTATAAAGACAATATATAACACAATCATTTTTGTCTCTCCAAAGACAATAGTTGCACTACAACACAAAGGGGGGTTTTAAGACAATTTTTGGGTAAATTGTCTTAACTTGAGACAATTTCATTTTTGTCTCCCCAAAGACAATAGTTGGAATTAAATACATATTTTCTTTATGGAGACAATGTCTTTAATCTTATCTATTGTCTCTGTAGAGACAATATAAAACAATGAATCCAAAAAAATGTCTCACCATTAAAATAAATCAATATAAAAATTTTAATTAAAAAATCAACAATATCATTGAATAATTCATGTTAAGGTACAGTGGAATCGAACCACCAACCTCCTACATGGCAGGTGCTCTTCCAATGAGCTAGCACCCTTTAAAGAATTATGTGAGGAGTTATAAGTCATGACAAGTATAGGAACAGGAGGCAAAGAATCTGCCATGAATAAGAGCTCCAACATCTTTACACCCACATAATATTTCCCTGTTTATTCCATGGCCAGGCACACATATGCAGAAAAAAATAGGTCTAGAAAACTCAATAGAAATTGTCAATTTCTACAGTTGTTATGTACCCAATTAGGTAATTTCAATATGGGTATAACAGAATAGTGATCATAAGAGAAAAATAAAATTCTGCTAGGAGAAGTTATGACTCTTGGAGCAGCATGCACAGAGCACAGAAAATCAGAAATACTTCAAAATGACAACCTAACATCAAGATTGGGTAACCAAGGCACCCTAAACTAGTAGAACTAAAGATAAAACATGTCAGCAAACAATAGTTAGGCATATAAAATTGGAAATTAAAAAGGCAAAACGAAGAAACACATAAATGAAGAGTTTATATGCAAGTGACCGTTAAAGTGACAAACTTACTCCTGCTTAAATGAATACACATCCAGATCTTATCATGGTTTATCTTTGGATTTTAATAGTTTGCATGTGGACAAGAAAAAAAAGGTTGATAACACCTTCCATAAAATAAGTTCGACTTTGTCTAGGGCCTAAAAGGTTAGGGCTGATGTGCAGATCGATTATACCACTTAAAAATGAAATTCTGAGGCAATTAACATTTTTCTGCATCTAGCAAATATATCTCCAATTGTAAATGAAAACTGATAGGTTTCTCAGTTTTGAGCTCACCATTTTATTAGAAGGAAATGCAGGAATGCCTTACACTTGCCATAAGCTAAGCGCACAAGTTTGAAAAAGCATAATACCTAAGCATTCAAGTACTGAAATGGAAGGAATAAAGGAAGCTCAGTGATTTGTAAATGTTTAAAAATCATAACCACAAAAGAAGCATCAACCTGTATATTGCATTTCTACTCCAACCATTACCCATCCCAAATAAAAAATGTGAGATGCCATCTATTACTTCTATCATAATTTTGTCAAGCCACATCAAAAGAGCAGGCCAATAGATCGGAGGATAACATTGTATTTGTCTTGTAATCAAGAAACATAACAAGTCATCTCACTTTACTCCCCAACAATAAGACCACACCGTGTGCAGTATGTCTGGTTGAAAGATTATCTCAATAAATTACAAATGCATCATATCAGTAGTTAGGCATAACAATAGGTCATGTTGCAGAGTCATGTTAATGGGAAAAGGGATATATAGAGAGAGAGAGAGAGAGATGTGGGGCCATTTCTCATACTGTTCATTGATTCTGTGAATAATTTGACCCTTTGGTTCCACTGAATAGTGATTTTGAACCAAGATAAAAATAAAAGACATGAAATATTTTTTTTCTTGATGATCGCCTTGTTAGGTCCTAAATCTACCTCAGGCTGAGAAAGGTAGGATCTAGGATAACATCATACCACGCTTAACCCGGTGGCTAGCCCTACCAGGTCGGGAGAGGGCTCTCTCCTTGTCAATCTCAGAAAAGATGGCCAATGAAAGCTTGAGATGACTGATGTGATGACTGATTTTAGGCTAGGTATGTGTATAGAGGTGTTTGATTGAATTTGATGATGTTTTGTTGGCTCAAATGTGAAAGGCAGATTTTGGCTTGGGGAATGAGGCTCAGTTTTGCAGAGATCTCTATGGGGAAAGGTAGGCAAGTGATTTGGTACTTAAAATTGAGTGAGATGGAGAGGTTTTAGATAGATGAGGAGTTGAAAAGGGCATGAAGAACTCAGGGATCCTTTTCAATCAGCTGAAAACATAGATAACTAAGCAAACCCTAGGTAGAGCACTACACTTTCAATGTATTCTACCTTTATCTTTGTTTGATTTAGTTAAGATGAAATAAAGAGAGATATGGCATACATAAAACACATGTAGAATTACAATTACAGAAGAAAACACAATACCAAAGCAAGATGCCACATGAATACCATAAAGTGTTGCAAACCACTGGTCTATTCCTTAGCCAAACTGCTGAAATGAGTATACAATAAGCTCCTAGATTTCCAAAAAATCCAACCCTACTAATGACTGAAAAAACATAAGATATAGGCAAACAACAACTCATCCTAGCCTCTACGAGTCGAGCTCATGAGTTTAGGAGCTGTTCCAACAAATTCTAAACTGAGAAACTAAAAAGTAGGCAGTGGAACAACTTACCTCTAAAAACTAGGGAACTAATTCATTTAGTTGTAAACTACCTTTTCATGGATGAATCTACCTCTATGAGTGAAAATTAAGCATAATTACATCAAAATCCATCAAGTCACATTAAATTACATCATAAGTTTGACAATTATAAGGAGAAAAGTCAAACTGTCAAGAAACTAGGCGAAAAATAGAGTATTTTTGGTCAAATTGAGCAAATTTCCTCCAATGTGTCACGCTGATTTCCCTATGCGTAGCGCATTTTTGCAGCTACTTTTGGAGGCCTTCCCGATGTCCAAATTTTCTCCACGTGGGCTTTTTGGAAAGGTCTGCCTGTCTACTTTCCAGCACAAGTGGAATTTTTGAATTTGGTCTCCATTTGCCCCTCCAAAACTGAGTTTTCCCAAGACTGCTTCCTGTGTGTCAAAAAAGGGGCAGAAAGGTCATTTTTGGGGTGTTTTTGACCTTTTTGGAAGCCCAAAACCTGTCAAATTTTATTGGCGATTTTTGAGCATGCATATTTTTTCATGAAAAATCCAAATATGTTGAGTTTTCCTCAAAAGGATGCCTCCATCAAAAGCGAGTGCCAGGTGGCGCGGCGCATAGGGCAGAAAAGTCTGTTTGTTGAGCCAAAAATTCAAAAATTACAAAAAGTGTCCCAAATTTTTTGAAATTTGGGTCGAGTGTCCTCCCTTAAGAGCTTTTTTGGGCCAATGAAGCCTTAGCCAAGATCTGAAGTCTATCGTGCTCTCTTCGCCTCTTTGATGCCTTCTTCAACTTGGCCTTCAAGTTCCTGATTCTTGCTTTGCACACTTGGTTTCTCGCCCAATAATGGTAGGCCATGTGCATCGACATGTTTTTCTCTTTGTTGGCCTTCTCCAACATATTTTCCAAATGTATGTTTATCCTTTCGATCCAAGATTCACGATCAGCTTCAATTTCTTGTTTAAGTGGTGTCAACTTGGTTTTCCTCCTCTTGGCAGCTTGCCGGTTTTCTTGTATGTTTTGTAGCTCCATAATGGTTTGCTGATCCTCTAGCTACTTGTTTCTTTGCTCCAGATAGTTAATTATCCATTTGGCTCTTTCTAGGTTGAGAGAAAAACCATGGATTTCCTCTTGCTGCTCCTGAATGGTCTCTTTAAGCTTCGAGCTTTGTGAGCCCAAATCGGTGTCATCGTCTTGAATAAGAATGAAATCTATCTCCTGCCCTCCTGAAGGCCCCTCATCATGTAATGGCTGCTTTCCCTTGTCCTGTACTTGCTCTGCTGATGGAGGAAGTGAGACCCCTTCCACCCCGGGTGGAGATAATACTCGCTTTTCTGCTGCAAAAAACCTTCTAGTGCCCTTTTGGTAGGTGACAAATACTAGCACATTAGCGGTTTGTGTCTCATGAAGCTCCCGCTGATGTGAAGGCCCACCTATCTCATGAAAAGCTGTTGGAGGTACTTGAGGAGCGGTGAAGACCTCATGTGAAATAAAATCCTCCCATGAGATGTTCTGTAAACTAAGTTGATGCATGACCACAATCTTGATTAGTGCAAAATGATATATGTTGTTATATTGCTGATGGGGAGTATCCTTGTGCACTAAGGTGGTCATCTTCTCAATGTTCTGGCAAATAAAGTAGGGGAGATTCATCATTCTCACCCTAGTAAAGTGCATCAACAATATGATGTGATAAGCATATAGGCGAGAAAACCAGCCCTCACAGCTGAAATACTTAATTATGAGTTTCATCAAGGGAGCGTATGAGTCTTTCAGATACCGGAAAGGAAAAAATATGATGAGATGTCTCTGATAACCAGCCTTGATGCAAGGCTCATACTGTTCTCTGTCAATCTGCTGCCTTTTATTCCACTGCTCACCGACATTTGGAATGCCAGTTGCTAGAGAAATGGACTCCGGTGTCAAGGCAAATGCCACACCTGCTAGAGTGACTTGGCCATTTTGAAGATGGAGCACAAACAACCTGGCCAAATCATGATGGTATTGAACTCTCTCTACCATCTCACAGAACTGATAACAGGATGGGTGTTGAAAGCATGTGACAGCAATAGGGCAGGCCTGCAGCTCGGCAAGTGAAGTAGGCTCCTCTCGTATATGTTTACCACCCTTGTGAGGTCTCCTTGGTGCATGCATTTCTGTAGGAGAATCACTGTGTGTCTCCTCATATCGGTCATAGGAGGGATCAGACTCCATGATTGCTAATGTGTGAGTTTTCTTGATGAGTATGAAGAGATTTATGGTGTTTTTAGTTTTCTGCTACCAAGGATGAGAATGTATGAGGGATTGTGGAGGGAAAGGGTATGAGGGATTTTGGGAATGATATGGACAAGTTTTTTGGGAATAGGGGGTTTAGGGAATAGTGGATGAAAGTGAAAAATGTATGGAGGAGTCAAAGATTGAGGGAGTGATGGAGTGAACTTGGTAGAAAAAACAAAAATGCAAACCCTAGGCAATTGTTTTTGAGCCAAAATTGCAAAGTGGCAGGGTTTGAGTTTTATCACACTAAACCACCATAAATTTTAAGAAAAAATTTTCACTAGCAATGGAAGGAAGCTTGACTTACTTGCACACCATGGGATTGAGCAAATTTGGAAATTTGAGAGAGTTTATGGTGAAATCGGGCTTGCAGCTCTATGCGCCGCACCACAAACCCAACGTGCCGCGCCTTCTATATGCGTCGCGCCAGTGTATTTTTTACACTGTGGAGGGCAGCCCAATGCGCCGCGCCCTTGAACTTGCACAGTTTTGCTTCAAACTTGCTCCCTTTTTCCAACACGACCTTCTCTTGCTCAATTTTTCTCCTTTGAATGCAATGAGCTCTTTGAACATGACCAATGAGTTTATATACAAAATATTTTGATTTTTCACTCATAAAACCCACTTTTATAATGTTTGCATTGTAACTTACTTTTTCAACTCTGTTTTTGGGCAGTTTACTTCATTTTTACCTTTGATGAACTGAATGATTTGATTTTTTGGTTTTCCTTGCAGGGGATGGAGTTGCTAAAGCTTGGTAAGGTGACCAGAGTTGCCACTAAAGTTGCTTACATAGGAAAAACTGAAATTACATCAAATTTTATACATGAAAACATAGAATACTCTGTTTTTCCTCAAAACAAGGTTTTGAGGAAAAATAAGTCTCTGAGCATGTGATTATGGAATTTATTGGTACTGAAACTTGATTCGATCACCTCATGCGCTTGCTGACTGTTATTGAACATTTTGAAGACCTTTTTGATGAAACCCTAGACCTAATAAAGCGGAAACCCTAAAAATGACTCTTGTAGATGAGCTAGATGAATGGAAATGTGTCAGCAGGTAAAGGGCATGAGGGAAAAGGTACAACAAGCCACTACCGTCAGATGATCCATGATCCTAATGGAATGCAGCTGACTGAGCGAGACACCTAACATGCAATGCAACAAGAGAATTTGATCACTGACGAAGGGATGAAGATACTGACACTAACATTGGCTCCAATGGGGATGGTAGCTCCTTGGAGGTGCCAAGAACTACAGATCTCTGCGAAAGCAAGCAGTGCCTTCGTCCATTGGGCTATGGAGTCAATAAATTCGACAAACTAAAACCAAACTCTTGACTCAATTTCAGGACCGAAGTCTGACTCAAAACTAAGACTGAAAACTAAAACAAAATTGACAGACTAGAAAAGATGCTCATAATTGAACTTATTCATCAAAACCTACTCTAATTGTTCTATTTCACCGCCAGATCAAGTGAAATGGAACAACCAATGCAACCATGTAAGCATCCTGGCTGCTACTTGAATTCTCCCCACTTGTTTTCTAATGAGCAAGTAGAGGGAAGAACTGAAAGGAAAATCCCATGGAAATTTGGAATCAAATTGAATCTTGATAAAATGGCAAAGCATGAGTTGACTGGATGACCTCAAAAATGTTGTGAAAGGGTCTTCATAAGAATAGCTCTTGATTTCCATTAATACATTACTGCTCTACTCCAGGTAATCTTCATACCTTGATCTTAAAATTTTCCTAACCTCTATGCTATCTCTCACTGATGACTACAGCAGGCTGTCAAAAAGATCCTGAAATTTGTGAATAATCAAAATCTCTTGCTGATCCCAAACAAAACAAAAATCTTCTTCATTAGTCTCCTCATATGACTGCAAATCTTGATACGGGCTTTGTAATGAAACATTGCTGAACAAGACAATGAAGTCGGCTGTCGAATAAAGTTATGGTTAACGCTCTTTTCTGGCACATGGTCAGCCAATGGAGAAGCACTTTTACAATAAATATCATCTAACACATCAGCCATAGGATCATAAAAAACTTGAAAAGACTGCTGCGACGTATCCATTGGAACTGTATGACATTCTATAGGTTGTTCATCCTTTCCTTTTGAGATATTATGAAAATTCTGCTTCATGAACTGAAATGCTTCAAAACATAAGGGTACAGAATCCTCTTGCATCATTAGATCATATGTTTCAGCTTCCAAGCCTTCATCTGTAATCTGAACTTCAATTGCATTTGGTGGCTGCAAATCTAGAGCTAGGGAGGATTTTATATCGTAAATGATTTCATTAGTCGTTTCAGGGGAAGATTTCTCATTGACGAGCCCAGGAATTTCACTATCCATCTCATCCTCAACATTAGAACTGAGAGATTGTTGATTTCTAATTGCATGAAAGTTATCTTTGATGAACTGAATTGAAGCGAAATAAATAGGCAAAGATCCTTCACTTACTTCCCAATTTTCCAGACTTTCCTCATCACTATCCTGGATGATATGCATCGGATGATTATTGTTTTCAGGCTGTTGAAACGAAACTTCCTCCCACAAATCAGCAGTTGGTTGTGCTGCGAGACTAGCTTGTGTTTGGAAAAATCATCATCATCGTATTGATCGAATTTTGGAAAATCATCAACATAAAACATATCATCAAGCATACAAGTCATATCAAAAGATTTCTCATCTCCAAGATGTTCTAAAACACAGTCGTTATTAGATAGATGAGAACTGGGATAAGAAAGAACATGTTTCGGATCAGCCACTTGTTCTTGAACATCATATTCATTCCTTGTAGTGAATTTTCGCGTCATTTTTTCCACTGCCCTTATTAAAAGGTCAAGCTTTACCTCTGAATGTGTCAGGTGCTTTGCAACATTTTTCTTTTCTTCTTCCTTCAGCTTTTCTCTTCTGATCAATAGATTAGCTTCTACATCTACTGCAATGTTCGGTATCTCTTCAAGTGTTGCTAAGTTCCTTTCTCTCAGCTGAAACTCCATTTTTGGATCAAAAGCACCCGGGTAATGTAAGAGAGCTGAGCCAGGAGGAGGTCTTATATCGGCAGGTATCGAATAATAGACTGAATTGAACCTGGCAGAAAACTATTGTACTATCTCCCCTAACTATCTTTTCAGTTGTGAATACTCTTCTAAAATCAGGAAAAGGTTTTGTTTGACCAACCATCTGTTGAGGAAGACTTTGATGAACTGCTGGAAATCTAAGATGCTCACATCAGGCAGGGTTTTGAGCCAACTCTTGACTTTGCCTTGCAAAGAAAGAGAAAAAATCCTAATACTAACATCTTCTTTATCAACTTCAAAAAGGTCTTTGAAATTCTCAACCTTTTGCACATGTTTCTCAGCATTGATGTTGTCACATTCACCATCGAACCTCGGAAAATAAAGGTAATAATTGTCAGGGAAAGCATGGAGTATAGTAGGTAAGATGAGAGGTTTATATCTATCAGGGACTATGGAAGGTCTAGGAGTATACACAGGAGCCACAGGATTAGTCTTGGTCTCTTTAGGCTCATCAATCTGAAGTATGTTCATCATAGGGTTTAGGAAAAGGGTGGAGGCCAAGATCAAATGAAAACTCAGTGTTTACACATTTTGGATAATTTGAATGAATATTTCGATCACCTTTATCATACAACAAATTCTGGAAGACTTTCAGGACAACTTCAAGAAAAGCAAAGAAGTAATTTACAAGAAAGCAGATTAGATCTTGAATACCATTCCACTTTGAATACCTAAACTTTCTGTAAGATCCTTCCATTTTTCTGCGGAAAGATTCGGTCCTCCAGTGGAGTATTTACATTAATTTGGAGTCGCCAGGTGATAAATTCAGCCTTCATATGCATCTGATTGTTGTTTACCATCAACATTCAGATATAATACTCTGTCATTCTTTACCGTGGAAGATATTACTGGGGTGATTCATCCTTTATCCTAAAAACGTCCCCAGTATGGTCGCCACTATGTTAGGGCCTAAATCTACCTCAGTCTGAGAAAGGTAGGATCTAGGATAACATCATACCACGCTTAACCTAGTAGCTAGCCCTACCAGGTCGGGAGAGGGCTCTCTCCTTGTCAATCTCAAAAAAATGGCCAATGAAAGCTTGAGATGACTGATGTGATGACTGATTTTAGGCTAGGTATGTGTACAGAGGTGTTTGATTGAATTTGATGATGTTTTTTTGGCTCAAATATGAAAGGCAGATTTGGGCCTGGGGAATGAGGCTCAGTTTTGCAGAGATCTCTATGGGGCAAGGTAGGCAAGTGATTTGGTACTTAAAATTGAGTGAGATGGAGAGGTTTTTGACATATGAGGAGTTGAAAAGGGCATGAAGAACTCAGGGATCCTTTTCAATCAGCTGAAAACATAGATAACTAAGCAAACCCTAGGTAGAACACTGCACTTTCAATGTATTCTACCTTTATCTTTGTTTGATTTAGTTAAGATGAAATAAAGAGAGATATGGAAAACATAAAACACATGTATACTTAGAATTACAATATAAAACACAATACCAAGAAAGATACCACATGAATCCATAAGTGTTGCAAACCATGGTCTATTCATAAACTAGCTAACCCAAATAGGCCTGTTGTTAAGCTCTGAATTCCCAAAACTCCAGCCCTGCTAATGGTAAAAATAAGATATAGGAAAAAAAAAACTCATCCTAGCCTCTAGGGGTCGAGCTCATTAGTTTAGGAGCTGTTCCAACAAATTCTAAACTGAGAAACTAAAAAGTAGGCAGTGGAACAACTTGCCTCTAAAAACTAGGGAACTGATTCGTTCAGTTACAAACTACTTTTCCATGGATGAATCTACCTCTATGAGTGAAAATTCAGCATAATTACATCAAAATCCATCAATTCGCATTAAATTACATCATAAGTTTGACAATTAGAAGGAGAAAAGTCAAACTGTCAATAAACTAGGCGAAAAATAGAGTATTTTTGGTCAAACTGAGCAAATTTCCTCCAATCCGCGTTGATTTCCCTATGTGTAGCGCCTTTTTGCAGCTGCTTTTGGAGGCCTTCCCGGTGTCCAAATTTTCTCCAAGTGGGCTTGTTGGAAAGGTCTTCCTGTCTAATTTCCAGCAAAAGTGGAATTTGTGAATTTGGCCTCCATTTTCCCCTCCAAAACTGAGTTCTCCCAAGACTGCTTCATGTGTGTCAAAAAGGGGGCAGAAAGGTCATTTTTGGGGTGTTTTTGACCTTTTTGGAAGCCCAAAACCCGTCAAATTTTCTTGGCCATTTGTGAGCATGCATATTTTTTCATGAAAAATCCAAATATGCTGAGTTTTCCTCAAAAGGATGCCTCCATCAAAAGCGAGCGCCCGGTGGCGCGACGCATAGGGCAGAAAAGTCTGTTTTTTGAGCCAAAAATTCAAAAATTACAAAAAGTGTCCCAAATCACATCTCTCGAGGCAGTTTTGGGTCCATTTGTGGAAAATTGGACACCTCCTATGCATGCCATGCAGAATATCCTTTAGCACTGTTCTAGTTGTCACTTTATAAGCTGATGTGTCTTATATTGAGGGCTAATTTGCACCTACAACACATGTGACAAAAAAATTGGGTACTTTTGCTGACTTGGAGGGGTTTTATGGATGATGTGTTAGTATCTTAGTGTGCTTGGATGATGTTGATGTCGCTTGGGAAAGATATCTTGAAGAACAAGCAAGTTCGAATAAGGATTAATTCAGAAATACAGAGTTTTATGAAAAACTCATATTTGTGTGTTTCAGGATGGGGAGGGGGATTTTTTATTTGCAAAAGTTTGGGGTTTAGGTTTCCATTCCTTTTTACATTTAAAAAAAAAAAAATCTTTTATGTTTTCATTTGTTTATATAATTGTTTTTATAGGATGTGATGGCATGAAATTTCCGACAAGCTACAAATTGATCTTGAGCAGAACCTCCAGTGCTTCCGAACTGAAATATATCCCATGTGGATCTGGATCTATGGAAATGTTGATCCTGGATCCTCCACAAGTGGATCTTGTAACATAGGCTTTTAATGCTTAGTATGACAATGCTGAATGCAACTGCCATCCAACGACTTATAATGAGAGAAACATGCTGGGCCTACTTAGTACCAAAGTTAGGCAGTTGAAATCCCTTTACTTAGTGACAACAACCATACTAAATATATATGACCTATTATATGTGGCATTGAACTTTCCCTTTTAAGCTTCAATTGTCCTTTATGGTAATTTTGGTTGCAAGGATTTGTATTTACATTGCAACTGAACTTAAACGAAATGTAAAACATAAAATCAAATGCAAACCGCATAATAAAGCTACTATATAAATTGTATAGACACGAAACAGTGTTGGAGACAACAGGTTATAATAAATTATGGTTTATGGAATATGCACCTTTAATTAGTTATATTGTTAAGTACAAATGTGAAACACACTTAAAAATAAACCGGTAGTATACACTGAGATGGAAGGACGGTAATCTTGCATATCTCTTTATTTTGATTATTCACTTTGCTCAACCTCTGTTATACCCAAGTTATAGGAATGGGAGACAGGGATTGAATTTCTAGCATGGCTTGGAGATTCCCCCCAGTATTCGTTGGTTTGGAGAATGGTAATGGAAATAAACCCTTTTTCCTCTTCCCCCCACCTTGCAAGTCATACACTTGTTGACTGGAAAAAAACAAACAGTACATCCTTAAGAGTTCCCTCTAAAGCTTAAATAGATCGACGAGGGTAATCATACTCTGGTTAGGCACAGGAGACAACCTCATCTATAATTCTATCCCCTGAATCAGACAGGTTTATAAAAATGCAGAAAATTATGACTATCCCAGCATGAGTTGTACAAAAACCAAAAACATAGAAAAAATATGAGCCGAGCCAGAATTGAAAGATACAGTTCCATAATAAATGTATTGATAAATTCAAGCAATCATTGAACCAAACCATGTAAATAGGGTGTTCCAAATGGCAGAGTTTGAATAGAAAGATACAGTGCAGGAATTGCATTTAGGCACCTTTCAATATCGAGCTAATGTTACTCAAGCCCTTATGTTAGCATCCATGGAAAGTAAGGGTTTGCATTTAAACAAGTTCATAAATCTTGACATAGAAAATTAAGAAAGGGTAAATGAAGAAAGGGTAATCATTGTGAGTATTCAAAAAAACATCGTGAAACCTGATTTGTTCATACCTAAGATTTAGAGAGAAGAACAGGGGAATCCGACAAGGTAGTAGGGATGAGACTAGGGGGATGGTCAAAAAAGGATATCTCACCTGACCAAGTGAAGAAACAGACGGCAAGCACTTAAACCGACCAGTATTCAATTTGGGTGCATTGAATCCCCCTCGAGTAGCCAATCTCTCTGCAAAATTTCTGCCACCAGTCCTCGTAGGCGGTTTATGGCCTGCCCAAAACCTCTCGTCGACACCAATCCAGCCGCAAACCACCTGAAATACTAAAAGAATCATTATCCTTACTGCTCATGCTGCTGCTGCCATTAAAGCCCGCGGGTGATGAGGGCTTCAGGTTTTGTTCTTGGCCCTGCGGGGTTTCAATCTGCGGTCCTGCGAGAAGCTGAGAGAAGGACATGGAACTAAATTCCTCCGCCATCATAGAGGCAATAAGCATTGTTGGCCTAGTCAAGCGACCCCAATCTAGAAACCCCATCTATTATTTTCTTCGTTCTTGCCATTGCCATAATTTTCATTTTCTGAAATATGATACAATGCCTTGTCAATGTGTCTTAATATACTTACATGCATTCAATAGTCACAAAGGTGAATATTTATGTATCTTAGTGGTAGTTTTTATTATCATTATTATTATTACATGCTCTTAGAAATGTGCCCTTATTTATCTAGAAGGAAAGTAAGAGAAACCTTCTAAATATAGAAAGAAAGAAAGAAAATATATAAATGTCCACAAATGACTAAATTAGGTCAATGGACTCAAAAGTATATCAGGTGACACAATTAGGTATGTACTTAATTGTCTAGATTAGTAAAAGGACCAATAAAGAAATAAAAAAAAACTAGAGGGCTAAACCACAAGAGGTTGGTACTTGGTATCTCATTGTCTAAACTAGTAAAGGGGAATAAGATCATTTAAAAATTGACGCTAAACCACCTGGAAGAAAGTTTGGACTAAGTAAATATGTATCAAGGGACTAAGTCACTATGTATCAAGCAATTTATATTAAGTTAATATTTTAAAACACTAATATAAAGATACTTCATTTTTGGAAAGAAATTTATGGTCTTCGAATCTTAGGTTACTTGTTCAAGTTTTTTGGACATAGAAGGAATCTCACAATTTATCACTCGACCAATTTTTAGTATTTTCTCATGATGGAAACCCATCGGGTGTATCTGTTATTATTTTCTCAACAGAGAATATGTGATGCAAACATACAGTATACGATTTTTTTTTTTGTAATTAAACTATGGTCTCTCGGCCTTACCATGCTCGGTTTATAATATATTTTGAATCGTAGAAATTTTGTTCAATATACTATAATTTATTATGATCAAATTTTTAGAGGTATTTATAACATTTCTATAGTCTCCATATGCCGACTCCTATTGAAATGTTGTGTGGCATGTAGACATGATGTAATTTATATTACAACTAATTATTTTTGTTCCCTTATAATGTCAATTCGTAAATATTGTGTACAGTTTGGAATTATTTTGTAGATCTTTCATAATATGAGAGTCTTGTTCTTTACAAAATAATTGTGTTTATATTTCTAAATTTATATTAAAATAATATTTTAAAATACTAATATAAAGATGAATTATGAGAATGAAGTGGTAATATAAAGATCATGTGGTTAGTCAAAGGTCAATTATTAAAATAACTCATGTTTTTGAAGTATATAGATTTTCTTTCCACTAATAAAGATGGTAAGAATTTGGTAGAAAAGGTAGATATAAGTAGAGCCTACTACAATTTATGGCTTATTTGTGATGAAACAATATCTTTTAAAAGTTTTGTTTGGTTCATGATCAACTTAAATAGTAAAAAAAAAAACAAGTAAAGTTGTAAATCAATAAGCATTTTAGCTCTTTTTATCATCATATATCAACAATTAGAAAGAAGTTTGCTATAATATTAGGTAGTTCTTTAAAATTTATCTAGTGTCACAAAATAAGCTAATCGTTTGGTAATGATTTGGTAGAAATTTTAGGCACGGGCAGAGTTCTACTATGATCCAAAGCTCATTCATAGTGGAACAATGCTTTTACAAGTTTTGCCAAGTACTAGGTTAATTCGTATTGTCAAAATTTCATTGTGGTTTTGGATGGATGAGAATCATGACTATCTATGTCATCAAATTTTTATCACTATAGGGAAGTTTACTGGTGTATTAAATGGCTCTATGATATCACCCATAACCTCCATATTCAAAAAGTGAACATGGGTGTTTAATAAACATGTAGTTATGATTGAGATCTTTATTATGCACCTAAGTGTTTACTTAATTAGGCATTGTGCATGGCATGGCATGTTGATACATACTCCAACGCAATTGCATTAGTTTTATGTCACCATGCAATCATTTTTGCATTAGCGATGAAGTTCCAACACCTACGACAACAACGGATGATCCTACACCAATGTCGAGTTCCCTACGTGGTCATCTCATCTGTGGTTTAATAAACCCATGGTACTACAATGATCACCAATCAAGTATGACTAGGGGAATTACAGGTCCATGCCAATGTCAATGGTCAACTTGGACTAAGATAATTCCTATGAAAGTGGTGATCAATTTTGTACATTGTGCTTAAGATAAGGTGCTTATAGTCACTAAGTGATGGTTGTAGTTACAAGGATAAGGTTTTGGTGTTATAATGCAAGGATTATAAGGACCAAGGGCTGTGAAGGCTAAGCATTGTTGGAAATATGGATTATAAGGTTAGGGGTTTTAATTCAAGGATTATAAGGACTAAGTTTGTAAATATTATGGATTATTTGAAATATGGGTTATAAGGTTATAGTAGGGGTTTTAGGGTTTAAAAAGAGATAGGGATTAAAGGTTATAAAATTTAGGGTTTATGATGGTAAAATGTAAAGATATATAATGGTTATAGTATTATGGTTATGGTTTATATGTGTTAAGGAGTATAGTGGTCAGGTGTCAATGATTATATGTATTACATGTTAGAGAGGTAAATTTTTTTAGAGGATAAGGGTTGTAATCTTTAGGTATTAAGTGTGGCAAGGGTTATAAGGATTGCGTCTTATAAGTTTTAGATGAATTAGGGCTTAGGATTAAAGTTCATATGAATTAACAATAATATAGGTTATATGTTAGAGGGGTTAAGGACTGTAGGGTTATTGACAGGGAAAAAATTCCACCTTGCCAACAAGGGGGAATTAACTCGATTGTAGGTCCCAACTAGACCAGTTTTCATTTGGAATGGCTAATCCCAACGAGTTTTAAGGATTGTTATAAGGGTTAGGGAATAATGAGTTAGTGGTTAAGGGATTAGGGATTAGGGGTTAGGGGAATAATGAGTTAGTGGTTAAGGGATTAGGGATTAGGGGATTTAGGCGCATTTAGGGGTTAGAGGAATAATGAGATAATGGTTAAGGGATTAGGGATTGGGGGCTTAGGGGTTAGGGGATTTAGGTGCTATTAGGGGTTAGGTGAATAATGAGTTAGTGGTTAAGGGATTAGGGATTAGGGGCTTAGGGGTTAGGGGATTTAACAATTAAGGATTTTAGGGGTTAATGGGTTATGGATTAAGCGTTAACGATTTAGGGGTTTAGGGGTTAAGGGGTTAGGGGTTTAGGTGTTAGTGATTTAGGGGTTTAAGGGTTTAGAGGTTTAGGGTTTAGGGGGTTAAATGGGTTAAGGTTTTAGGGGTTTAGGGGGTTAAATGGGTTAGGGGTTAAGGGTTTAGAGGTTCAGGGTTTAGGGGGTTAAATGGTTTAGAGTTTCGAGGTATATGGGGTTAAATGGGTTAGAGGTTGGGAATCAGGGTTTAAGGGGTTATGGGTTAAGGGTTAGGGGTTAGGGGGTTAAATGGGTTAGGGTCGGTTTAGAGGTTTAGGGGTTTAGGGGATTTAGCATTTAAGGATTAGGATTAGGGGTTAATGGGGTTAGGGTTAATGGGGTTAAATGGTTTAAGGTTTTAGGGGTTTAGGGGGATAAATGGGTTAGGGGTTGGGAATTAGGGTTTAATGGGTTAGGGGTTAGAGGTTTAGGGTTTAGGGGGTTAAATGGGTTAGGGGTTTAGAGGTTTCCCTCTCATATCCATATTTGTTTAATTTCATGATTAATTAGGCATTTTTAATGTGTCACTACTCGGTTAATTAGGATTAAGTTATGATGCAATTGAAGGATCAACTAAAGATCTATTTGCCTCCATCCGCACCCCAAAACCCATCCTTGCACCCCTCCCTTAGCCAAGGTAACCCTTCCTTATATTCAAGGTGTTACTGATCACTTTTCTAGAATTCTATCTAAAATGAACATCAAAACCTTATTTAAACCCCATCGACTCTTAAATAAGGAAGCTCGTAATCTCAAGATCTGTGGCCTTAGGCTCTGGGGAAATTACCTCCCTCTTACCCACCAGCAATTTGTTGACGACATTATGCTCTTTTGTCATGTCTAGCTGAAGGAAGCAAAAAACATTAAAGATATACTCCATGTGTTTATGGAAGCTTGTGGCACCCTTATTAATAATGAAAAATTATACATCTTCTTCTTTAATAAGGATAGAAAAATCAAAACCTTTATGGCGAGAGTGTTGGGGTTTGGTATCAGATATCTTCCCACTAAATACTTGGGCATGCCCCTTGCTGAAAGCTCTCTGAAAATTGCTTGATGGAGTCATCTTATCCACAAAATTCAAAGCAAGCTCAACAATTGGACTTTTAGAGGCCTCAATATGGCTCCCTGCACCATCCTTCTTAAATTAGTCCTAGAAAAATTGGGTGAAATTTGGCAGATGGCTAGAATTTGGGTGAAATTTTTAATTTCTCGTCTGAGAAAATAGTCAACTCAATTTCTCGACCGAGAGTTTTTAAAACTCTCGTTCGAGATATCTTTTATGTTTCGCCCGAGAGTTTGATTAGGCTTGACAGGAGTTAAAATACTCTCGGAATAGATTTAAGTATTTTCTCGTCTGAGAGTTTTATTGACATAAACTCTTGGGTAAACGCTCTTCCTAGAGTTTATACAACTCTTGTCCTAGAGTTATAAAACTCTCGTCCTAGAGATGTTGTTAGATGGACAACAACATGGTGGGATTGGACAAGGATATGGGCCGATTAAGGAATCCACAGAGGCGGTAGTGAAACCATAGCCACAAATCTCTTACATTACTATAGCTCACGGTGGTTAAACCCCAACCAATTTAGTAATTGGCATGGATCCCAAGGCTTTTGGAGATGCCAGACAAGCAATAGAAGATAGCCAACCATATAAATACTACCAAGAAATCTTCAAGGATTTTTGGAGATGCCAGAAAAGCAATAGAATATGGCCAAACCTTGACCCCATTGTCCTGCCCCAACGTAGGTTTTTGGATATGCCAGACAAGCAATAGAAGCTGGACAAACCCTGAGCCCATTGTCTTGCCCCAACAACATATGTTGAAGCGGTTAAACCCTGACCCCGTTGTCCTGCCCCAATAACATATGTTGAAGCGAAAGCTGAATTGACTAAATAAAAACATTGCAATCAATAACACAACACTTAATCAAACTAATACATACTAGATTCCTAGGTTCAAAACCCTCGCCCTTCAATTTCGAAGTCCCTTGCTCATCCTTGAGCTTGGCAGCGATGACCCATATTTTCCCTTCAAAAGCTGAGACGCCGCGATCTTCACCGGAAATACGTGTACCAATTCCACAATCCCAAGTTTTTTCAAACCCTCAGAGCCTTTGGAAGCCCTCACCTCGATACCCGCACAACTAAAACCCAAACTCGAACTTTGATTTGAAGCGGAGCTCTATCGCACCAGTCAGGCTCTCAGAACCGTGCAGGATCCAACGTGATTAGGCATTGCGGATATAAAAACGATGGCTCCTGCGGCTTTTTTTGGCCTATTGGCCAGCCGGGACTTTATGAGGTGTAGAAAACACGCCTCTGATATGGGATCTGGGATTTGGGTTGTTGTAGAAGATGGAGACTTCAAAGAATACAAAAGGTGATGAATCCGAAAGCATCGAGGCCAGGGATAGGGATTCTGAGTTAGGATATAACCACACCTTCACCCGTGATGGGTGGGTTTCCTCAGCTAGGGTCATCTTGCTCGCCTGCATAACATCCCTGCAATCTATTCCCCTGCTCTTTCAAGTTTGTTATTCCCTTGCTCTTGCAAGTTCAAGGACCATCGGTTTGAGGGCTTCTTAATTAATGATCTTCCTAATTTCTGAAATATGTCTTCGCGCGATTTTTTTGGGTATTTTTCCTCTTCTTTCATTGAAATATAGAGCGCGAGCGTTCCAGCGGGACGTCACACGGGAGTCGATCGCAGCGCGACGGTTGTATGGCATTTGATCTCGAGCACTTATCACAACTCACGACCGAAGATTTTAGAACACAAACAGAATAAGCGCACAACAGAGTTTAAGCGACTTGCAAGCTCGTAGAACACAAACATAATTTGATAAGGAGCTAAAAAGGGTACCCAATTTAAATGGATTAGCTCGTTATTCCATTAGCAAACCCACGCTCAGACAATTCGTTACGAGTGTATTTTGGAAATTGACGAATGAAATTAGTGAATGGTATCATGTATTGTATATTTTAATTAATATTTATTTTGTATTTGAGTATTTTGTAAATGTGTAGAAAGATGGTTGGAAAGTATATGATAGCAAACCCGAGATCGGACAATTCGTTACAAGTGTATTCTGGAAATTGACGAATGAAATTATTGAATGGTATCATGTATTGTATATTTTAATTAATAATTATTTTGTATTTGAGTATTTTGGAAATGTGTAGAAATATGGTTGGAAAGTATATGATATTATGGTCTTCCTAAGGGTCCTCTACACAAAACCACATCTTCCATCTAGCATGAAAAGAGTAACCACTTTCTCATATGCGAACATACTCATCCATCCCAAAAAAAGCCAAGTTGAAAGCATATGTTAAAAAAATCTTCAATTTCCAAAATTCAAGTTGCAGGTGCCCATAAAATGAGAGGAAACAGAGTATATTTTGATGCTAGCACCAAATCCCAAGGATCATTAAAACATAAACATAAACCACCAAAAAAAGACCAAGAAAGCATAATATTGACAACAATAATGGGAATCCTCCACTTCCAGAGCATGTACAACGAGACCAAACGAAGATCCACTCTAGATACTCTCTCCACCATCAACAAGACCATAAATATTCATACAATCTGGTACAGGTGACAATAAAACGTAATTTCCACGCTTAAGGAAATAGTAATAAGAGTTTGTACATGATCAAATAGAGGATCAGTAAGGTCCCTGGAGGCAGAGTCACTAACCAGAAAACTTTTGACACAAGCCAATTAGGAGTCCACCCTATCGAAACAGTACCATAGGTTGCGAAGCATTATTTTGACATCTTCAAGGGAAAAAAATATATTATAGGTCTCAACTTGTTTATCTTGAAGTAATAGCGAAACAAAGTAGCTAGTTGTTGGTGTAAGGCCAGCGAATTGTGATAGAAAAGTTGTTTCTTCTGAGGTTTTCTAGGGTCTTGTATCCATTTCAAATCCTCGCCCATCACCTCAAAATATGAGTGATAAGGGAGACCCTCAACCTCTTTACTTTCCAACAACAAAATCTCTTTTCGAACTTCCAAAGGAACGACATCGAAGAAGGTGGCCATTAAGTCAAGAACAAGCCAGAAGAGAAATAGAGATCGATACTGGTTAGAAGTGATTCCATTGAATGATAACTACAAACCCCTATCCATTGAATCAATGTGTATAATATAGTGGTGGCTAGGGGGTAATTTCATCTATATATCTCTACAAATGTATTACGACATCATTCTTGTTGTGGATCAAAGTATTCAACATCGATTCTTCAAGGAGGGTTGGGTTGGTGAAAGAAAATGAAATATTAGAGACCCCGAGGATGTATAATACCCTAATATAAAAGATTATTTTAAGATCAATGCTTCAAAGCATGAGACTTTAACTAAGGATTGATGGGGATTTTAACAGCCAATAGAAATGTTTCAAATAGAATAGGTAGAGGATAGAATCTTGTAGGGTTAAGGGTCAAGTTTTAAGAGGATATGGGATTAGGGTTTATGGGTTTCAAGGATTCCATGTTAGGGGTTAGGGGTTAAGGGGTTAGTGGCTTGGGGTTTAAGGGATCAAGGGGTTAATTTTTTATGAGTTACAGGTGTAGGGGTTAAGGGATTGTGGCTTTGGGGTTAAAGGGATACAGACTTTAGTGTTTATGGGTTAAGTTCTTATGGGTTGTGATAATGTGTCCCCTAATCCCCTTATCACAACTATTGGAGGTTCCCCTATCAATTTCTCTCATTGCCTTACTTATAGGTCCCCTAGCCCTTGTGGCATAAGGCCCTAAGGCTCCTTCTCATTCTCTAATGTTAGTATTATAGATCTCAATATACCATGCACTAACCTCTCACTTCTACCCATCCATGATACCCTTATGTCCCCTTGCCCCATTCAATACACCAAAAGATCCCCCTCCCCCAAAATTCATGAGAATTGAACATTTGGAGGCGATCATTTAACAAAAGCTTCTAAAAGTTTTATTCTAATGAATTTTTTTGGGGGGGCGAGGGTTGTCCATCAATGCCTCCAAAAGTTACATTGTCATGACCTTTCAGGGTGATTCAGGGATTCTAAGTTGAGAACAACAAATACCATGAACAGACAAAGAATCCAATGAGTTGAAGAGCTAAAAAACATACCACCCATAATGAACATTTTCATCCAAAGATTATTCCATGTTGGGCCACAACAAAACCTTTCGATAGAAATTGCATGTAGCCTACTACTACAGAGGAAATTCAAACCACAACTTTTTGTTCCACTTCTAATTTTACCCAAAATTACCTCATATTTAAAGGTATCACCATATCTTATACCAAACAAAATTCAAAAAATAGATATCCTTTAGAGAAATAGGATCATAAAAAAAAATAAAAATGAACCATGCATATTAATGAACCATATTTTATATATTAATATTAGGATGAACCTATTTTGTTATTAGAAAGAGAGAAAATTTCATAGATACTGATGAATCCTTATGCATTATCTGCATTCTAATGAGTTAACAGAAATGGCACTAGGAGAGTGATGATATTGTGTTTTTGGCAAAGATATTTATATCTCTTCCTCCAATACCAAGATTTTTCTTGTATGTTGCTGAAAAAATGGAAATCCCCAATGGATATCGTTTCCTTCATAACTACTCCATTATACTGTTGTCTTGGGCATAAAATCAAAATCTTTTAGGCTATATATATATTAGATGTAATTTCATTGATCTATAGTACTAGGTGAGAGCTATGCATAAATCACTAAAGGTGTATCAATAGGCTATTAGTCTATTGCATATAGAATTGGAGTCATTTTATTTGTAACTTAGTGAAATGGAAAAGATGTGGAAATGGAAATGTAACTTAGAGCATTCTCTTTTTTACCTGTGTCTCGAGGCCTTGCTCGCTTCTTATCCCTTTTCCCTTTAGGCGTAGTCTAACGATGCTACGAATTGGCTTTTCCGACTACCGTTTTTTAATCCTCAAACACGTCGACACTTTCCGCTAACAACCGTTTCCGTTTCCATTCTTTCTCTGTCTCCCTCACCGTCGTTATCTGTTAATGCATGCCACCTCCACGCACTTTATCTGCAGCCAAACTACAGTTCTCCGCATGATTCAAGCCTAATTTAAACTCCATTGACTACGTGATTCAAACTCCATTGGCTGCGCAATTCATCAGAGAAATCAAAACGCAGATAGACAGAAAAAGGTAAGATCAAGGACGAGGGGAAGGCATTGAATACTTTTTCTTGTGTTTGGAATTTTTTTGTAATAGGACCACCATTGTTGAAGTGTTGAAGGAGGCGAAGAAGAAGTGGGTGGGTATGGGGGCTCTTCTTATGGGGAAAGCATGATATCAACAGAGGATCAACAGAGGAAGATGCTCTCCCTCATATCAATGGCATGATCGAAGACATGATCAGAAAATTAAATAAGGATCTTCTTAGACCAGACAACAATGCTCCAATCTCTTCCAAGAAACATGTTATTGAAATAAGCAGAGGTTTCCATCACTTCTATAATTACCGAGATGGCTACTCTGTTTCCAGCAATGAAATTAAGGATTTGGTGATCAAAACCATTCTGAACCTCTACCTATGTAACCACATATGAACATATCAGATTTACATTAAGTTGGTACCTGGTCTAGGTTAGGTTATGTGGTTTATTCTTCTACTTTTGAGACTATTTCAATGGTTGAATAGTATTTTGGGACCTTGCTCAGTAAATACAGTCATCAATAATACAAGTTACAAAATGTTATTTAAAAGGTGGTGAAGTTGATTGGTAACATAACATAGGGCACATTTGCCATATTTCTATTGGAATATGGCAATGCTCTATAACGTTTTATCTACAACCTGGATTTATGTTGAAATAAGGTAATTATTAGTACTATTGAATTTTAGAAGATGATTTAGTTTAATTAGATTTTGTTAAATTTACATTTTTGTATTGTTGTCTAATTTAAATTTTTAACAATTTAATCTCCTGCAATGTCTATGTTTCTTTGAGAAAAAGTTTTAGCATTGAAGTTTAGCATTAAGCATATTTGTGGATAGATTTTTGAGGATATAAAAATAGTTGCGATTAATTTTCTCTTTATTCTTTTTTCATAAAAGTGATGCGTAAGTTTGGGTTTTAAAAAAACACCGTAGAGTTTGCCAAAGAGAGAGGGCACACAATCTGAGTTCTGCCCCTGATCTGAAGAACACGAAAGAATTAAGAATCCGATAGGAGATCGTTTGAGGTTGTGGATCGATGCTTTACAGACCCATCCCCAGAAGAAGAGCCCCTGATAAATAAATACTTCTTTGTCTGTTGGATCGAAAAAATTAAAAAAATCCCATTCCCACCCACTCCTCCTTCGCCTCCTTCAACACTTCAACAATGGTGGTCCTCTTACAAAAAAAAATTCAAACACAACAACAACGATTCAGAGCCTTCACCTCGTCCAATCTTACCTTTTTCTTTCTATCTGCATTTTGATTTCTCCGTTGAATTGCGTAGCTAATGGAGTTTGAATCACGTAGCCAATGGATTTTAAATTAGGCACACGCCATATTGAAGTTTGAATCACGCGGAGAACTGTAGTTTAAGTGCAGATAAAGTGCATATAGGTGGCATGCATTAACGGACAAAGACGACCAGGGAGATAGAGAAAGAATGGAAATGGAAACGATTGTCAGTCGATGGTGTCAATGTGTCGGAGGATCAAAAAATGGTAGCCAAAAAAATCAATTCGTAGCATTGTTAGACTACGCCTTTCCCTTTATTCCTTGCATTACCTTTCCAGTCTAGTTAGTCTCAGATCTATGCTTTGATTGCTCATAACAATGCTTTAGCTTCTGGATGGCCTCCTCCAATGATCTAGGCTCATCAAACTCAATCCTGTCTTTGAATATTATCAACAACCCATTGATGAATCGTTGAATCTTGGCCTTCTCTTCCTTGAGGTAAGGCACATATCTCAACAACTCCAGAAATCTGCTAGTTTACTCCTCATCGATAATAGAGTCCATATTTAGCTCATAAAACTATTTTTCCTTGTCATCATAGTACATCTTCCATAGATACTGCTTCCTAAATAGTCTCTCGAATTCACTCCAAGTCAACTCATCATAAATACCTCTAATGTTATTTACATCTTCACATCAAATATCTGCTTTACCTTTAAGACTGAATGTAGATATCCTGGCCTTCATGTTCTCTAAGTAATCATGCAATATGAAGAATTTATTCATTCCAATCAACCATGCTTTTGCATCATGTGATTTATTCATTTCCCCATCGAATGTAGGTGGCTTTTCTTTCTTGAACTCATTCGGAAAATATCCCCTATCACTCCTCCTTTAAGGATTATAACGATGATGACCATGATACCTTTCAGAACCAGAATGAGAATAGTACCTGTGTCCATCACCCCTCCTTTCCGGAGTATCCAAGAACTTGACATCCCTGATCGTGTCATCTCTATCTGACCTGTGCCCACTATGGGGTCTACTTCCACATGCCCCATTAGTTATATCCTCCTATCCATATTTGATCCGAAGTGGTCCCTGTCTCTTCAATTCTGACAAACTCTGAAGAATTATAGCATTGACTTCTGCTTATTTCTCCTATGCCTGCATGATTTTGTCATTATCTGCTTTGCAAATCCTTATTTCCTCCTTCAAACTCCTCAATGTGTCTGCTAAGTCAGAAGTGTTCCCAACACCACACTACTCATTTGATTCATAGGGAGAATCTTTGTATTCTACCATCTTGTTAGTCATCTTTGATCTCTTCTTCCTGCAAGGTATATTATGTCAGTTAAACCAAATCATAAGAAAACTAGTGTACCTTAGTATAGCTTGAAGAGGATATCTCATCTGCAAGACTGGCCATATTAGCGGAATACACACACACACACACACACACATAAACATAATCAATCAACATATAGACATATTTTCAACCATTATCCATTTATCAATGCATGACTATGCTGACCACATACCATGACTTCATGCACAATGACCATCATCTAGTCAAAGTATGCATAACAACATATAAACACTGATACACATAATCGATGCATGGACGACATAAACACAACAAATACATTCAACAATGACACCATCAACTTTCACATGACGAAACCACTACAATCATGACCAATACCATGCATAAACAACAAGCACACAGATCACAAGTGCAAGGACCTATATGCAACCAACATGTAGATACGAAAACACATTCATCCAAGTGGAACGGAAACCAGACATCACCCAAGGAGAACGAAACCATGCTATGATACTACTCTATAACACCCTCCTCCCACATCTACCCAAGTTACCAGCCAACTGGGGCAAACATGTGACGAAAAGTTACTATGATATGATTCAACTCCCTATATATCAGTTAAGGAAGTGGAACTGATGTAACACAGCCAACCTAACCTTCTGCACTTTCAACAAAACCCCCAGGAGCCATCCAACCCATCCAAGTGACTAACCCTTGAGACAAAATGAAAATTTTATGCATCAAAGCCTTAATCTCTCCCTTGACATGGGCATGCATGCGAATTAGAACCTCCAGTCGCTCCCACAACAAGGAATGCCTATGACTAGGGACATTTCAAGATAGTTCTGTGCCAACGACTCCGAATTAGTAGAAAGTTTTTTTACAATTAAAAAAATTAAATACTAAAATTTTATCTAAAAAAAAATTAAATTATTGTTATTTATCTCTTTGATATATTTGTTCAATAGTGAAAAGAAAACCGAGATGTGACTATAAGACATATGCAAGAATCAAAATTTTGATTTTTCATTTTGAAAGAAAAAAAATGAAGGTTTAAAATGCATATATGGAAAACAATTGAGAAAATATTTAATTTTTTTTTTTTAAACTGTTATATTGTATTTAATTTCTTTCAAATTTATATCAAAGTTTTAGTTGAAGTAATTTAAAAATGTTAACATATTAAAAAAAATAAACAATTTTAGTTCATGGAATGTAACTCATTTGAAAATCACTTTGTTATGAAGCATTATGTAAAAACATGAGATTCAAGCTTAAATCCCTTTGAGTGGTCAACCAAAAAATAATATTTTTTTAATCTATTTATTTATTATATTTTTAGAATGTAGTTAAATGGAAAAGGAAAAATCTAATAAAAATAAAAATAAAATTGAAATGATTACATTTCATGTGGTTTGAATATATATATATATATATATATATATATATATATATATATATTCAAAAATAAAAAATATAATTATCCACTATCTACTCATAGAATTTCAGTCCAAACTTCCACAATACTAATGGTTTTGTCTTAATTGCTAACTGTCTTATATGGGTTTTGTCTTAATTGCCATTGTCTTAAATATAAAGTTTTATATTAAAATATTTTTGTCTCAAAGTGCTTTTGTCTTAAATATAAAGTTTTGTATTAAAATATTTTTGTCTCAAACTCCTTTTGTCTTAAATATAAAGTTTTGTCTTAAACTATTTCTGTCTCAAACTGTTTTTGTCTAAAATATAAAGTTTTGTCTTAAAATATTTTTGTCTTAAATTTAAAGTTTTGTCTCAAACTATTTTTGTCTTAAATTTTATATTTAAGACAATTCAATTGATATTAAATTTTAATATAAAATAACTAAAATGAAAAGTAATTTTTAAGACAAAAGATTTCTTTTGTCTTAAACAAATGTCTTAAAATGCCCTTGATGTAGTAGTGTAGCCTCTTCCCGAAGTGGTGAAACTATAAAGTATAGGTTATTTTAGTTTTTGTCATTCATTTTTTTGCAGCAATAGAGTAATGTTAACATTACTCTAGCAGTGTGAAAAGCTACTGAAGGGTCGGGGATGAGATGTCCTTCGATGGGTTGATAGTTATGGACGCCATGTCGTTGGCTGGTGATATCAAGATAGAGATCACAACATTGTCGTTGATCGGGGTTGTCGAGCAAAGGCACTGCAATTCTGGAACCCAACAGAGGTCTTGACACTTGAGGTCTCCAACTTGAGATCTGGACATAGACCTGGCCTCACCTGCGAGAAAATAAGATATGGGGGGTAGGATAACCAGTTGTGCAAAGAAGTTCATAGGAGATAAAAATACCTGATACATAGTCGAGGTACTTAGGGCCGTTGGAGGTACTCGGTGCGCTAGAGATTTGTGTTGTAGCTGATTCATGAACTCGTGATTTACCTCCTAACGGAGATACTTATCTTTTTCTTAGCTAACAGATAGCCATAGAGATAAAGGCATAGCAGGGATACGGTTTGCGAAGCGTGCGTAACCACTAATTTATGGGCAGGGAATTTACTTGGTGGCGAAAGGCAAATGGGATTACTAAAATAGTTAAGTTGTCTCGGCATTTGTTGAAAGATGTAATGATATAGCGGCTAGGGAGCTTGGAAATGTCCAGTTCCGAAAACAATAATTTTGAGAAAGAATCACTCATAGCGATAGGATGAAAACACTCTTCACTGGACATAGGGCTACTAGCCTTCGACACCTTTTCTCTACAATAATTCTGGGTGGAATTCCGACTTTTGTAGAGCCCATAGAGTCAAAGGCAAGGCACATTACCGAGTTTGATATGTGAGCTCGATAATTATGATATAGATTTGAATTTGGAACTTGAACTGAAGCTATCTACCACATCCTACAACTCTATCGACCTATATTAGACTATTCAACCAGTCCAAAACCACCGTCCACCTTACTCCACAAAAATTTGAGTTAAGACCTTACCCTAAATATGAATACCACCTGGAAACCCAAATAAATACATTAATCCAAAATTCCTCTATTTTTCCTTCACACCCATTCCTTAAATATCAACATAATTGAGTACAAAAACTTATCTTATCCTTATTCACATACCTTGTGATAACGTTCAAATCCACATTCCCGTTTTGCTCAACTTTTTAACAAAGTTGTGCGTACAATTGCATTCAAAATTTCTTGCCCAATCATCTTCCCAATCCGGGCAATCTCACACTCTCTCTAACTTCTGAGTCGGCAAAATTAAATAAGCAAATCTAGACTATGTTAACATCTCAATTCAATGAATTGAAATATTAATTCGACAAGTCCATTATGTATACATATGCGCCTCCATATATATATATATATATATCAAGATTTAAATAGACAACCGATCGCCTGCATAAATCACAACTTCATCTTTAGACTTAAGAACGACTCGCTTACCATTCATATGTGTACATACTCGGGCCCACTCATTTATTCGTTAACAACGACGCAACATACCTTTGTCAAATCCGCGTGCCCATCCAACGGCTGTTATCACGTCGCATCACTTCAATTGATCCAACGGATATCGCGCGGGTTAACTGCATGAACGATAATGCGCGATGGCGCGTGATGGAAGCGGTTTTCCAAATTCGCTCAGGGACATGTGTCGCCCAGCGTATGGAATCGCTCTGATTTCTCGAATACCACTTACCTCTTCAAAGGCGGTGCGATCAACTTCCGGTTTCACTCCAACCCGTCGTTATTGTTCATTCTTGCATGGTTCCATCTTCCTTGATGCACCCGGTTCCGCTCTTCTCCTTTACGCTTTTGCTTAAGGTTCCATCGAGCACCGTTCTATTACTACCATCCGACTTTGCCCAGTCCAATTCGATCAATAGTTCGATTGCAGCGTGATCACGTTTGGCTACACAGCAATCATCCACTCGTGGTACTAGTTTATACACACACGGTTCTTTGAAACCTTCCAATTGTGGTTTCAAGTCCGAGACTCTAACATCTCCGCAGAGCCTATTCGTGATGGTTCTTATACCTCGGGTCGGTTCAATTACACAAAACTTAGTTCAATCAAGGCACATACAATCTCAAATTGCAGAGTACATATTTACACATTCTTATACAATTGGTTTTGAGATACGGAAGTTATTCACTCAGCAATTAATGCAACAATGCCCTTCTCACAGAATTCAGACACAATTTATTTTATACATATCCAAAGGTACTCATTGAAATTCGAAGACATTCAAGCATGGTTTAACCCCATCCAGACACACTTAATTCAAAGACAGTTCTTCCATAAACATATATATATATATACAGGTGATCAATCTCAAAGCAATCGCTTACAATTTCATGACAGGCTAGATATTCAGTTCAGTGGCCATTATCCTCCTACTCTGTTGCTGAAGAAGTTCTCTACCTCTCTCCCTATCTAAACTCTTCAGGATTACATTTATACCACAAGGATGACCTGAATCGATTCAGGTCTCCAAACAGTTCAACAACTCTTAGCATTCCCAATTCCTAAAATCAGACTCAATAACTGAACTAATCCTAAACTGACTCTTCATATTCCTATCTTAACCAATTTCTCATGTTCTCAAAATGACTTGAGAATGATTACAATTCCCTACCAAATTTATTTAATATTTACAAGAAATTTAAAGAACATGGGACCCCCTATGTCTACTTATGTACAAAGTAACTTTTGAGCCTAATGCCCCTGCATCAGACTCCCAAGCTTCAAATTGTTCATGATCTCCTGATCATGTGCTCTTCGTCTCTGCCTCCAGGATCCCATACTTGGTTTTGCTGCTGTCCATCAGCTGCATCATTCTTCAACTGATCTTCTCTAGGCTTCCGGACTTTGTTCTGTAAGTCACTTCCAGCTATACTTTCACAATCTGCTTTTGTTTTTCTTGTAAAAAAATCCTTTTGTTTCCTTGCTGCTGTCTGCTGCTTCGGAGATACCCTTACCATCAGTCTTCTGATGTATTCAATCTCCATGTCCAGCTTATCCTCTAGTTGGAAATTATCTTTCCCTCTGCTGCTGCTTTCAATCTCTGTCGCTGCCAATATTGCTGCTCTTGTAGTCTCACATGCTATTAACATGTTTACTACTTCTGCAGGTGTCATCCTCCATGTTGCGTCTGCTGCCACCGTGGGTGTTGTTGCCTCCCCTTCCTGTCCCTCTGCAACACTTTTATTTTGTTCATCATCTGCAAATTCATTCTCAGAAAACAATTCACCATTTAATTTCCTACCAGCAGTGACATACTCATCTAGTATACTAGTAAACAGAATTAGATTCTGCAAGCTAGTATTTTCTCCTCTTTTCTTCACAGCTTCAGGCATCCTTGCTCTAGGGTCTGCAATCCCTTTCTCTTCTTCAAATGCTCCCAGAAAACAATTCAGCCATTTCTCCTGTTTTTGTTTTACACCTTCAACGTGCTATAAGTTAGACTCATCATTTTCTTCTTCTTTGTGGGCAATCTTCAGCAATTTCCTCTCATCCTCCTGATGGATTCTGGAAATACAATCAAGTTCTCAGAGCTTTTCTTTATCATATTCTGTCAACATGGAATGCTGATTCCTCCTCACTTCAACAACTTTTAAAATATGCCCTCCAGTCTGCTCTTGTCCCATCAGTCTAGACAATTCTTCTTTGTCAATGACAGTGACAAATTCCTGCATATGAGACGTGGTTGTCTCATCCTCCTTCAGCAAAATTTTTTCTTCTCTCAAGATAATTTCAAAGGATGAATTGTCTTCTGCATCACCTGTACACATAAACAAACTGTCAGTGTTAAAACCATGAGACCCAATGGTCTTAATTGATGACCTGGTCACCAATTCTTCTCCCGAAAATTCTAAGTCTGGTTCAAGGCTCAAAAATTCTTCATCATCTTTCTCTTCAGCTGTCAGAGCCATCTCCACTGCTCCAATCACCATGTCCAAATGATGATCCCTCACTATGTTTCCAGCCAACACAGTTTCCTTCTTATTCACCTCTCTGACAATTTTCAACTATTGTTCTTCCTCTTTCTCTGTATTATTAACACATGAATCATCAACAGTAAAGTTCCAGTGCTTCAATGTCTCCCTTTCCTCTGACAACACATCAATATGTTGTGCAGAAATCCTTTCCAAACCTTCTTTCAGCACCTCAGCATGCTGATCTGCATCTTTCACGAGACTGTCAGTTAGTCTCCTCTTCCTTTCAACATCTGGTCCATGAGCACTATCCATGAAGATCTTCCTGCCTTGATTTCTCAATAACTTATCCAGTGCATAGGTCCTCTACTTCTCCGATTCTCTTCTCTGTAAGTCCAACCTCCTATACAATTCAACAACTTCAATAGGAGTAGATTTCAGGAACCTTACATAACCCTTTATGCCTCTACTTATTCTTGACCAATCCTCTATTGGCCCTTCTCTCTCAGCTTCAACATTCTGCTGAATACCTTCATTTGACCCTTCTGTCTTCATTTCTCCCTGAGATCTCACTATCTCAGCATTGACCTGAACAGATTTTAGATTCAATGTCTTCTTCTCATCAACAAACTCTAAAGCTTGTTCATCTTCCAGTGGTGTACCTGCAAACACACACAACTTTTTAATTTTAGGGTCAAATCGCGAAGTTGGGAAACAGTTTTTGGCGGATGGTTAGAATTCGGGAGAAATTTTTAATTTCTCGGCCGAGAAAAAAGTCAACTAAATTTCTCGGCTGAGAGTTTTCAAAGTTCTCGTCCGAGAAATTTTAAATATTTCGGACGAGAGTTTGGTCGGGTTTAACCTGAGTTAAAATTCTCTCGGACGAGAGTTTTTCATTTTCTCGTCCGAGAGTTGTGGTCACAAAACTCTCGGGCAAACTCTCGGACGGGAGTTGGAGAAACTCTCGGACGAGAGTTGGAAAAACTCTCGTCCGAGAGTTTTTCCAATTCTCTGATCTGCATGCAGATATTTCCACCCCCCAAACGAATGAAAGGTCGACCTCAACCGTCGATTAAGGTGGCATGTGTGGAACAGCAATAGGACGGCAGTGAAAAAACAAGCGCAATCATGATAAACTCAATCAAATTAAGTAATTACTGAAATCGATGCGTAAGATAAATCGGTAATAATGAGGGAATCGCGTTGTAATAATTCAAGTATGAGGTGAAGGGACAGCAAAAGATTAATGTAATTGCACTATTTACCACATTAAAGTAATATGACCGATTTATAATATTTTTCATGTGTGATGGTTCGAGGATAGAACTTAAGGAATTTTATGCATTTCGTTTGATATTCAATAAAAATTATAGGAAAGAGGGTTAAATAACTATTGATTTGTATAAGTATGACTTCAATACCATTAACAGAGCTCTGCTGCCCACAGGTGTCCATAACCTTGACAGATTTGTTTTGTAACCCATGGAACCATTGTCCTTCATACATACTTGAGGAAGTGCTTTATTTTTTCTTTGTATTTTTGTATTGAAAACTTAAAACAATCGTTCAAAACAATCGTGCTTTAAATACAAACTTAAAACAATCGTTCAAAAAGTGTTGTTCCTTTAAAAGGAACATCAAAGATAATCTGCGAAACTTCTGTTCCTTTCAAAAGGAACAGCAAAGATAATCTGCGAAACTGTTGTTCCTTTCAAAAGGAACAGCAAGGAAATGCTCTGCGGACATGCTGTTCCGTTTGAAAGGAACAGCAAAAACACTGCACGAAACTGATGTTCCATTCGAAAGGAACGACGAAAAAATCCTACGAAGGTGTTGTTCCTCTTAAAAGGAACAGCAAAAACACTCTGTGAAACTGCTGTTCCTTTCAAAAGGAACAACAAAAGTGTTGTTCCATTAGAAAGGAACAACAACGCAAAAAAAACACAGAATTTTTATTATTTTTCGTTTTTAAAGAAACTAAATTCAAACGAAATAAAGAAGTATTAACAAGGAAACGAATTTCAAAAACAGAAACCAAAAACAGAAAAAAAAAGAATGCATTATGTACAAAAATTAAAAAAACCACTTTATCAACCTGGCGCGGGAGAGGGATTCTCCCCTTCAGCAAGAATTTCAATGGTGGAGTCTTCCCTTCACTGCTGGCAAAAGGATTCACGGGTAAGCAGCTTACGATAGAATCGAACTCGATGGCCATTAACCTTAAAGGAATGCCCATATCCGTCAATGGTGACTAGTGTGAGAGTGTCGTTATCATGCACTTTCTAAATTTCGTAGGGTCCAAGCCACCTAGTCTGGAGTTTTCCAGGGAAATCCCGAAACCGAGAATCATATAGAAGTGCCCAATCTCCTTCGTGGAAGATCCTTTGTTTAATGTGGGCGTCATGCCATTTTTCTCTCTATTGCTGGATTAATGCGGTGCGCTGAAGAGGAGAGAGTCTGATTTCATCCAATTCATTCAGTTGCTGCAGTCTTTTTTCCTGTGCTTCATCTAAATTCAGACCTATCGTTTGAGCTGTTCGTAATGTCTGAATTTCAAATTCGATAGGAAAGATGGGTTCTTTTCCAAATACCAACTGGTATGGCGAATTTCCTGTGGTAGGTCTCCATGTCGTTCGGTACGCCCACAATGCCTCTGGTAGTCTGTAGGCCCAATCTCACCTATGTGAAGCAACCGTTTTTGTCAGTATAGATTTGATTACCTTATTCGTGCTTTCGACTTGGTCGTTGGCCTGTGGGTGGTAGGGAGTTGTAATTTTACGCTGAATATGGTAATTCTGTAATGTTTCAGCCAATTTGTTACCTATAAAATGTGGTCCCCCATTTCTCCTGTAATGTTTCAGCCAATTTGTTACCTATAAACTGTGGTCCCCCATCTGTGATTATGTCTCGTGGGAGGCCATACCGCACGAAAATTTGGAAAAGAAAATGTATCACGGAATCCTCTGTAGCTTTTGAACGAGGCTCTGCTTCAACCCATTTAGTAACGTATTCAGTGGCAACTAGGATATATGTTTTCTGGTTCGATGGAGGGCTAATAGGACCAACGAAGTCAAGGGCCCAATGTTCGAAGGGTTCAATCACTAGTTGAGGGTTCAAGGGCATTTCATCAGAATGCCCAGGTCGACCAGCCCTTTGACAGCTATCACAGGCCTGCACAAATTTTTTTGCGTCTCTAAAGATATTAGACCAATAATAGCCAGTCCGTAGGACTTTATGTGCTGTTCTACGATCTGCAAAGTGTCCGCCACACTGTCCGTCATGGTACGCTTTCAAAATATCATATACCTCATCGTCCCTAACACATCTTCTTATTTGCATATCTGCACCTGTATGAAATAAGTAACCTCCTATCCATGAAAAACGGGTGCTACGATGTATTATTTGCTTTCGTTAATTAAGGGATAGATGTTTGGGTAATTTACCTATTGCCAAATAGTTCGCTATATCAACATACCATGGTGTTCTGGTGGTAACAGCGAAGAGATGCTCATCCGGGAAGTGATCTTCAACTGGTTCTACATCTGTTGGCTTTGGCATCCTGGACAGAAAGTCAGCTACAGGGTTCTCTTTGCCCAGTCGATCCTTGATCGTGATATCAAATTCCTGCAGTAAAATCAGCCATCTAGTTACTCTCCCATTCGTAACAAGTTTATTTGCTAAAAACTTAATGGCAGAGTGATCTGTGTAAAGCACTACAGGATACCCAGTTATGTAATGCCTAAATTTATTTATAGCGTGAACTACAGCCAAAAATTCTTTCTCAGTCACAATATAGTTTAATTCGGCAGGGGTCAGATTTTTGCTAATGTAGTAAATTGCATATGGCTTTTTGTCTTCCTCCTGCCCAAGCACTGCTCCAATTGCTGTGTCTGAGGCGTAAGATGAAATTTGGAATGGTAAATTCCAATTTGGGCCCCTCAGCACAGGGGCTGTTGCAACGAGCTTCTTCAAATCATTAAAAGCATTGTCACATTTGTCTGTCCAAACAAAATCAGTGTTCCCATTCAGCGCATATAAAGGTGCAGCAATTCGAGAATAATGCTCTATAAATTTTCTATAATAACTAGAAAATCCAAGAAAGCTACGTACCTCTATCTGTGTAGTAGGTGTAGGAATTAACAAGAGTATTTGAATTTTAGCTGGATCTACTTGAATTCCTTCTGCTGAAATATAATGGCCTAAGATAACTCCTTCAGTCATCATCATAAGACATTTTTCATTGCTTAAACAAAGCCTAGTGTCTATACATATTTGCAATACTTTTTCTAGATTTTGCAACGCAGGTTCAAAATCATCCCCATAAGGAGTGAAATAATCCATATATACTTCGAGACCTTCATTTATTAAGTCTGCAAACATGCTGAGAATTGTCCTTTGAAATGTAGCAGGAGCGTTGCATAGGCCAAAAGGTAAGACTCGGTAGGCAAATGTACCCCATGGGCAGGTGAAAGTAGTCTTGTCCTGGTCTTTAGGGGCAATTTGAATTTGGTTGTATCCATTGAAGCCATCCAGAAATGAAAAGAACTTCTTTCCTGCCAATGTGTCTAATCCCCGGTCAATGAAAGGAAGAGGAAAGTGGTCTTTTTGTGTTGCTTTATTGAGTTCACGGTAATCTACACATATCCTCCACTTTCCATTCTTTTTAGGTACCACCACTAATGGGGAGACCCACTTGCTATCAAATATTGGATAGATAAAATTGACATCCAATAATTTTTGTAATTCATCTTTCATAGCATCCTTAAGGTGAGGATTTAGTCTCTTTTGAGGTTGACGAATGGGTCTTGCGTCTTTTTCAATGTAAATGTGGTGAGTACATAATTGTGGGTCAATTCCTTTCATATCGGGGTAATCCCATGCAAAGGTTGCTTTGTATTTTCGTAATAATTGGACTAATTTCTCTTCTTGTTCAGCAGTGAGATTCTTGTTAATGTTCAAGGTTTTTCCTGGTTCAATTTCTACAACCTTAGTATTATTCATAGAGGTAGTAGGTATTGCTTGATCATGGATGTCTTTAAAAGGATCTTCTTCTTCTTTATTGTCGAATGCTGCCTCAATCATGTGACATTGCAAGTGAGATGCATTTTGTGATTTATTAATGAAATTACTAATGACATCATCCTCTATTTGATCTTTAAAATCCAAAGCTTCTTCTATCGTTAGAGGTGACCTCATGTTTTCCACAAAATATGATGGTTCGAATTTCTTGCACTATGGGGGCGCCCATGAGCATTGTATCATCTACGAATCGCTGATGCGTTACTGTGGGTCCTTGGTGTACCGGTTTGATGCCTTTGAGTTGATTCTGTTGTTTTGCCTTGGCTAAGGATCTTCCTAGCCCTTCTGCCATAATGACAAAGAGAAACGGAGACAGGGGATCTCCTTGCCTTATACCTCTGGACGGAATGAAGGGTTGAAGGGGTCCTCCATTCAGTAGCATTGAAAAGAAAGCACCTGAGACCAGTTCCATTATCCAATTTTTCCATTGCTGACTAAATCCATAAGCCTGGAGGATTGCTCTCATATAGTGCCAGTTGATTTTATCAAAGGCCTTTGAAAGGTCAAGCTGGATAAGCATACCCGGAGTCCTTTTTGTTTTGAGAGAATGCAACACTTCCTGAGTGAGGATTATGCTGTCAGTGATCTGCCTACCTTCAACGTAGCCAGTTTGTTCTTGAGAAATGATTGAGGGGAGGACAGATTTAAGTCTGCTAGCCATCAGTTTGGAAAGGATTTTGTAAAGGACATTACAAAGGGCTATGGGACGAAACTTGTTGGGGGAGTCAGCCTGGTCTGATTTGGGAATTAAGGTGAGGAATGTGGCATTGATGGCAGGCAAAACTTTCTTGGTTCTGTGAAAGTTCCTTACTAGGTTGAGAAGGTCAGCCTTAATAATGGGCCAGCAAGCTTTAAAGAATTCGATTGTAAAGTTGTCTGGTCTGGGAGCCTTGTTCGAGGCCATGTTGAAGATTGTTTCTTCAATCTCCCGCTCAATGAATTCTCTTAGAAGGAGGGAGTTTTGCTCCTCTGTAACTAAGTTGGGAATGGCAGCGATAATTTCATTGATGGCTCGGGTTCTATCTTGAATGGGATCGCTGAGAAGAGAAGTGAAAAAAGAGTTGAGTTCAAATCCTATATGCTCCCTTTTATAAACTTGATCGCCATCAGCTTTTTTGAGGGAGAGGATGCGATTATGTGCTCTATGTTGGATGGTTGACTTATGGAAGAAACTAGTGTTGCGTTCTCCTTGTTTTAACCATTGCACTCTCGACTTCTGCCTCCATAGCAGCTCTTCTTGTTTTAACCGTTCTTCCCATTGCCTTTGTAGATTTGATTCTTGAGCTATTCTTTCATCATTGGGCCCTTCTTTGATCAAATATTGCTAGAGGTTCGCCATTTTTTCCTCGAGTTATTTTTTGGCTTGAAATATGTCGCAAAAGGTGTTTTTGTTCCAGCGTTTGAGGTTGATTTTTATTGTTTTGAGCTTCTGCTGGAATATGTACATGATATTGTCGCTCCTTATGGTGGCTTGAGTCCACCAGTGTTATATGTTTTGCATGAATGATGGGTGCTCTGTCCAGAAGGCTTCAAATCTGAATTGTCTGTTGTGGGGCTTATCCAAATTGGTGAAGTGAATCTGCACTGGCCAGTGATCAGATCCTCTGATAGGCAGAACGCTGGCCTCCATGTCAATATTTTGCAGCAGAATGGATTCCGACATGAGGAACCTATCGAGACTTGATGCTATCTGACTGTTTCCTCCTTGCTTATTATTCCAGGTATGCAGACCATTGACTGTGGAGATGTCAATGAGTTTGGATTCAACAATAAAGGTGTTGAATGCTTCCGAGTCCTTATCCAATCTTTGTAAGCCTCCCTTTTTTCCTGCTAGATTGGTGATCATGTTGTAGTCTCCGCCTAAAATCCAGTGGTTTGCCCCATGGTGTTGCCTGACTTCGTCCAGGTCTAGCAGCATCTTCAGCTTTTCCTAGATTCGTTGGGGTCCATACACGTTGGTGATGCAGATCTATTGCCCTGAGTCTGGCATGTTGAAAATGTTCGATAACGAGTGCTTGGTGGATAGAGCATTTTGCAAGAAGAATTTTCTTTTGTTCCAGAACGTGAGTAACCCTCTTGCTTGCCCGATAGCATCTATGCTTATGCAGTGATGACTGTTGGAAACAAGTTTTTTGAGTGTCTCTGTGCCTTTGGGAGAGCATTTTGATTCTTGAAGAAGTATGATGTCTGGGTGTAGCGAGAATAAGCGGTTTTTCAAGATCCTTCTTTTGGTGGTGCCGTTGAGCCCCCTGATGTTCCAGGTTGTGATTTTCATTGAGCTACCTTTGGAGCAGATAGGACCAAGGCCCTAATTTTTCCTTCATTGATTAGGCATCTGCCTGGTTCTTGTATTTGGTGTCTTGTGGATTTGCGCCCTCTTTTTCTTCCTGGTCCTTGTAGCTTGTATTGATCCAAATCCAGGTTGGCTTGAATGCCCGTTTGGTTGCTATTTCCCCATTGCCTTTTGGCTGCATTTTGGTAGATGTATTCCAGCTGCAGGTATGCCATTTCTATCTTCTCCAAGTGTTCTTGGGGAATGGCATCGACTCCCAGTTTGGACCATTGCTCATTGACCTTTTGGAGATCTAGATCGCCTAGGATCTCCTCCAAAGGATTGTTTGAAGTGGTTGAGGATGGTTGCTCTGTTTGCATTTCTGTGCATTGAGGGGTTTGCAGTGAGGTGTGGCTGGTATTAATCTGAATGGGAGAGGATTATGGTTTGTGTTGCGGTGCCTGGGCGTGGATTGAATCCGAGGTTGTGCTTGGGGCATTGGTTGTAATCAAAGATTGACTTAATAATGACGGATCTTGATCAGTGGGGGCCTGGGAGACTATAGGGTGCTCCAATGAGTCAATATTGCTCAGAACTTCAAAGTTGTTTTGCTGGGTCGAGGCAGTATTGGTGGGGGTTGTATTGGTGGAGGGTTTCGGAGGCTTGTTGCCTTTCTCCCCTTTGTTCTTTCTTGAGATGGAGGTGAAACCAGGTGTCAACAGGGTTGCACAATTCAATACATTTCTTTGTCATAGGGTGATGAACTTTGTCACAAGTACTCAGTACTATCTCAAAAAGCTACACACAAACTAGATTGGTTTTGAACAAGTCAAAGGTTCAAAAATCATCCACTAATTGCTTGCCTCTATTGTGCAATCAACGCTGGTCTAATGAGAGATCCAAGTTCGAATCTCACTAGCTCCAACTACGCAATTCTCATTGGTAATTTCCTCCAAGTGTGGTGCAAATCTCATGCACAACTAATGTCACAATTGATAGCTATCTCAACCCTTTCATCTACCTCTTTCACTTGTCGCCACTGAACTGTCCATGCACTGAGTTAAATTGATGTGTTCTTTAGTTGAAAAATGAGTTAATAATTAGTGAATTAAATAATATTTAATTTACACAACTCATCTCTAGTGTATTAGCCAGTTAAACTAAATACAACTAGTTCAAAGTTAGTTAACCAGAACACCATCTCCATTCACTGTTGCATCAACTCCACCGAACTCCGCCACTTGAGCTCTCACTGAAGTCAACCATGCATTGGCTCAACTAACCCATAGGAAAAGCGTAAATCCTTCTGGCAGATGCATGCCCCACATCCGGGGGTCAAACTGAAGTGCTCCAAGAGAGTAAACTGAGGTTTAGAGTCCAAATATTATTAAGGGTAAATAATATTTAACTGTTCTATTTTTAGCCCGCCAGTCTAAAAATAGACTTCAACCTAAATGCTAAAAATAGAGGTCCATCTATTTTTACCAACTCGACCAATCATCCAAGAATAGAATATTGTAGCTCCCGGTCCATGATCCATATGTCTAAAAATAGACATAGTCTAAAAATAGACTTTGAGCCAAAAATACCCTACGGGCCCACTTGGTGAAGGCAACTTCATTTCACCAAGCTCCATCATCTCGCTGCATTTTTAACACTCCCTCTCAGCAAGATATGGATTATCTGCAACCCCTACCCTGCCTCTGTGAAACTCGAATTTGCTCCTGGTGAGCGCCTTCGTCAAGATGTCTGCATCCTGATCCTCCGTGGGAATATATGAAAGCATCATGATCCTCCGCTGAACACAGTCTCTGATATGATGGTACCGATGTCGATGTGTTTGGATCTATCATGAAATACTGGCTGATCCACATCCGGAGACTCATCCTTGGGAGCTAACAGCTCCTCCTCTGCATGCAAGTGTGGCTCCCTCTCAAGCGAACACTGCATGGCTTTCTCCTCCTGAAATTTAATATCCCGTCACACAACAGTCTTGCGACTGTCTGACACATACACCCGATAGTTGTGTGGTGTATCAGTGTACCCCACAAATATTCCAACCTCGGCGGTTGGATCCAGCTTCTTCCTTGCATCCTTCGTCACATGCATGTAGACAGGAGAGCCAAAAATCCGCAAATGGGAAATGTCAGGCCTCTTGCCAGAATAAGCCTCCTCCGGTGTACTCATGCCAAGAACCTTGTGAGGACAACGGTTCTGCACATACACTGCTGTATTGCATGCCTCAGCCCACAAGTGAAGGGGTAGGCCCTGATCATGCAACATTGCCCGTGCAGCACCCACGATCATTCTGTTCTTCCGCTCAGCCACCCCGTTCTGCTGTGGGTTATGGGGTGCGATGAGCTCTCTCCGAATCCCTTCTGCGCTGCAGAAGTCCTTGAATTCAGCCAAGATGAATTCACCACCATTGTCGCTCCTGAGAGCCTTCAGCTTCTTCCCCGATTCCACATCGACCAGTGCTTTAAACTCACAGAACTTACCGAATGTATCGCTCTTCTTTTGCATGTAGAAGATCTAGCACTTTCGAGATAAATCATCAACAAAGATCACGTAGTACTTGTGCTTTGCTGTCGAAGCTACTGAGAAAGGACCACACACGTAGACCTGTGTGAACTCTCTCAAGGATCGCCGTGGCGCGACTATCCTTCTCGTGAAAGGTGGCTTTCACAAACTTTCCTAAAGTACACCCCTTGCACTGATCTGACTGCGCAAGGGTGCCCTTAGGAAGCCCAGTAGAAATCTGTTGCAGGATCTTCAAAGCTCCATGGTGAAGGTGGCCCAATCTCCGATGCCACAGTTCGCCCTCATCATCCCGGCTCACCACTTCTCCTGCTTTGCATGCCATTGCTGCGCAACCATCTACTTGCAACTGATAAAGGTTCTTGGTTCGAACCCCTATCTTCCGGGTCTCTCCAGTGGTCTTCCTGCGCAGGAAAGCCTTTCCTTCGCTGAAGACCACATCATACCCCTTGACTGCATGGGCATTTACCAAACCTTTCACTTTCCAAAAATAGCTTGTGGGCCCACTTGGTGAAGGCGACTTCATTTCACCAAGCTCCATCATCTTGCTGCATTTTCAACAAGAGGAGGGTGAAATACAAGAGGAGGAAATGGAGTTTCTGAGGGATCCACGTAATACTAGAAGTAGACTATCATTATTTCAATAGTCTATCCATACTTATTGGACATTGAAATATAGACTGGCAAATGCCATAGTCAATGTTCAGAAAATTGGAGGGGACGCAAAAGCTGCCTCTATTTTAGCTTAAATGAGAAGGGATATCCAAGAAATCCACCTTCTGCAACACCACCATAACTTCTTCCTAGGTCGCAGGAAGTGCCAATTGAAAAGTATGAATCAAGTGGATACGTCTAGCTCCAATTTTAAGGACTCGACACATATCGATCGATCTGATGATTGAGTTTTATGAAATCCTTTTCTTTTTTGTCATTTTGACATGCATATTATAGGTAGCATTTAATTTCTGAAGTTCTTGTATGTAATGGACAGTAAATTGGATATAGCAAATAGTATTAGGGTCAAACTTTATGAATTTTGGATGGCCTATGACTCTTTAAGGTGGCCAATAGACCTGGTTTCCAGCATTATTCATTATAACCTACTTTTCTCTTTTTTGATTAATGGAAAATAGAAAGGCTCTGCTAAACTTACAAAAAAAATCAAAGTAAAAATTTAATAATTAAAGATGAAATTATAATTTAATTATATAATTTTATAATTTTTTAAATTTCAACAACTTTAAAAATAACATAATAAAAATTGCTTTGATAAATTAATGTTATCTAATTTTATCAATAATTAAATTTATATAATTAAACTAATCAAAATTCAAACTAATATCCAACTAATTTATATTAGAGAACTGAAATGGATATAATGTGAAGTTATATAGATACATCACAAAATCATGTCAAAGGAGGAGTAGAGTTTTTTTTATGTCAACTCAAGAGGAGGGTTCAAGATTTTTTCGTTGTATATTATGTTGAATGCATAGAGCTAATCATATAGCTTTGAAATGATGCTATGAAGTATAAATACAAATTATTTAATATTAGATGGCTTGTAATGGATATTTTATAACCTATATAATGCAAAAAATAATTATGTGTGAAAACATCCATTAAATCTATTGCATATTGAATAAAATATTGAGGCCAAAACATTTAAAAATGTTTAACATTGGATTTTAATAAATTATAGCTTATTACTAATTCTATTAAGTATAAAATTGCTGGTACAAAATTGCCACAGCGTCAGCTTGGTGAGCCTGAGCACTGGGCTTGATAATCAAGCAAGTCAAAGAGTGTCTGGACTGCCCAGGATGGGAAACCAGTCCTTTAAACCACAAAGTCTGAACCGCCCATGAAAGGGAAACCGGTTTTAAGTTTACACAAAACAAGCTAACATGAAAGTAAATACTAAAAATAGTACGGTGCTTATAAATCTTGGAAGCATATGATTCCGACAGAAACAGAACAAAAAAAACCTGAGTGACTTTGCAGCTGCTATCCATGATGCTTATGCAGCAGAGCAGTAAAGCTTGGAAGCATATGATTCCGACAGAAACAGAACAAAAAAACCTTAGTGACTTTGCAGCTGCTATCCATGATGCTTATGCAGCAGAGTAGTAAAGCTTGGAAGCATATGATTCCGACAGAAACAGAACAAAAAAACCTGAGTGACTTTGCAGCTGCTATCCATGAGTAGGAGAGGGAGGTTCCTCGATGACTCTGCAGGCATAAGTGTCGCTTCTGTCCTCTTGTCCTTCGCTGAGAGCTCTCCCTCTACCGGTGCGCCCCATCGCCATGATGTACTCGTGCTGAGAAGGAGGAACAGAAGTGGCTAGAGCCGCGCATGGGGAGCTGGAGCTAGGAGGGGAGAGAGGAGTAGCAGAACAGGGCGGAGCCAAATTGGGGACTTCTTCACGAAGTTTTACAGTGATAAAAGCAGTGAGGGTAGCGTTGCAGGAGGTGCAATCAAACTGGAGCTCAACACGCTTAGAGGTTTGTCTGATGGAGGGTCGAAGGGGCCGAGGAGCGACAGAAGGGACCGGAGGGAGAGAGACGCAGGGAGACTCACGAGCAGGGGGTGGAGGGGCAGGGGCGATGGGAGCAACGACGGAATCAACGCAAAACGCAGGTACAGGGGCTCCATCTTCTTCTGGCAAGGTAGGGACAGAGCCATGGCTAGGAGGAGGGCGCCGCTGGTTGGATTGCCCACGACTGGGTCCGCGTCTGCATCTCATGTGTTCGCGAAGATGAGGCATGGTGACAGACGCAGGACCAGGTTCAACGAAACAAACTGAATTGGCAGGGGAGAAATGAAAATCCGGGACGCCACTGGGTTGAGGTGAGGGAGCAGGAACCAGACCACTAAGACCACGAACAGAGGGAGGATTGACACTGCACCACGGACTGTGAGAAAAATGATAATCCGGAACCGGTTCAAAGCAAGCGGCTAACGAACAACGCCTCCCAGTGTTCGTTTTAACACTTGCATCAGCGCAGCCTGGAGAGAAAATCGCGTGCAGGGGAGGAGGAGATCCATGAACGTCCGCCACACCAGTCAAGCAATTGCAAATGTAATCCGTCTCACATAGAACTGCCATAACCAGGCGCTTGGCGAGCCAACCGAGAGAATTAACGTTCGCGCATGGTGGTGAGTTAAGAGCCAATTAAATGCGAGTACCGGGAGCCACATGGGCTGCCCAAGTGAACCCCATCGGGAAGTGCACAGGGTGCCACGTTCCCTAGTGTGCATTGATAAATTATAGCTTATTAATGTATATAATATTTTTTATTTATTTTAATTTCTAAAATTATTTTAAGTGGTTTTCTTCAAATTGATCAGATTTTTATCTTATATAATGATCATTACATCCTATCGGTTACATAATTATATCTTAGTCTTGTGGTGCAGTAATTCCATAATGGGCCTCAGTTCTTGTGTATGACAATGGCCTCTTTGTGACTTCTTATATGTGATATGAGAAAATATTATGACAGTGATATGGAAATTTGATAATCCTTATGAAAAATATATCATGACAGACCTATGATTGTTCCGCTGCATTGTTATGGCTAATGTTCTCTCTACATAATTTATTATGATGGTATGTGGTGGATGCAATGTGAAAATGTTGAAAATGTTTTAAAATGAAATTATCAACAATAGATACATCTAGCCACAAAATAATTAGCATTATTATTACTCACTACTTAGTAAATATATAACAATGTAAAAGTGTGTAAAATATTAAAATAAACAATTTGCAACTTGAATCAATCAAATTTCCGAAGAAATGAAGCATGGGCATGCATTTTAGTGAAGCATGGCAATTTTGGCTCGCATCACAAAAATACACACCCAACCTTCATTTCAAGGCCAAATTGAATAATTCAGCTTGGAGAGTATTTATTTACTCGTAAGTAACAATAACACAATTAAATATTTTAAAATTTTCACATATATATTAATGTTGTTCAGGAATACTCCAAATTGTAACATGAGTAAAGCTTATGACAAATATATGAAGAAGATATGTTGAGCCCTATGATAGAGGTAACATGACAGACCTATGATTTCTCCATTGCATTGTTATTGCTAACTATCTCACTACATAATTGCTTAAGATGATTTGGGGTGAACGCAATGTGAAAATGTTGAAAATGTTTTAAAATGTAGTTATCTACAACAAATAGATCTAGCCCTAAGAAAATTAACAAATTTGTTACTATTCTACTAGTTAGTAAAGATATAAAAATGTAAAAGTGTGTAAAATAGTAAAATAAAACATTGAAAATTTGAATAAATCATATTGGTTAGGAAATGAAGTTTGGGTGTGCATTTTTGTGAAACAAGGAAATTTTGTCCCGCTAGACAAAAATACATGCCCAAGGCTTCATTTTAGGGCCAAATTGAATGATTCAACTTGGAGAGTATTTCTTTATTCATAAGTAATGTTAATACAATTAAATATTTTTTTACCTTTTCACATATATATTTCTATTGCTCAAGAATACTCTAAATTCAATTGATTTAGGGTAAACGGTAGGGTTTGTGTGGCTCAAATAAATGCACACCATGATTTGTAATTAATTGGCAGTGATACAATGAGCATTCCATCCCAGGCTACAAAATTGTACCTCAGTATATTGTTGTAACAACACCTGAATGGGCCTCATTCTTGTGGTTTAAGAACGCCTTAATGTACTTCATTTGTTGGGTATGACAGTGGCCTCTTTGGGCCATCTTATCTGTGATATGAAAAAAGCTTATGTCATAGATATGAAGGATATATGTTCAGCCCTATGAAAAATATATCATGATAGACCTATGACTATTTCTTTGCATTTTTATTTCTAATTTTCTCTCTATATAATGGCTTATGATTATATGGGGTTAACACGATTTGAAAATGTTGAAAATGTTTTAAAATGCAATTGTCTACAATAAAGACTTCTAGTCCTAAGAAAATTAACATTGTTACTACTCGAATGGTTAGTAAATATATAACAATATAAAAGTGTGTAAAATAGTAAAATAAACAATCTTCAATTTGAATCGATCATATTCGCCATGAAATGAAGCATGCTTGTGCATTTTAGTGAAGCAAATAAATTTTATCCTGCTTCATAAAATGCATGCCCAACCCTCATTTCAAGGAAAATTTGAATGATTCAATTTGGAGATTATTTATTTACTCATAAGTAACATTAACACAATTAAATATTTTTAATTTTTTACATATATATTTATGTTTTTTAAGAATATTCCAAATGGCATAGATTTCATAGGGTGAAAGGAAGGGTTTTTGTGCCTCAAATAAATGCACACTAGGACATATAATTAATTGGAAGTGATATAATTATCATTCCATCCTATGGGTTTACAAAATTGTACCTCATTCTTGTTATGTAACAATGTCCAAATGGGCCTTGGTCTTGGGGTGTAACAACACCCTAATGGGCCTTGGTTCTTGGGTATGAAAACCACCTCCTTGGGAATTCTTATTTGTGATAACATCACAACACCATAATGGGCCTTATTCTTGTGGTGTAACAATTCCCTAATGGGCCTAATTTCTTGGGTATGGTTGTGGCCTCCTTAGGCCTTATCTGTGATATGAGAAAAGATTATTATAGATATATGAAGGAGATATGTCGAATCCTATGGTAGAGATATCATGATGGAGCTAGGACTATTCTGTTTCATTGTTATTACTAATGTTCGCTCTATATAATTACTTATGATGGCATTGGGGGAATGCAATGTTAAAAAAATTTAGAATGAAATTATCTACAATAGATACTTCTATCCTTAGTAAAATTAATAATGTTACTACTCTACTAGTTAATGGTTAATGGCTAATTGTGGGTCACCTATGGATGGTAATGAACCTATTTTCCTAGTTGAAATTATGTATAGGCTTGTAATTTTAGTTTTTTTTTTTAAATTTTAAAGTGATTATTGAGCTGATTGGTCTTGTCAAACACTTAAAAAGTATTTGTCCCTCCAATCCTCTTGTTTTTTTCCTTTTCCTATGTGCTGGTAGTCTTAAATCTAGCAATAATTAGAGTCTTTGATTTTGGAAATTCCTAGATACATTCATGTCATGGATAGCTATCCTCCTCCTAGAGGGTGTTAATGTGACAAGATGCATGAGATAAGGAAGGATATGAGACACCTAGCCAATCAAATGGAAGTCGTGCATAAGGTCATGGTCTATATTATTACCCATATGGAATCCAAAATGAAGAAGAATGAAGAGTTAGAATGGTAAATAAATCAAGGACCGCAGTATCTTTTCAAAATTTTATTTATACATTTTATACAAGCCTAACCTTTCAGCCTTAAAAGAGAAACCTTAAAATATATAAAAGTTGGTGTAAAAATTTTATAAATTCGAAATTAAATTGTGCAGAATTTTTGCGTTGAATCATCTCTCATTGAAATCAACCTAAGGAATCAAAGGCTTTATAACATGTTAAAGCAATTGAAATTTAGAGGATGAGTACCCATCGACAATCAGGATACTAACCAACCCATCTCCAAATCAATGACCATGATTCATTTTGACAGATCCTCCATGATTTTCAAAAACCACTATGGGGACCCCTTAGAAATGGTTAATGCCTTTTATGAAAACCACGCATTGAATGTTGATGGAAACACATGTACCTGCCAGGAGAGGTAGGAAAGTGAGTGGGCCCTTACACATCATCAAGTTGTTTCGATAAAAGCCCATCCCGCCTATTATTTTATTTGATCTATAGTTGCAGAATTATAGTGAATCCCGTCTAGAGTGTATATTGTCAATTCCTCATCAACATTAAATTTTTAATTATCTCGAGTTACTGGGTAACTCATAATTCAACATTTCTTCGTTGTCCTTTCTTTGCAATTTTAAACATGGAGAAAACAATAAAATCAACTAACAAATCCACAATCTCTATGGTGTTTTTTCATATACCCCTTAGGAATAGAGAAGCCAAAGTATATGATTCCAATTCCTCCTTGGACCTTTTGGAGATTCTACAGACATTCTTGACTGTTCCAGTGATTTAGATAATATTTTTCAAGTCGTCCAATCTGGCCTTTATCATGAAATTGTCCCACATACTTGTTATTTCCCCAAACTCACTACAATGAAAATACCTTCTAGCAGAGGTCATAACGAAAGTTTTTAGTGTTATAAAATTGGAAAAATTTGTCAAAAAAATATCTGCTAAAACATTTTTCTGTGATAGCATATGTTTTAAAATATATTTTAACGTAACTTCATCACAATTGAAGAAGGGTCGTCGAAGTTTTAGCAGATTTTTTCTTTTGCGGTGCACTTCATGAAACAAGTAGCATTAGTACTCTACATATATAAATGCACTTGACAGAAAACATAACTAAAAGCACAAAGCCATTGAATGAAAATAGTTACACCAGTGCATAATATATATCACATTGTTTCTAATGGATAAAAAAGCCTTGGGGCGTTCTCGTAAGGAACGACATCGGGGCACGCAAAAAAAAATTGTTGAGTCGGTGATTTAGTTTAAACTTGCAGCATCGATGTGTATCGTTTGTATAAATGCCACAGTGCGTTGGTTATTTAAAAATTTTGGTGTTGTTAATTTTCATGATGCACCAAGCTGGAAATAATATTTTGTAGGATCAGTGTGTTAGTTCTATCAAAGCACTGGTGCGCTAAGAATATAAATCCACCAAATTTTTAATTTCAAACAATAACAATGCTTGAAGAAATAAATGATTCGGCATTGTCATTTTCCGAAAAGGCACCAATCACGTAAAAAAGATGTTTTCATGGTGATTTTATATAAAATAATGCACCAGTGCATCTTTATGTTTAGACGTAATGATTTTTTGTATGAGATTTTCTCTCTTTCGAAAACATCAACCTGTGGCAGTGAAATTATTGTAATTAAAAAAAATGTTCCTAAAAATATTGACATATATATATTATAATATTATTCACGTAAATTAAAATTTTATTAGTTCATTTGTATATGATGTTTGGATTAATTTGTTATATTATCATATTTCACATTGCTTCATTATAATATTTAATAATCCATATATTTATCAATGGTGTAGGATTTCACAATGACATTGGATAACACAATAGAATAAATTAAATTGCATTGTGGTATATATCAATAAGAGGTTGTTTTTCATACAAAATGGGATTGTTATTGGTAACCCCTTGTCTTTCAATTGAGACATTGTCCATTATTTTAAACAAAATGTTTGATTTTCAAAGAAAAATATTTCAAAAAATACAATAGGTTGCGTTGATATCCAAATAGATCATCATTATTCATTGGAATTGTTGTTAATGCTCAAGCTACTTCCATGACTTGGGTTATCTAGAGGAATGTTTTTTTTATTGCATCAATTCCTTTTTTCTTCTTGATCTTGTTCCATGTGAAAATATAAAAATAAAGTGTAATGAGTGTATCTATATTTGTGAGAATAATGAAAATTGAAATAAATATTATACATCAATGTAAGCTGAATAGCAATTTACCATAGCAAAAAGTGACTCATAAATTGTGCACATGGCTTCAAAACCAAATGTCATTCCTTGTTGCAACAAGTCTTCTTTTGGCGTAGTTCCATACTTTGTTTCTTACATGTTGTAAACCCCATTATAAATCATAGATTTAATATAAAGGATTTTTTTGTTCTTTTAATTATAAATATAAAGAATTAAAACAACATAGATACTAAAAAATTCAACAATTATTTTATAATATTCCAATGATAAGAAGTTGATTTTGACCACTAGTGCTTGACTTATTATTTGTTGATTACTACCATTACTACATAAATGAGTAAATTAGAATTTTAGCGATCAACTTTTAATAATGAGTGCTCTAACAATAGACTTTTACAAAAGGATTGGTTTTACCACATGGATTGTAAAATTACTTGAATTTAAAGAAGATAGACCACCTTAAACCATAAATTATTTTTTAACTTATTTTTTGAATGACATCATATGAAAAGAAAAATGTCCTTTTTATATTATAAAATGAAAGAGAGGAATTAGAGGATAATAGCAACACTAAAATAGGACACATGGATGCCCTAAATTAACCTGGAAACCTTTATGGAAAAAACAATTCTTGATATTAGATTTATTAATCATTAGGCCAAATCCATCTTATAGGCCAAATGGTTGTGTTGGGAAGGGAAAATATTTGCCTTATGTGACATTAAATATAGGAAAATACTACCTCAACATTTACTTTTGTGGTATAAGGGGCAGTAGAAACAATACCAAGTTGTAATAATGTTAAAGGATCTTCGTGAGCATAAGAGAGGAAAGGATTTTCAGAACATTATGAATCTGGCTTCAAGAATGTCCCATCAAATGTGGTTCAAATGAGTCATGATGTTTGGTCTTTACTTCAGGTTTTTGGAGGCCTAATGTGGTTCAAATGAGTCATGATGTTTGGTCTTTACTTCAGGTTTCTGGTACAGTTATTCATTGAATATATCTTCAGTGCTTTCTCTTTCTTCCTTTGAGATATAACTAAATATTGCAACACAGGCAGTTATAACAATGGGGATTTGTAAAAGTTAAGAATCTCAATTTTGGAAACTAGAGTTTGTAGTTTGGGATGTAAAGGTGAAGGGAGGTAAAGCCAGGCTTGTAGTGCATTTTACAAAAGAGCATCATTGTGTTCTTTCCCTTTTCTTTCATACAGAGATTACTTGCAGAAATAGGATGGAAAAGAGTTTTGAACCATTCCACCCAACATTGGATCATTGATGACACCAAATTAACTGAGCTTACAGGTATTATCATCAAATTCTTCATGCCCGAATATTTTGCATGTGTAACAGGGTGATTTGTGTGGAATTTTCTGTTGAAAATGCAACAAGATGATGGAGCTTTGTGAAATGAAGTCGCCTTCACTAAGTGGGCCCGCAGGCAAATTCTGGCGCAAAATCTATTTTTAGACTATGTCTATTTTTAGACATATGGAGCATGGTTCGGGGATTCCAGTTTGAGATTCTTGAAGCATGTGTCATGTTGGTAAAAATAGATGAGACTCTATTTTTGAGGTCAAAGAGGTCGAAGTCTATTTTTAGACTGCCTCTCCTTAAAACAGGGAAGTCAAATATTATTTACCCTTAATAATATTTAGACTATAAATAGCAGTTTACTCTCTTGGAGCACTTCAGTTCGAGCTACATAAGTGGCTCATGCATCTGACAGAGGAATCACGTGGTTCCCAAGTGTTTGATGGCATCATGCATGGTTGACTTCAGTTGGACTTCAGTGGCAGAAGTTTGGAGGAGTTAATGAGACAGCTAGTGGAGTTGTGTTCTGTTTATTTTAGTTGAACTGACTGAGATTAGTTTAACTAGCTAATCAATTAGTTATGAGTGGAGTGAATTAAATATTATTTAATTCATTAATTAGTAACTCATTATTCAACTCAAGAACACATCAGTTCACTACAGTGCATGATCAGTTCAGTGGAGACCAGTGAAAGAGGTAGATGAAAGGGTGGAGTTAGCTATCAGTTGTGACTATACTGTTGCTATTTGCAACACACATAGAAGCATGGAGAAATTCGTAAGGATGAATTCAATTTTGATGGGGTGCAGCCGCAGATCGCAGATGAAATTAATTTTGTGATGGGGCAGAGTTGTTTTTGGAGAAGAAATGGAGAAAGTCGTAGATCAGAACTACGGAGGAGTAGAACAAATTAAAAACCAGTCATTTCGGGCTTTAAAGCCCTCAACAACCAAAGTTAATTTTGAAGCAGTGTCTTGTTGATGAAGAGATCTGTGATGCGATTGCGATTTGATCGCAAATCGCAATGTAACAATACTCAAGTGTCTTGTTGATATGGCAGAGTTCCGCAATGGAACGGCTGTATATAAAACATACAACCGAACTCTCTATAAATCGCCCTCCACAGCTGCGGAGGCCCGTGGGTCCACTTGACCACGTGGCGACACCTCAATGGAATCGCATGAGCGCAATCGCAAGGTTCAATCGGGGCGTTTTTGTTTCGTGCTCCGATCAAAGGCCGGACCCGATGATATTATATGCCACAGTTGAATGGGCAATCGCATCCGGTTGTCCAATTGCAATCAGAAACTCTTAAGTGTTGGGCCCGATTGCACCGTTGAAATTGGCAGACCCAATGGTGTCATACGATGGAGTTAATAAGTCCATCGCGTTCGTTGTAATCGCAATCGGAACTTCCGATTGATCGCATGCCTTTGTATTTTTGGTGCGATTGGAGTGGTGGACCCGATCCAGGAATAGGCCGGAGTTAATAAGCCGAATCGCATCCGTTTATGATCGGCAATCGGAACATTTTTGAATGAGGTCCGATCGCACTTGTTTAAAGTTCGGACCCGATTGCTATATGAGCCATGTTTTATATGACCATCGCATCCGGTTGGTCAATCGCAATCGGAACTTTTGTTTGGTGCGATTTTTTGTTTAAATCACGGACCCGATTGTTTTATACATTGAATTTAAATGTTTTGACCGTGCGTTCAAAGCAGGGCCCGCATGTATTTAATTTTAAATAGACTTTGTTTAAAGTCTTATATAAATATATGTAAAGTTTTTTTTTATATGCGGTATATAAAAGCCAAAAGGCCCGCAAGCCTGTGTAATGGTAATTTGCATTCGCACAACAGCGCGGAGTGAAAATACACAGCAGTGTGTTGTTTTTTAGAGACAGAGTATTGTTTTGAGAGAACAGAGAGTTCTGTGCACTGCGTCTGAAGCAGTCAACCACTTTTGTTATCCCTCTGTTAAGAGGAAGACTTGTATAAGTTTTTTAAAGAAATAGAAGTTGTTTTAAAAGTCTGGGAAACTCTGTCTCCTGTTGGAAATATTTTTTTTTAATCTCTCTGTGTTGTGAAGTGGAGCCTATTCTCTCCACTGTTTGCTTGGAATTCTCAAAATTCCAACAGATAGGTGGAGTAAGCCCATGAGGATTGTGCAGTTCAGGCTGGTGGTTTTTCTATATAAAGAGGCCATCCCATAGCATTGAAACAAGCAGTAGAGGCAAGGCAATTGGCGAGGAGTTTTGAACCAGTAACCTGTTCAAAACTGAGCTAGATTGTGAGTAACTGTATGAGAAAGTACTGAGTACTTGTGAGGAGTATTGTACCGAGTTTGTTACTTGATTTCTCCATTATAATATACACAATAGCTGCGGGGTTTTCAGCTATAAGCTTTCCCCATACACACTGTGTTAATGTGTATGATGATTTGATGTGTTATCGCTTGATTTTATTTCCGCATGCTTGATGATCTGAGTTGATCTGGAGTGGAAGAGATTATGTGTTGCATATAAGTTCGAATTGTATGTGATCAAGATAGTCTCGATGGATAATTATTTATTATTCAGCAAATTTCTACATTTTCTTCCATAAGACATACAAGAAAGTGTGGATGACACCAAAAGTGATATTCCATAGTTTTGAGATTGTGTTACTTCTCTAGCTTTCTCATATTCCATAGCCGATCAGTACAGTAATCAAAGAAAAGGGATCCTTCAAACAATCACTAAAATACTAATGAAATGTAGATTTACAAGCCTCCAGTAAGTACTTATAATTTGCTTCGAATTATTATCTAAAGACAGTGGAGTACAGTAATCAGAGACAATGGATACATGAAACAATTATAATAATTTCCCTTCACAATGGCTTCCTACTTGTGAGTAAGTTGACAAAATTTTCACTTATAATTTGCTTCGAATTATTATCTAAAGACAGTGGAGTACAGTAATCAGAGAGAATGGATACATGAAACAATTATAATAATTTCCCTTCACAATGGCTTCCTACTTGTGAGAAAGGTCTTGGTTAAAATATAAAGGACCAATAAGTTTAGAAACAAGGTTTTTGGAAGTGAGCAAGATTCAATAATAAGAAAACTGAGTAATTACAGAAATTTAAATTTTTATCTTGTCATCAAGGCCGATGATTCACAATTAATTTAAATAAACTCAGCACCTATCATAACTAGCAAGAACACAGCAGCAAGAAATTGGAAAGAAACGAATCTAATAGTTGGTTTGAGGGTTAATCACTATTTACCCAAGTGGTCTTATAAAGCATATGCTAGAAATTCTCTTCTTTAACATTTGATCAACAGTGATAACCATCACACAATTTATCAAGTTATTCTACTTCATTGGAAGAAATGTCAATCCTTCCATAATGTTTGTATCTTGTTTAGCATGGAATGAAAATTCATTTATTTAACAGTGCATTTAACAAAACATTACATTCCCATCATGTAAACAGTTTCCAAAGTGACAAATTCTAAGAAAGGAGGAGCCTTGAAGTGAGAAAAGTATGTGGGGATCATACAAATATGGGTGCATAACATCCCAAATAGATTGCGAGTCCAGATAAAGAAAAATCAACAGATCAGCCCTTAATAAGGGGAAATGTTGCCATCTGTTTCTGAACTCATAAGGATTGAAGAAAAAACATAATAATCATAGACAAAAATAGGCTCGCTTGATGTGTCTAATGTTGGCCCTTGATAAAGCTATAAGCCATTGCATCTTATGAGAATAAAAACTATGATGTTATGAAAGAAACAACTAGAAGAAACCGGCTCTCCTGATGCACAATTATGACATTCAGATGTTGTGAAAACCAAGTGTGAACCCATGACTGCTCCAAAAGGTGCACAGTATTGATAATGACTGTGGATCCAACCAAAACGAAAGCCAACTCATGTACAAAAACCAACATAAGAAAAATAAATTGTGCCAAATTCAAACAAGATTATCTAAATCGCTATTGTCAGGAAACATCCACCGTTACCAAAAGCACTTTGGATGATTAAATCATCAATCTCATGTTCAATTGACTGCTCCTCCTGAGTCGGTGTTGATTTTAATACATCCATAACTTTACTGCCAGGTGAATGCTTCCAAGTGTGTTAATAACCTTGCCTAATGTTCTAATCCGTCAGAAGTACAGTGATATATCAGTGCCGTCACCGTAAAAAAATATTACATTGATTCTGTAATATAGCTACATCAGGGGACACTCCTCAGGAGTTCGGCCAAAAAGATGGAGAAATAGCCAAAACAAATGGTATTTTTCCGCGACTTAGGAAGGATAAGGCAAAGATTAATATGGGCGAAGAAAACACGCTATCATCCAAGATAGGCAAAGTACATCTAAAAGGAAAAGAGGAATAAATAACCCCACAATCAGGTGTAAGATATCAGGTGCCACCACACCTCATGCCGTGGGTGAGTACTTAAAAGAGGACTAAATGAAGAGGATAGGAAGAATCCGAAAGAGGAAAGTCTAATCCCAAGGGGACCCTCCCCCTAATCTTCTGAGTAGACAAAATCCCAATGACCACCCAGAGATAGATTTGTCAGTCACTTAAAAAAAATTTGTCAGTGACTTAATAGACTGATGAAATCAAAAAGCTGCCACTACAATAAAATATTCAGGAAAAAACCGTTCACATAATGAGGCATGACAGTCCCATAGGGTAAATATTCCAGCGGATCATCTGAGCACTCAATCTAATATAGTCTGGCAGCCCATATTTAGTAAATGTCAGTGTACATAAAAGAGGTAGTCTGCATACAACCTCGAGAGAAAGAAAAGCTATGTGATTACGAAAAACTCAAAGATGCCAAGTACAGAGCCTAATCCCTTCCATGTTCAAACGGCCATAAGTTATTAATATTTGACACCTCCTTACCAACCAATCAGGCTGCATTCAATTGTCAACATCCGAATTGCATCCCCTAGAAGTATAACTCCATACTGTCATCCCGAAAAAAAATTGAAATTAACCTGAAATGTATCACCGAAAATACAAAGATGGAGAGGAGCAATGGAAAAACCAGGCAGAAATAGTATGCCATTAAAAATGACAACAACAGCAACAATAACACCCAGGAACAGTCCACCACCTTTCACATAATCGGAAACCAAAATTTTTACAGGGCCTAGATATGATTAGAGTATCTACCCACTTTCTCCATAGAGTACTCCATCTTGCAAAACACCACGTAGATTCCATATTGTTTGAATCCTCTTATGACTCCTGTGATGAAGAGGGTTGGTGTAACATATACACCTCCTGGCTAATCATTCGACTTGTGTTGGTTATATATGGCAATAAGAATATAGATGGCAATGACTAAGAGAAAAACTATCATAACAATCTCAAAACCATCCGTATAATTCATTCCTAACCATCTAAATCTATTACATCCAGATAATCAAACTATAGCCAGATTCCAACCAATAGCACGACCACTCCCACAAGTCTTGCCTCTCCTCAACAAAGACAATGTCCGCGACTCCACTCTCCAAATTCAAAATCTCCTTCCTTCAGGGAGCCTTCTCATTCCTTGAGAACTCCTTCAAACGCCCAGAATCTGAGGGAAGCAGAGATGGGAAATGAGATTCGCGAAAACAACCAGTGCAGAATGCCGCGCGAATGAAGAATTTTGGTTATATTATTAAAATAAAACTCTCGGACAAGAGTTATAAAAACTCTCGGCCGAGAGTTTTATTGAATGTTATATATATAAGAGTTTTATGAAATGTTCCAATAAAAAATCGACGCAATTTTTCGGTCGACAGTTTTCTCGCGCGAAAGTTTGCACACAGCTCCGACGAAAACTGCGGAGGTCCGAATTCTTTCCCTGTAGTTTGGAAATTTGCACATATGTAGCTTGTAAATTTTCCACATATAAAATTTTGGCTATGTTACTTATATTTTTCATTGAATTTTCCACATATAAAATTTTGGCTATGTTACTTCTAGGCTATAGGTGCTAGCCAATGGGGTTTTTTGGCCAGGGAAATGACCAAAGGTTGATCTATCTTACCAACCTTCTTCTAATTAGCTCTCCCTCTTGAGCCTGGCTTTTAGGGGTGACTTTCAATCTAGTGAGGGTGCTCCAATCTATTTTCTGTGCACAAAATTTTTTTTGGCAAAAAAAAATAATTTCAAGTTTTTTGGGTGGGAAATATTTTTTGAAAGTTTTTGTGGGTGCAAATTTTTTTTTTGAAATGTTTTTGGGTGCATGCATGAAATATTTTGGCATGTAATGTCTCTATGAAGACATGGAGTATTTTTTCAATCTTGCAATCTATGAAAGCATGAAGTACTTAGTTTGAACTCTTTATGTTTTGTTAGGTATTTGGTCCAAATAGAATTGGATTTTAGTTTTCCAATTGTGTGAACATGGGAAACCAAAGGAATTGCATATCAAAGTACGATCGAAAAAGAAAAGATTTAAAGGAGAAAAATGAGAAATCACAAAAAAAATGGCGAGAGGAAAGGGAAAGATTAAGGCATGAAAGAAATGTGGAGGTAGAGCATCGTGAAATAGATGTAGAGGTACATGACAATGACGAGGAAATGAGAAATGTTGAGGAACTTGTCAACGAGAATATAATTGATATCAATGTCACTGGTGAGTCAATTTAGTTTCTTCAATTTGAATTTTGTATTTTGTATACATGTCAATTTCAAATTAGAAGTTTTAATATTGTTTTTTTATGCAGGGACAACATCAGATCCACAAGAAGAAGCAACCACACATCCAATTTCACTTCAATTAATTGGAAGTTCCAATAATGTTGTATACAACTACAAGTTTCTAGAAAATATGGATGCAACTAAAATTGAAGAATTGGGACCACCAATGGCTAAAAGGACAGTTCGAGATAAAGTAAAATCTGTATTGAAACATACTTTTGAAGGTTTATCTATCATAGCACAAGCTCAACTATTACGTGGACTTATAAAGCACAAATATCTCACAAATGTTGTGGAATTATTGGGCATTAAAAGTGAAAAAGAGGTTTTAGCAAATGAAATGGTAACAAATAATGTGACATCGGCGCTTGGCATACTAGCCAAAGGGCGATCTAATGTTGCAAAGAATGCTCGTAGAGCACTTTTAACAGGTGCAGTTGCGAAAAGAACTTCATCAAGTTGGTTGATGTCAACAACTTCAAAATTGATTAAAACATCAAGAAAAAGTTTATGGAGGCATTCAAAATTTAGAACTCAAATAGATGAGAATGATGAAGGAGCATGTTGGGCTAATATCTGCAGGCGTCCATATCATGATAGACTTCTTGATGGTGTGAGGGATAGGGTAAAAGAGTTTTTGGATTCGAACTCTCGTGTGTCGCCAAATGAAAAGGATCAACTGCGACGCCGTATATCTAAGGGAGTTTATGAATCTCATTCCAAACATATAACACAGGTCAGTCAAGTAGAATTATTCGAGAGCTTTATGGAGAGTAATATTGATGTGAAGATTTCCCTTAGCACATTTGTGAAGCTTAAACCATGGTATGTCAGGCCTATCACTGTTCGAGACACATGTTGTTGTTGATACCATGTAGAATTCGAATTATTGTATGAGACATTTGTAAATTTTGGCATAAAATATTGGTCAAATGACCCTCCTCCTTCAAGTGTTCGTGAATTTTTATCAAAGATATTATGTCCACGAGAGAATAATGAATTATTTTATAAAAAGGAATGTGTTGGTGGAAGAAAATGTGACAAATGTTCTCATTTGGCACTCTATGATGAAAAGTATCCCATTGATCCTAATGATCTCAGACTGTCAAATCTCAGTCTGAATTGGAAGAGATATGAATATGTTACTTACACTCCTGTTGCAGATTCAAGCACAACATCAAAAAAGATCACTTTACTTTATGACGAGATTCCAGTGACATCTTTTATGGAGAAGTTCAGGGTGCAAATATACAAATATATTAAGCATTGTCATATAGCACGATGGCAGGATTTACAGTTCAAGCAATCACGTGAGGTGTTCCCAAAAGGAACAATATTATCAGTGGTTGATTTCACTGAGAATTACACGTTTAGTCCACAAAAGGAGATACAAAGTGAGTATTATCATTCAGACCAAGTATCGATATTTGTGCATATTTTGTATAGACATGCAGAGCTTGTTGTGGATGGTTTTGATAGCGATGAAAATAATCGTGAGGTGATTAAGGAGTACCATTTCTACATCAGTGATGATCGAACACATGACACGTGTTTTGTTCAACATTGTTTTAATGTTATTTATGATGATTTGTTGAAACGAAGAGTCACTTTTAAAGAACATTGGGTATGGTCAGATGGTTGTGCTGGTCAATTTAAATCAGCAAGATCGTTCTATTGGTTGTCTCGTCTTCATAGGAAAATCAACATTCGACATACATGGAATTTCTTTGAGACAGGGCATGGAAAAGGAGAGCATGATGGTGTTGGGGCATGCGTAAAACGTGCACTTAGGAGGTATCAATTGAATCACTCTGCTTGCCGACTTGCAAATTCTTTAGATGTTGTTAATTGGTGCAAGGGCAATTTAAGTCATGTATCAAACCCAAGGATGGCTCATGTGCACAGGTAAGCATACACATTTAACTAAGAATATATTATACATGTGTAGATATATATATGTGTACATACATATATGTGCACGTATTTTGTTATCAAAAAATATATATAATATTTTTCAAAATTTGACTCATACATATGTGTGTGTTTTTATCAAGCAGGTACTTTTGGAATATTACAATGGGTGATGTTGATAGATCATTGCCATATAATGCCAGTGTAATCCCTAAAACAAGAAGTTTACACTCAATTAGGGGTAGGGAAATGACAAATATACATTGCATTGAGAAACGAAAGTGCTCTTGCTTTTGTTATGCATGTATTGATCAGACAGAGTCCATCGATGAATGTGAAAACCAAATTAAGAAATTTGTTCAACCATGGAAACTCGAACAATTGACACCATTGCCCCCATTTGGAAACGTGAGTGACAAGGAAATGGACAATGAAGTGGCTATCATTGACAATGATAATGATCGTGTCTCTGATATGGTTAGAGAAGGTGATGTATTTGCTGTCATTGCACCAGAAGATAATCAAGAAAAAGTGCATTATTATTTATTACGATGCACTATGTCTAAATCCACGCTGTTGCAAGAGTATAATGATCCATCAAATTATACATACCCAATCAGTTCAATGGTGTTAATGGGACATTTCTTTGAAGAAGTAAAGAAATGTAAAGATCATATTATTTTTCAAGATTACTAGCCAGAGGTTATTTATGCCCAATATAGTCACTTGGTCATAGCAACTCGACTGTAGTTGAAGCAAGTGAAGAGTAGAAAAAAACAGCGACAATGGAGGTTATCGATAGATGATCATGATGCCATTTTGGAAAATTTGCCACTAGCACATTTCATATGAGTGGAACACATTGTTCAAGATGAACAATGAACTTTGATTCTAAGGTTAGAACATATAATTGCTATAATGCATTGGACTTTATATAGTTTAAGACTATATTGTGGATTGCTTGAACAAATAAATTGACATGTGGATGCTTAGATGTGTGTTGGTACATAATTTATGATGCAGATTCATCAAGGTTTTGATTCAAGATCAGGAAGCCTTTAACAAAATCCATCCTGAAATGTTGCTGTGCATGCCATTCATGTGAAGACACCTTAGTAGATTGCAATCTATTTGAATGAATACATGTTGTAACAGAGCAAGAGGTCAGCACAGACATCGGTTATTTGTTTCTTCAATCTTGTTTTGTTCATTTGTGTTATGTGCTTCAATCTGTCATTATTTGTTCGAGTCTATTCCAAGTATCAAAAAAGTTTCTTTCCCCACAAACATATACGTATGCTGCTTGTTATATATTTCACATGCTTCAATAGACATTCAATTTTTGCTGTTTGCATTGGGAAGCTCACAGCATACAGATCAGGAAGCCTTTAACAAAATCCATCCGGAAATGTTGTTGTGCATGCCATTCATGTGAAGACACCTTAGTATATTGCAATCTATTTGAATGAATACATGTTGTTTTACCTTGCTTTCTTCTAGAGAGAATTAATAGCCATGGTGGGATTTCAACCATCACAGCATACAGCCTCTCTCAGCATACAGATCAGGAAGCCTTTAACAAAATCCATCCAGAAATGTTGTTGTGCATGCCATTCATGTGAAGACACCTTATTAGATTGCAATCTATTTGAATGAATACATGCCGTTTTACCTTGCTTTCTTCTAGAGATAATTAATAGCCATGGTGGGATTTCAACCATCTTATACAGAATAAATTAAGCATCTCACATGTTTACAAGATTGTGTAACAGAGCAAGAGGTCAGCACAGACATGGGATTTCAACCATCTTATACCTAGTTCGACTATTTTTTTGATTCTTGAGTAATTTATTATCATATTTTGACTCTAATTATTATTTTAAAGTCCATAATGATGTAATTTGAAAGGTGGTGCTCTCATTCAAGTTCGTTTGATGAAATAATTCCTTCCATTTGTCTGTTGCAATCAGAATGTCTGTTGGTGCTGCATTGACATCCCTCTCAGTCTGGCTTATTGATATACAAATATTGGTTCTTGATGAAGAAGATATTCCTCAGCTTGCCAGCATAGTCACTGTGTATGGTTTGCTTAGCTAATTTATTTAATTAAGCTATGGTTTGGAGCTCACTTTCTTTCTTTCTAGTAAAATTTTGTCTTTTCTTTTTATTTTCATTAGGATGCCTACCATCTTTTAACTAAATTAGATTTTCCTACATCCTATGTATATTCATTTCAGACAAGGTGAATCTGCACAGAAAAAAAGATGCAAGAGGGTTTCCCATTTCAAAGGAAGTGTATTCATTTCTCAAGGACCTAGAAGCACCCGTTAGCTATGCCGCATGGAAAAAGGGCCACATTATATGTCATCAGATTTAGTTAAAGCGATGGCTTTCAAAGTCCTTTTTGGATGAAGCTATTGCACTTGTAAATTCCTTGCTTCCAATTCCCAGTGCGATGATAGGGAGCAATTCCGAGTGAAATGTTAGTAGTTAAGAATGTGCCATCATGTTGGAGAAGTAGGTTTGTCTCTTTGGAAGCTGGAAATTTTATCTACATATCTGCTACTATATAAAAGTTAATGTTGGTAATAATAAAGGTTGGTTGTGTTTCCAGAGCATTAATTCCACAATTTTTCATGTTTGTGATTGATAGGTATCTGATATACATGGTAAAGCAAGTATAAATAAAATTTATAGATATTTGAGGAGGAAATGGTTATTTTGATTAACAATACTGCTCCAACACCACAATGCGGGGGATCTCCTTGTTTGGTGCTATCAAAGAAACCCTTGGAATGTCTTTGTTCAGATCTGGCATTATTCGAACCCGAATTTTTCATAGTCTATGTTTCAACGTCCTTGACTTACTTTTCAATGAGGCCACTTGTATCTTCGAGCGTAATAAACTTGTGAAGAATGGCTTGGTTTTGGACCCACCATATATATTGACAAATATGGCTGGACCCTTTTCTGTGAAGGATTTCAAGTATGGAGAACTCTAGCACGAAACTGTTTCTTCTCCAGTATTAACTTCTTCAGAGGAGTTTTGTTTTGCTTTGTAATACTAAAATGGCAAGTTATGAGTATGGAAAGGTAGAAAATCCTCACGTATGTACCCTTTTTGGTGTTTTAATGCACATTCCGGGGTCTTAATTGATACAGGAAGAGTGTAACTAATGGGAATAGATGACAAACTGGAATTTGTGATATTGTATCTAGTCCTTAAGGCTCAACAAGATCTGAAAAGATAGTACTATGTATATTCTGATTTCAACCTTTGAAATATCAAATTAAAGTATTTTGATGGAGAAAAAAATGTCTCATTATTTTCCATATCATAACACATGTACCCGAAATAAATTTAACTGGGAATTACTATTTGGAAAATACAAAAGGACTCATGTTGGAATTCCTTGCCCTTCAACAGAAGCTAAGGTAAGGGGGCAAAACTGATTGAAGGCAGTTTCTAGACATAGATAACCATAAAGCTTGGCATCGCACCATTTTAATTTTTGTACGAGCAAGAAAATGGGGACTTCTCACATGAATATCATCCAGGCTGTCCTTGAAAATTATAATGAGGCCGATCAGATGATAAATGAAGTTCACCATAGCTGAAGGAATGTTGAGGATCTGCCAAAACAACTTCATGAATGTCACAATCTAAAACATTCCTTAACCATGCGAAAATAAGAACTCTACATCATTGGTTGAATAATTTCTTATCCCTGCATAAATATTCCTCAGAAAAGCATAAACAGAGGCTACTCCAGGAAGAAGTCTCTGGATTCTAGAACATGACAATGACATGGAACAAAACTATAACACCCTGGGCTCCACTGTTCTCTTAGCCTTTCAAAGCCATTGACAGAGAGATGAGGGATTCGAAGGCCACCTTGCAAACCTAGCCCTGAAACTGCAACCCTATAAACAACACCCATTTGTTAGTGACAAGGTGACAGTCGCTGCCAGTGACAACACCCAGTCTGTAACTTTTGGAGATTATATATCCCAAAGCATTAAGAGTGCAATTATATCATGTAAATAATATATTAAAAAGTTTGATAATATTTGGAGGTTGATTGCAAAAGAATAATCTATGGATCCATACCTATAATCCTTCTACTCTATCTAGTCAATATAATGTTGCTTGAAGTGTCAATGTCATGATGGTGACCAAAAACTGTCAATTCTTAGCTTCTTTACTGGTTCAGATTTGAATTTAAAATAAATGTGAAACTAGATCTAAAAGAGTCCTCTCTTTTAGCCAAATCGATTTCAATATCTTGAAAGTTTTGCTAGAATAGAACACTACAGTTATGTATCACTGAATTTATTCCCCAATAAGTTTGCAAGTGCAACAATACCAAAAAAAAAATACAAGATGAGACTAGACAGTTGTTTTGGAAAGGATAACAATGTAATAGTCGTGGAAAAAATCATTTACATCTTCATCATGCTAGTACTACTATGGCAATGTAGAGTGTGGGAGTTTAGTCTCTCACAAGAAAATTAGAAGCAAGAAATACATACAAGATAAGACCATAGATGCTTAGGGAATTTAAAGCAATCAAAGATGAAAGTTTGCTTTTGCAAGAATATCTCTCAACCAAGACTATAACAATAAAATTCCTTCGGACTTTGTCAATAGCCAGAAAACAAAGATATTATTAATATAAAATCTATCTCAATTAATCTTTGATTCTTTACACTAAAAAAAAATGATGGGGATATTTAAGAAAGCTTTTGAAATAATGGCCATGTAAAATTTTACAACTAAAATGTTACATCAGATGGGAAACACCCACTTTTAAAATGTTCTACTTAGGAGAACGTTTCATTCAATCTTGTGTGCTAGATGTCAATTGAATTAACATTTTTCAACTTCTTGAACTATATTGTAACCACAACTGTTGTTAAAAAAATGAGAAACTTTGTGTAATTACAGTGAATGTGGCATAAATTTGTGAATGTGCAAACACATTCACTATAATTGTGTCGTGTACCATAACTCTATTATTAAAATCAAACAAGCAAAGAACTTCCCACCTGTACCACAGTACATTGATCACAAATTTGACATGAGTAAGATAACCTATAACAACTACATGTTCTACTCGATTTGGTGTGGGATTTTGCTCTACGAGCGTAAAAGTCTCATCTCATCATCTAGTGCTCATCTTGAATATAATTTAATGCCGAGGACTAAGGAAATTGGACTTTTCTCCATCTTGAATTTGGCTACTACTATTCCAGGCTTCTGTACATTTCTAGTTGCTTCCATTCCTTATTGTTGCCATGATGCCTTATTTTATGACCCGTTGGTCCATTTGTAAATCATGTAGGATCAACAAAAATACTGCTATGGCTGAAGTCTTTTCTTGAATTGACCGCAAGGTGGATTTTGGTTCCATTTTGTCAAATATGATTTGCAATCCCGAGTGGATGGAACTAATTGATGATGGAATTGATGATGATTGATTAAAGTGTTTGAAATGCACATGATGGGTAACACCTTTCTAGTATATGAAGGACAATGTAAGCCTTAGACAATCTCATCTCCAAAGCTAGAGACATAAAATGAACACCTAGTTAGGTATAGGAAGATACCCCTTATACTATTGTCACCTTTATAAGAGTGACCATCTAGAAAAGATTTATTGGACATATTAAAAGTCATGATCTTCTTTTTTGCATAGGTTAGCTTCTAGACCAAGGCTGTAACAGAATATCCTCAAAATGTTAAGATTCTGGCTCATGTTGCTTCAATAAATTGAGAGTGATGTCTGTTTGAACTTTGCACCAATATAAATATTTGGTTATGTTGTGGGAAACACAAGTACATGGTTGGTACCATCACCAAAAACACAGTGAAATGTGGAAACACATATGATATGGCCTGGAAACATGTTCTCTAATTTGGAAAGTTGTTTCTTATTTTGGAAATGTGAGATGAAATGCCATGTTATGATAGTGTTTTTCAATACACTTATCATGCACTTCAGAATTTTCTTTGGATTTTATTGGGTGGACCCAACTTGGGTAATGCAAATGCTAATTCAAGGTGAAATTAGATGAGCAGTGGAGGCATATTAAAGAATACTCACCACCATCAGATAAGAAAGCTACAGGAGTTTTATGACATACAAATAAGTTGTAGTGATAGATGGGTATAGGAGGGAAAAGTTTTCCTAGAGAACTTGTCCACTTTCAAAGTGAGCTTTTTCCCTTGTGTACCCATTTGTCACTGGCTTATTTGTCTATCATAAACCTCCTGTCTTTATTGTGCATTCTCGGGCCAATCAACCCCGTTTTATTGCCTTCTTCTAGCCGACTTAGGACATGTGTTAACAATCTCTTTCATCCACATATCAACTCCTGCTTTAGATTTTCGGTGAACATCCATGCATTAGCACCACTACAAGAAAGCACATTGCCTTCAAATATTGGCACAAATTTGTAAAAGAATTATACTCGATTTCAACACAGTAGAAAATGTATAATAAACAAGAAAAAAACATATATTTTAGTCACCTTATTTGCGATACTCAACAGTTGTCATAAATAAAAATGGATAATAATAAATATTAATATGAGGTTCATCACTACACAGATTTTTCAATCTGAATAAAAGAAATCCATATTGTATTGCCGAAACTCGATTTCCAAAATATATCAAATATTTTCAGTCTTGGTTTCTGCCAATTTTATAGCAGTACAGATTACAGAGATAGCAAGGCTACGAACTATTTATTAGGCTTATAGCCAATTTTAAATCTCACTAATTACAGAAATAGCAAGGCTACGAACAGATTCCTCTTATTTGATCTCATTAGGCTTATAGCCAATTTTAAATCTCACTAATCAGTTCACTAAACCTTCATTTGTAGAAATTTGGGAACCTTCAATAAATCTTTCCAGCTGTATCATATTGTCAGCTGCCAAGCCTGATCACATTTAACTCTGTTTTCAATTTCTTAAGCTACTCAAACAATCTTAAAGCTTCCTCTCTTTCTTTGCATAAGGATTGTCGTTGTTCAATCTCAACTTCAAACTCAGTTTTCCTTGCTTCTAGTGTGGCCTTGTGATCATCAATGAGCTTTTGGATCTCCTCCTGCAATAACAGCAAGATTATTATGGAATCCCATCAAAAATTAAAAAAAATAAAACAGTATCCGAAATCAGGAGATAATTACAATAAAGAGCATGATACTAAAGTAAGAATAAGGAACTGGAGCTGCTGGATCCTGGACAAAGTGCTTGCGTTGATTAACAATAAGCAAGGTAAAGTATTCTCCTATTAATCTTATTTCACATCAGAATACAATAAATGCATGATGCTACAATGCTTAAAATAAATGTTCCAATTTAATAAATCATCCACAGATCATTTTTACAAGAAACTCACATTCTCCATACTGACAAGTTTTTCTTGTAAGGCATATAGCTCTTCTTCTTTCTCCTTAATTACAGTTTCTCCTTTAGCAACATCCTGCACAGGGGAGGAACAAGTCACCATTGACAAAGTGAGTTGTGTCAAATTCAACATGCAAATTTAAATAAGAGTTGTGTCAAATTCAGCATGCATCGTTCAAGTTAATGTTGAATAGTCATGTACCTCACGTTTAAACCATTTTCTTTGCTGCATCCTTGAGTTATGCTAATGAAAGGTCCAATGGTCAACCTGACTTCTTGTAGTGATTCTTGTCACAAGGGAGGTCTAGTCTTCAGATACCTACAAAATTTCTTCCTTTAATGATGCTCACCACTTGCTATTCAAAGTAAAAAATTGATTCTTCTAGAAACTGAACAAGGATCGATAAGCACAATGCTAAGAAGATCAAATTTTGACTGTATATATGAATGCCGACACTATTGAAGGAATGTGATTGTGAAGAAAATCAATACGACCCAAAATGATCAAGATCATTGATATTTTAGATGGAGGATATTGCAGCTACCCCACTGCAACACCATTCTCGAATAGGATTCCTGACACCATATATAGGGGAATATTATTGTTTTGTATACAATGCAAAACCGAATGAATATAGACAATATGAATAGAGCAGAGAATCCATATCTGAACTGATGGATGCACTTCCATATATTCATGTACTGTACCATAATTCATATACAAATGATGAAATTGAGGTCAAGCTTATACTATTGTAATAGAAATACCATATTGCAGTTGTTGTGCAGTGAAATCCATACACAAATTTGAGAGTATATAGGAATGGGTTATACCCATTATTGCCAATATGGGAAACTCTACCAATGTAGAGTAATATGAGAAACACATATATGACTAAAGCAAGACAAAATGTCATAATGCAAAAAATCATACTAAAGCATATGTCATATGACATTATAGGCAACTGAATAAAGTTATCCATAACTTCATAGACAATTGGGAAAAAGTTCTTGATTGAATAAGAAAAGATACAAAAACTAGGATACAAATTCTACAAAAAAGGCAAGTGAATCTCCTCGTACACTCTCAGATATTTTTTGAATACCATAGCAACGAAGAAAGGGTAAGAGGTTACCATGGTTTAATGTAGAGTCTCGGACCCAGAGACTACAGGATCTCCTTGAGGCTCAGTCTGCATCATGTCAATATCCTCTGTACCCTGAAAAGTATAAACCAAAGTTAACAGTCAAGTTTACGAAAAGAAATATAATAAACACTATAAATATGCTTAACGAAAAGTATCAATACCTGTGTCACGACTGGAACCTCAGAAGGAATAATCTCTTCAAGCAACCCTTCATGTGTAGCACTAACCTGAAAATTCCATAATGTTAAGACTCGTACCAATAAATTTGTGACATAAATTCAATTTCAATTTGACATACAAAAATATAGATAGATAGTAATGAGTAATGGTTGTGGCACCTGTACATGATCGTGTCCACGATCTATAGAATAAGCACGAGGGGAAAGGCAATGTTGTTCTAGGAATGTTGTAAACTGCATAAGTTAAATAAATATATTGGCGTCAGTTTTTTGAGACTAAATGTATATATACACCAAAAAAACATGTTAGATCAAAACCTGTATGTACATACCTCGCCCATGGTGTGCATTTGCGTTGTCTTGGATTGCTCATAGTGGTCTCTACATGAGGCTGCATACTTAATAAGCTCATCTCGCTCCATCTCCCTCAACACATCATCTGGGACACTCACAAATGAACCCTCTCCTGCACTAGATGAAGGTTGGCTCGTCCCTAAGCCGACTTCCACCCCTCCTAAAGCAGCTGCAATATGTTCTTGTATCTTATCCCTCATTTTTGATGCAGCACTGGAGATAAGGGCTAACTCCTCTAGAAGTGTAACTACCCTAGGTGGTCGAGCTACTAAACGAGGTGCTGGAGGCCTAAACCCAACATCTCGCATAGCATCAGGTCGTTCATATGTACGACCTTTTCTAGCTCCATAGAATTTGGACCCAGTATCTGTATAGTTAGGGTCCATGTGCTCTCGGAACTGAGCAAACAACATTCTAACAAAATATTGCGGCACCTCATCATTATTTGGGAACTTCCTGTATGCATACAGGAACTTCTCATAAATATGGGGTGCAATATTAGGATCATTGAATCTTGCAATCTTCAGACGTTTTTTGTCTTCAGGCCGCAAGTCAAATAGTGACAAGGCTGCTTCTTTAGTGACCTTCCTTTTGAATTCATTGTAGGAGTGGATACCAATCACTGATGCTCTCCTCCTACGCATCATGTCAAAAAAAACTTGGGTTGATGGTCCAACCCCACGATAAGTCTCTATCAAACTCTCCAAATTGTGCAAAACAATTTGGAGACAATTTCGACTAGGGCAGAGAGATTGCAACTTTGCAATTCATTGCGCAATCTCGTGGAATGCTCCCTCATCCCATCAACAGTAAGTAAGGAGATTGTATCTTCCCAAGGCATCTGCTCAGGAATATCACCGGGATGGGTGTAAAGGGGATCATAGCTCGGATTTCGAGCAAACTCATGAACCCTACGACCTCTACCCCTAGGAGGGCGACCACCACCACCTGTAACATGTTAAATTATTGCACGTATTAAAAATTAAATAATTTATAAGAAAAATTTGTATTTAAAAAACTTGTTTGGTAATTTGAAAATACCCGTTGGAAAAACTATCTCTTCCTCTGCGTTCATACTATGCTCCCCCGACGAGGAACGAACGTGTCTATGATCCACTATACAAAACATTAAATTGTTAGAATTTTGGCACATGAGTACCACAATAAATTTGAAATTAAACATACATCAAACAATAAATTTTCATTTAGATTTTACCTGGAGAAGTATCCAATTGTGGGATGAATACCACAGGCTCAGACATTGTTCTCCTTTGCCCCTCACCAACAATAAAGCCAAGCCCAGCTCCAACATTTGCACCTATGGAGCATAATGTTTTCACATTAAACAAGTCATTTGGAAAAAAATTCACTTGTTCAACATTGAATATAACGTAAAATTGAACATTTTAACTAGGAATTGATCTAATGTGTATAAGACCCTCGTTCATACCATGGTCCCCTGGCGAGTAATGAATGTGTCTATGAGCCACTATACAAAACATTAAATTGTTAGGAATTTGGGTACATGAGTACCACAATAAGTTTGAAATTAAACATACATCAAACAATAAATTTGTATTTAGATTTTACCTGGAGAAGTATCCAATTGTGGGGTGAATACCACAGGCTCAGACATTGTTATCCTTTGCCCCTCACCAACAACAGGGCGAATGGGAACATGTCCTTGGGGCACCTCTTGTTCAATTCCTTGACTGGGTGAACGAGTCGGATGAGTGCGTCCACCTGTGCAAGACAAAAAAAATTCACATTAATCAATTTTTCACAACGAACAATAAATATAACCTAATTGAAAACATGACATAACTAAACAACCAATGTACCTGATAATCCTCCTCTCATGGAGACGTCTCTGTAGGGCTCCCTTGATGCCATGGAGGGGTCTCTGTAGGGCTCGCCTGCCCCTCATAAACAAATTAAAAAACAAATTATCAATCGACAGTTGAATGTCATCAACCAATGGATAACAAGTACTATATAGGTACTATGTGTGAACGCATAGGCATGTTGAAAAGTATAGCTAGATCGGTCTTCATGTTGACTATGTAATTATATTCTTATGTAAAGAAGAAGTCAAAGTAATATTATCTAATGACTAGGAACCAAGCTTTCCTAGGACTGGTACAGAAGAGTGCAAAAAAGAAGGCTTTATCATCATTACAAACAAGATCTAATCCTTACCCTTGAAGAAGATCATTCAAAGAGAAATCACCAACACATCTTTTCTCCACCATCGAAGAAATCAAGATGAAGACTTTATCTTCACTTATCAATTAAATATTTTCATTCTATAATCAATTTTTTTTAAATGACTTTGTTTTGGCAGGGAGATCTATAAGCTGGTTGGGTTACGAAGATTCCCTCACTATCTACAAGGAGCACACCATTGAAACCATTTGAATAAGTACAAGGAATATGCTTATGAGTACATGGCACCACATGACACCATTTTATTGAACTTCATGAGGGTTGCAAGCAGATGACTCATACTTCAAGCACCAAGCTTCAGATTTATAGCTGATTTATTTTTCCAAACCTTATATTCATCATTGCAGTGTGATTATACTTCAATTCTATGACTTATCTTTGGACACATGACATTAGATTAGATTCTACTTTTGAGTACAATGCCTTTCCTAATGATTAAAGTGATAGATTTCATGCAATAAGGTCTCCAAGGTAACAGGAACAACAGCTAGCAAATCTCTCTCAGAATTCCCACTGTATCACAAAGATATACCATGACTGGGGCTTCACTACTTCAACTCAAAAGTTGTAACAAAGACAAAAGAAAATAAAACCGACTTGTTCAATGTCCTGAGATTACTTGGTATCCGAGCTAGATTATGGTGAAAGAGCATCCTTGAAGTCAAAATCATTTGGCCTAGTTCAAGAACACTTTTCATATGAAGGGTGAAATCATCTATTGTTTACAGTAGGTCGAAAATATGAAGGTGCCCTGCAACAAAAATACCATAAGAAAATATGTTACGAGGAATTTCCTTTTTTGATTTGTTTCTCCTTGCTGCCAACAATGAATTTGTTAGTTTGGGACTAGTGCATTCTATTTTTAGTCGGGTGTAGCCAATATTTTGATGTTGTTTGAACCATGAAAATTTGCAAGTATAGTTTTGAGTCACAATTGTACACTAAATGGTTTTCGTGGACATATGACTATTGAAAGAGTAGGAACAAATTTTAAACACATGACCAGAGTAGGTCAAAAATATCGAACCGTTAGTGAGAGTAGAGACTCATTATTTTAAGGGGATGGAAATTACAAAGAACACCGTCTTAGATACACCCCACATAATATCTAACATGTATATATAAAATTTGAAGAATACCATGCACTAGAGACAAGGGTTGGACACACACACATACTCCTCGATTTCCATGTTAAAATGTAGGATTAAATGTAGGAGTAAGAAACATACCATACCCCATAAAGCAAGATAGGACAACAAATTGATATATTTGGAGTAAGCCGAGGAAGGTATAACAACGACCAATTAGAAGACGAGCCCTCTAACGTATTTCTTAGGAATAAGATAAAATAACAATGACCTCCTTAAAAAATCAAATAATTGTGAAAATGTTGTGGGAAAAAACCAAATTAATGTGAGAAAATTGTTGACTTTCAATTTACATATACATTATTAAAAATCCCTAACTCACAATGTATACCGCGCTGTAAGAGTGAATATAATAGTCAAGGTGGGTAGTTTTCTCCACCACCACTAATTACAAATACCTTGCCACCATGAGGTAGATCCCATGATTTTATAACGATTTGACAATAGAGAATGAAGCTAGGTGGGAAAACCTTTAGAAAGTAGAGTAGGATCAGGAAATGATAAGTTTTGGTGTTGATGATAAATGCTAAACAAATATAAATACTTAATGAATTTACATGAACTATCTCTAAAGTACCAAAAGAAATAAATTATCGCAAAACAAAATACAAATACTTGTGTAAAAATGAGTTTACTCAAGTTAAAAATGAAAGTTGTTAACTATTATGTGGAATAAAAATACCTAATGAGTTCACCAAAAAATATTTGCCAAATAAATGAGAAAATGCACTATATATCTATTACATCAAGATCAAGACGATGAACATAAACAACCGAAAATAATTCATGATTTACAAAGGTCAAGGCAAAGTGAGGCACAAAACCGAGCTATTGGAGCTTGACCCCCTAATTTTTTTGTTTTACTCCATACAAAATCCAATAGAGAGAGATGCTATGTCATTTCGCTCTTTCATGATCTCAAATTCCTTTTTCTTCAACCGTACCTACAAGTTCAATTCAAGATTATTATTTTCATTTTCTAACTTCAGCCTTCAACTATATTTATTTTACCTAAAAATTGACGGCCCGTTAAAACCCTCCTCTTCTCAAGCTCAATTTGTTGTGCCCGAACCTCCACTTCTCTAGCCGTTTTCACCTCAATAGTTGTCTTTGCATCCATGCTATTCTTTGTGAGCCATTCTCTTCAACACTTTCTCCATTTTCACCATTAGTTTTCCCATTTGCCCGATGATTCTCTCTCCCCTTAGGAGAAGATGATCGCATACCATAACCGCCAAAGATATGTAGCTTGGAATAAGAACACATTTCTTCCTGTATCAAGTGATTGGAATCTATAATTTTCATCTGACCCTTTTTTTTCCTCGTAAATATGATCCATAGAATAAATGAGATGATGATTCTCAACAAAATTTGATGTGTCTCTTCCAAGCACATCATTTAGTGCCTTAAAATTCCCGTTCATGTCATTGAATTTATCTTTGTGTTCATTGATAATAAAGATGAAATCCTTTTCTCTTCAATATTTTGGAAATAGATTTCCACTTTCCCTTCATCACGGGAGCACTAGACTTTTCCTATTACATTCCTCAATAAAAACAAACCAATTGAATCATAAGATTCACCATGTCCCTCTCCATTTCATAAGTTTAGTAATGGTCATCAATGTGAGGTCTAGATTTCATAAGTGGTTGATGTTCATCACTTTCATCTCTTTATCTATTCAAATGAGACTATGATGTCGATGGTGATATTGGTGTTGTTGGTTCAATATGGGGAATGATGGTCGTCACTTCATCTAATCTCTCGCAATTGAGACTATGATGTTATGGGGATCTTGATGTTGTTGGTTCTGTTGTTGTGAATGATGGTAATTATGACATCTCCAACCTCATGAGTAGACCCACTTCGGGGCAAAGTGAAAATTGAAAACCTTCCTCCTTGGTTCTCACAATGCCTAACCATGTTTTTTTTTGACTTCGTTAAAACTCCTAGACAATAACAAAATTAGAAAATTGAAGTGCATTTGAAATTTCATTTCAAGGCCAAATAGTAATCGGTCCTTTTCTAGACAGAAGGAGGTCAAGAAGAGGAAACACAGCTTTTCTCTGAATCGTATCAAGAATATCTGGCCACACCGTACTTTCCACGTACTCACCTTCTTATGGAAGCTTTACAACTTAGAGAACATTGTCCTAAAAGAGGGTGGTCGAGATGAGGAGCACAAGGTAGTCACCCCTACCGAGAAGATTGAGTAGAATCCACAACCAATAAATATCTCCTATGTGATGTAAGATTGAAATATAAGAGGAAGTTTATATCCCCTGTTCACATGGCTCACTTTGTCCGATGAGCAATATTTTTATTGTTATTGGGCATCATTTTACGTTTTAGAATTTAATTACTACATAAAAATCGCATTCCCCATTGGAATGAGACAAGGCAACAAGATTACATATGGGTTGTCTTAGTGCTCGTGATTAAATGATTATTTACCGGATTTAATTGGTTTTTATTCGAAGAGAAAAACTAATGTACATATGGGTTGTCTTGTCTTCCAGAATCGAACCGAATTAGTTATTTATGGATTTGAATGGTTTTTATTTAGGGGGAAACGTATGTACTATGCTAATGCTCATCCTCTAACACTTTCTGCTTAAGCTTCATGACCTTAAAAAATGATCCACAATCCCAAAAATTTCAACAAATTACAAGTGTATGCATAGTTCAAGCGTGCATAAAGGCTTACCCGGATCCCGACGATAAAGAAAATAGCTCTTCAAAATGACAAACAGTATGTACCAAGAATTCGCGAAACGACAAAGTAAAATGCCGGGTGAATGAAGAATTTTGGGGTTTTATTAGCAAGAATAAAAACTCCCTGACGAGAGTTGAAAACTCTCGACGAGAGTTGAAAAACTCGGACGAGAGTTAAAAAAAAACTCCTCGTCCGAGAGTTTTTTTTAATTGTCTGAAGTCTTCTCGAGAGTTTATAAGCAAGACAACTCTCGGACGAGAAAATGCATAACTCTCGTCCGAGAGAATTTTAACTCCGTTAAACCCAACCAAATCCCTGATGAAATATTTAAAATCTCTTGGACGAGATTTTAAAATCCTCACGAGAAATTGAGTCGACTATTTTCTCGGACAAGAAATTAAAATTTCTCCCAAATTTAACCATCCGCCAAAAGTGTTTCCCAACTTCGGATTTCACCACTCATAAAATATAAGTATTAATGAAAAACCTTGCTTTTGTACTTCTTCTTTTTTAAGCTAAACCTTTTCGATAAAAATTTGTGAATGTATAAAATTTTTCCCTCAATATGTTTCAAGATGTTTATAAACATTAATACAAAATGGGAAACCAAAACAAATAGAAGACTACCATGAGTCTTGAAATGCAAAACACTAAAGACAAGATCAAATTTTCTATAAAGATTTAACTGGCCCAAAGTATATAGCATGAGCATGACTACCGTTTAAGTAGAAAACAATCCCTTCACATAGAGTTCCTAGCTTTAAGAGGAGAAGAACCGGGAATTGAAAAGTTCCACTTACCTTCACTTATCAATAAAAAACAAATCCCCAAGTTCAAGGGTTATCATTTCCTTTTTGATATAAGTATTTCAAAAGTAAATTATTTAGATGTTGGGATTAATAATGCTTTATCACTTATCACATGTATTGACATTTTAAAAATTTCTTATGCAAATGTTTTTCTCATGGCCTGAGGAGAAGAAAAGGGATCAGCACAATGAAAGGAGGGTCTTTAACAAATCTTTTAATTGTTAAGGGGAATTTCCAATGTCATTTCATTGTAAATGTTGTGATCTAAAGCCTACACATAGAATAAATAACATATAACATGTATGACCAAGGAAGATGGGAAAGATAGACATGTCATGGCCAACATAACACTTTGAGTGGTGCTATGTCCTTACATAAACCAAAAATTTCAAGGGGCATGATTTCTTAAGTAGAACGTTGTTTTTGTTTGGAAGTGTCACATGACTATGTGTAAATCATTAAAGAATACATTAACATGAATGATGACTAGAGAAAAAGATTCTTTTGTGTTGAAAATATTGCTAACATTTATAATTATATGATTAAAAAAACTACCAATTACAAAAAGAAAAAGAAAAGAGAGTATAGTATGAACTTTTCTAATTTTTTCTTTTACCAAAATCTCAAAATGGAAAAGTCCCTTTAAAGTTGGAATAGAAATAATATGGATGTTGGGAACCATGGTCAAACTATCCCAAAATAGCTTAATAACCATGAATTCAATATCCAATACAAATAAATTTGTATGCATTTTCAATAATGGATTAAATAAGATCAATGGTATAAACTTAACATTATATTTATTTTGAATATAACAATATTAGTTATACACACTTGTGACTTTTGATGAAAAACAAAGTAAAGTGTCAATTGCATAATTGCATGAGCTGTTGTGTCACATTCAAAATCAAAGTTAAAGTGTCAACGTAAAATTGCATGAGTTGTCGTGTCACATAAAAATTAACAAAATATTAAAGTATGATTGAACACCTGTACATAAGTATTACAAACCTTTTATTCTTAATAATGTGAAAACATTATTACATTACATTTAGTGTATTTTTAATAATACGTAATTCTTAATTACACAAATGATCATATAAACATTATCATTAAAAAGATATTATATAAATCTCATCATAAAAATAATGATCATCAAAACATAAACTAGCAATCAGACCGGGTACAAGGAACGTCAAGGAGGAGACATGAATCATTTTGTGGTACATGTTAGGGAACATGATGAATGTGAATTTATGAGGGGTAAAATCTGTCATTGATTGATTACATGAATATTTAGATTTAAAACTACGAAAATAAAATATGTTGTTTGCTCAAGTTGGAGGTGGAAAGGAGGTAGGTAATTTCATCTCGATGAGTTACATTTTATGATTTTGTGGTTATTATGTTAAATCATTATGTGTTAATAATAGTAGAAGTAAGTTAGTGATATTTGCACGAATGTAATTTAAATTAGAAGCAAAATAATTGAAAATGAAGAATAGGTTTTGTTGTGAATCAATTTATAATCGTATAAAATGATAGCATATAAATGAAGTAATTTTTGATATATAATTATGTAGGCATAATTGATATGATGAAAATAGATAGTATACAATATAGTAGACCATAGATTTCTTGTCCATTGTATATATATATATTTTTTTGTGAGGGTATCATTGACTTGTATAGAAGTAATGTAATGGTAAAGACGCTGTAGATGTTATTGAAAGTCCTAGTAGTAGGCAGTTTAACATCATGGTAGAAGCAAAATGAGTAAGAGTGATATTGTGGGGGGGTATACTTGTGCATCGTATAGATTATTGCGAAGTCATCATTGACTTGATTTGAAGTAATGTAATGCTAAAAAGGTTATACATGTTATGAAAACTGGAAGTAATAGGCATTTTTACATCATGGTACAAGAAAAAATAGTAAGAGTGATATTTTTAAATATAGAAGAAAAATTCTTTGGAACAGAAAGGGGGAACAAGTGTTAGCATAGTAGACTGATCATGCATGAAAGGTGTTTGGTTGGAATCTAGTCGTAAATACAAGGGGCAGATGATCGCCTTGGGAAGGACATTGATATAGAAGAGGTTAGGAGGACAACAATGGTAGATATCTGGTGCATTCAGGATGGTGAGGGTTGAAGACCAAGAATGGGCACGATTGTAAAGATGCTAAAAGGATTTGTTGATGTTTTGACTCCCCCAATACCAAGAACTCTACAATCCCTCATCGACGAAAATGCTGAGATGCAAGTGATGACCATGGATTCTGATTCATCATCACTTGTTTCTTCTCCTTCCATCACTGTTAAATTTTAATGCTTCCAAAGATCTGGAAGATTGTTCAATTGATTTCGAAGGTTGAAAAGTTTACAGAGGAGTTTGTTGTTTTGTGAGTGAAAATCTACACGGAAAATCTCTTACTTCTGCTGTTGATGGTCAGATTGTATTCTTCTAGCTTTTGCAATACATTTCAATATAAATTTATTTCTTTTACTGTACTGTTTAGAATGAATGATGCATGTTTCATTGTTGAAAATGCAATGCAATTCCATTTAAATTTATTTCTTCTACTGTATTTTTTCAAATGAATGATGCATGTTTCATTGTAGAAAAAATTTACAGTATATTAAGAATAGAAAGTGTCAGTGAATCCGATATTGTGTTGACACAGGCAATATTTTTATGGACATGTATTAGAAAACACATATTTTGCGGAATTTGATTCTTGGTTGACAAAGGGTTTATATGCCTTTCACAGATCATTGGACGAGAGTATCAATTGTTGAAAGGCAACAGTAGATGGTTGTTATTGGTCTACAAAAAAATTGCTCAAAGGCAGTTACCAGAAACCATAACAAGAACGGTACTAGTCATCAGACCATATCTCAAAACATATTTTTCAAATACTGGTTGAAGAACTATTTCAAAACTTATGCACCATTTAAGCCATGTTATTTGGACAGAAAAATTTAGCTGAATGGGTGCCATTTTTCCAAGTTAAAACAACAGTTGTTGAGTTGGTAACACATTCGGCTTGTAACAAATGACAGGCATCACTTTCCTTTGCAAGAGACTTTATGATTCTCTTTGGTCCTGGCTGCCTTTTCCGACCGTGTAAAGAAAATTGATAATTCAGGCACATGTTAAAGAAGATCATCTTGGTCATAATTGGTTCTTGTTTATACGGAATATTCCTGTATTTGGATTTCTCTTGTACACAAGTCCACCAATTGAGTCTGCAAGTGGTCCATATTGATTTATGGAGCCATTGTCATTGTAAGATTAATGAATTATGCATTTTATTTGAGGTGTGCTTGTTAAATCCAGTGAAATATGCCTTGGATTTTGATCACACAATGCCAGGGAAAAGTAAACCAAATGATCAAAGTTTATAATTTGAATTTTTAATATTTATATTTATTTTAATAAAAATATTAATTTTTAATTTAATATTATTAAATTGTAATTTATGTAATTTTATTTTTATTTCATTTTATTTATTAATCTTTATTTTATTTTATTTTATTTCTATTTGTTTTATTTTATTTTATTTCTATTCATTTATTTAATTATTATTTTTTTTTCTCTTTTTTTTATTTATTGGTTTTGAAATCTTTTCTTATCATAGCATGTAATTATTAAAAATAAAATATATATATCAATTCAAACTTTATATATTATTTAATTACTTTTAACATTTAATTTATTCGATAATAATATAAACAATTGAATATTCTTTGAATAATGCATCGAGGCTATCTCCCTCTTTTATAAAGCGCTCAAATATTAATAGAAATCCTCCGCTTGTAAACTGTATTAAAAGGCAATATCTTCTCATTATATTTTGATGTTCGAACTTCTTAGACCATAACCCCAAGCAATAACAAGTATACGCCCTCTTGAAAGGCTCACGACGAACTATAGTTTAATAAGCATTGACCGAACTTTAGAGTTAAAACCCCAAGTCTTATCATGTCATTAGATCATTAATATGAGATCACTACATACCTTAATTTTAATACCGAGGACATCAATCGACGATACCATAGACACTTTCACATATTCATTGAAACGTCGTTATGCATGAATGTTGTAAAGAGGCTGTAGATGTTTTTGAAAGTCCTAGTAGTAGGCAGTTTAACATAGTGGTAGAAGCAAAATGAGTAAGAGTGGTATTGTTAAATCTAGAAAAGAATCGATTTGGAACAAAAAGGAGGAGCAAGTGATAGCATAGCACATTGAGGGGGTATTCTTGTGCATCGTATAGATTTTTGCGAAGGCATCATTGAGTTGATTTGAAGTAATGTACTGGTAAAAAGGTTTTACATGTTATTAACACTCGAAGTAGTAGGTAGTTTTACATCATGGTACAAGCAAAAACAGTAAGAGTGATATTGTTAAATATAGATGAAAATTGCTTTGGAAAAGAAAGGAGGAACAAGTGTTAGCATAGTAGAATGATCATGCATGAAAGGTGTTTGGTTGCAATCTAGTCTTAAATACAGGGGGTTGCCCGACAACGACAACACCAATTGAAATCCAAACCCCGGACGCGACTAAGATAGTATGCTCGAAGTTGCCTTTGTGCATCTCTTTCATGCACATGAATGAGGCGACGAATGAATATTTTGATCTTATGGAGTAGTTGCAATGTTGGGCGCAAACGGTATAGTGGTAGAGTAGGTGGAACTAAGAAGCGTTGTTGTAGAATGAGGAGTGCATTCTCCTGTTGAGTGATTTCTTCATAGAATTTGTTGAGCTGAGAAAGGTACATGCGATCCATAGTTGCTGCAAGGGAAGGAAAAGCATATAAGTGAACATGTAAAAATTTGACACTAATAATGAAAAGCATAATAAGAAACAAATAGTAGGAACAAATATGAGTTGAAATGATATTGGAAAGTGAAGATGTAAATGAAGAAGGAAATTTGCAAGGTCTTATTATGAGGAACAAGAAGAAAGAAGTAAAAGTGGAATGCAAGTGAATAGAAGGTACCAATAGTAGGAGTTTTTCAAGGAGTGTGAATAATAGATTTGGATGCAAGGTGTGCCTCTTCTTGTTTCCTGTGCATGACGTAAGGGTTGTCCTACATATGTGAATAGCGTGAGTAGGAGAAGGCAGGGGAGATACAGAGATCATTCAGCGAGCGAACTCTTGAAATCGCTGTGAAAGTGAGCCCTTGCCGGTCAATGTTGCCGATGTTGATTGTTGCTTTATCTAGTGTCATGCCTTGCGATTTATGGATTGTTAAGCCCCATGCCATTCTGAGAGGGATTTGTGTGCGCAAACCCCTTGTGATGGGGGGGATTGGCACAAATGTAGGATTCGAAGGATCCCATGGTGGACCAGTGTAGTGAAGGAAGGCAACTACAACAAAGGATGGTAGTTCTAGTGGTGTACAAGCTGGTGAATATACAATTGCACGAAAAATTCCGAGCGAACCGTTAATAAGACCAGCGCCAACCCACAGATTGCTTCTGAGAATAACACGTTGGTCAATGCAAAGGAGTATTTTCTTTGATAATTGATCATTTTTTGGTTGACTAGTTTCTAGTTGCCTCTTTTCAGCAGCATAACAATGTGCAACTAGCTGATTTAATAATTTTAACATTGATTTATTGTGCAAGTCAACAACGTCATTTGTTGAATAAAGATGCATTGAAGTGGAGAATGATTGGACTTCGGCTTCAGGAAGATTTGTTTTTGAACGTGTCATAAGAAGATTCCAATCAGCAACAGTGGGTGTTGCATTGCGAAGGTTGGAGAGGAGTTCGCGGAAGGAAATTTGTGTAGGACTTGTTCCTTATTGCCGAAAAACTGTTGCAAGCGTAACCACAGTAGTGAAGCTTTGCCAAAGTGCAGTGCCACGAGAATTTCCTACATACATTGGCGTGTCTTTTACAGGTGGTAGTTGGCCAAGGTCACCCACAAGGATTATAGAACATCCACCAAATGGGCTGTTTCTATTTGATGGGAATGCCTCACACAAGCGATCATCAATTTGGGAAAGCAATTTAGGACCAATGAAGCTCATTTCGTCAATTAGAATGTAATGAATATGCTGAAGTTGTTCTTGAAGGTTTAGGAGGGATTGACCCCCTAAAGGCTCCATACAGGATATAGGGATGCGAAGAGCAGAGTGGATCGTCAAAGCATTAATGTGGAATGCTGCAACACCGGTAGGAGCAAGTAGTAGCAGGGGGCATTTTTGCATGGTGGAGCTTTCAAGGAATGCATTTTCTAAGAACTCAATTAGGAACGACTTGCCGGTACTAGCAGTGCCTTGGATTATCATGTGTAGTGTTTTTTTGGCAATGTTGTTGCGGAAGTGAGAGAAGATGATATTGAATGCAATGGTTTGGCTTGGGGACAAGGAGGAAAGGGCATGTGCAAATGGAGGTAGGAGTTGGTGGGATCTTGTGGAGGAGCGGGTGGAGTCGATGAAGTGGATCGCGGTTTCTTGTAAGTGTGGAGGGATTGTAGAGTGGCCCCAATTATGGTTTGTGTCAAACTCACGATGGCCAAGCATTTCAAGCTCATCGAGGAGGAGGTTGTTACCTAGGTGGAGTTGAGAGAGAAATTGCCATTCATGCATGTCAAGTGTGGGGTCATGGGGAGGGTTGTTTGGGGATGAACAGATAGAGTCGGAAAGGTTCGGGGTGGATGGTTTGCGATAAACATGCCAAGGTTGATATGTGTGTCTAATTTCTTCCCAGTGTGCAACAATTCTTGCATCGGATATGCCAATATCATTAGGGAGGCTACGGAAAGGGAAGTATAAAAGGAATTCGCTCCAGCAGAAGTCTACATAGGGTGGTGATTATTTCACTGGAATGGAGGTGTAACGAGGAAGAATGCGGACAACCATGGGAGGGAATATTTGTTTCCATGGTGATGTTTTTCGGCGGGTGGAGAAGGACCAGGAGCGTGCAACTTCAATAAGAGACAAACTTTCAAGTGCAGCTGGTCTTTGCATGTAGGAGACAATGAAAGGTGTTGATGGAGGATGACCATCTAAATCATGCAATACACGTTTGAAGACTTTTTTTTTTACATTGAGGGAGACAAAAGAACGACTACACTTTGTTAGTGGGAGTTTTTGTAGCATGTGGCATGTTTCTTGTGCACCAATGTCTCGATCAGCAACAATTTCGGTGAGGACCTTGCGGACGATAGTGATAGTAGGAGCATCTGGGGGGGAGCATTGTGAGAGGCGTGAGAGCATTTGGTAGTAGCTTTCAGACTTTGCCTCTGATTTTGCTGCATACTTCGAAATGTAGTTCAACACAGCATGGCGTGATAGAACTGGTTGAAAATCAATGTTGGCCCTCCATATTGCAAGTAGTTGAGCATTGTACACGTTGAGTTTGTCATCATTTCTAGCAGGGGAGTACACCTTTTTGCTAGAACCATCAATGTGAAGAGATGACGTGTTGCGAACCTCCCATGGGGCTCCGTAGCGGAAAGTTGATGTGTTATTTCTTTTGCGTAAACATGTAGAAGAGTGGCAATATGTGTGCTTTTGAACAGAATTGAGGACTTTTTCATAGTCTTCTAACTGATTGCCTGCAAATATTTCATGCGTGCTAAGGAGGCATGGATCTTGTAGAGATGAATGATTTATTCCAGGAGCTCGACTGTGAACTGGACGAGGATTGGAGCTCGACTGTGAACTGGACGAGGATTCCAAGCAGTGCAGTACTTATCAAAATATTCTGTAGCCGCGCGGACATCTGTGGCATTGGTCCAATCGAGATTGTCCATAGCAGGTGCATTTGGAAGCCACAGAAACCCATGGATATGTGCGGAGCCGCGATGTTGCCATTCATACCTTATAAAGGAAGGGGACAGATAGTAAGATTGGATGTGTGGAAGTGAAAGGAATGAAAGATAAGAGAAGGAATGAATAGTATGCATACCTGCACCAGTAATCCTTTACAATTAATCCTTTAAGTAGCACCTCTTCCAGGAATATTGTGAATCTGCAATGGATATATTGAGATGCACGATGCAGGTTTCTAACAATGTTTTGGATTCTCCATCGAGTGTGCTCATTTGAATTGGATGGAGGGTTGGAAGGCATCAAATTATTCAAGTCATGCCATTTTGTATCAGCTGCAGTTAGTGTGAAGAATATGGTAGGGGTACCAATTTGAGTGATCATGTCTGTTAGTTATCCTCTAGCCCTAGTCCAAAAACAACAGGTTCCACGCAAGGATGACCCGAAACGCATAATTTGGCCTGGAATGGTGGAAGGGGGCGTTTGTTGGAGTAGGTGGCAAAGATCGGCGACTATTGCTGGTAGGGTGTTTGAAAGGTCCCTTTTAATGAAGATAGAGGCAGTTGCTTGGCTGCGATGGCGCATGATAAGGTTGTACAAGTAATATCGGAAGCGAGGATGTTGTGCAAAACGATTGTCATTGTAGCACATTAGATGCATAGCGTATTCTTGCATGTCCACTTTTTCAATTCTTGGTTGGTTAATCATGGGAGATCCTGTGGGGAAGAGGGTGGGGAAGGCCATGGAGAATAGGCCCTCTGTGTTGTATTCATTGATTGGGGAAAGGCCAATGGTCGGCCATTGAAGTGAATGGGTGGTTGTTGAATTGGAGGAATCTATGTAGGCACGTATTTCATCAAGTTCAGAATGACAGTTTGGTAGAGTTGAAACAAAGGAGGATGGGTGGAGGTCAGACGGCATGAGTGGGGAAGTTCAAAATTAGGAATTTCTGGAATGGCTTCATGGAGTGCGATGGAAGTTGTGTTGATATGGTGTAGCATGTTGGAAATGTTGGTAGGTGGAATAGGCAAAGCAGAGAGGGCAAGTTGGTTAATATGCACATCTTTGTAGTATGGGTCATTTTGTAGTTTGAATTGAAAAGCTGCATGGACATGTGTTCGACTAACAAAAAATTCATAGTTTTTTTCATCATAGCTAGTTTTGTTTACAACAAGGATGTCTAGTTCTGACAACATGCGAGGAAGAGAGGTGACAATATTTGTGATATCTTGTGGAAAGCTAATAGTATGACCGGAATATTTCAATTGGCCACCACGTGCATGGGTGACTTGAAGAACGAGATTGACACGAGCAATGAGCATCTCTTCAACCTGAGTTAGGCAGGATAGGACATGTAATTGGATACCTGGGTCCATGTTATTTGTAGAGGAGAAATGATGCGTTGATCATTTAGCAGCACAACGATTACAACAAATTATTCCATGACTTGTTTTTGTTTTCATGGATGGGTAAGATTCATGACAAATTGAGCAAACTTGGATGGGACAAAGTGCATCGATCCTTTCATGAAAGCGAAAATGTGCATGTTGGAGAAGGATGGGGAGAAATTGTTGGGGAGGTGGAAAGGGAGGAACATGGGGTGGCATATGTAAAGGGTAGGAAATATTTGAAGGAGTTGAAGTTTTTGGAAAGGGTCGGTCAAGAAGTGGAGATGGAAGGAGAAGTTGGAAAGTTTGGGTGGGATGTATGGGGAGGACGAAATTTTGTGAAGGAATGGGAGTTATGTTGGTTTGAGAGTGAAGGTCTATTCGACGATTTGAAGAGAGGATGCGATGACGTGCATTGATGATGTCTTTGTTAAGTGCGTAGTGGCGTCATTGTTGTTCCCTTCTCGCATTATTTTATGGTGGGGTTGGCATAGCTGTTGCAAGTAAGGAAAGGTATGTCAAATGCATGAAGTATATTGCGAGTGATTATTAAAGCGAAAATTTATTGAGTATGGGTTGCTTAGAAATGTGTGTTGGATATTTCAAATTGAAAAACATTTATTTTGAAATAAACTAGATGTTGCATGTATTGGCTAGAGTAAAGTGAAGACATATTTTGTATTTTACAAAAAGAGAAGAAGCAATTTATGTATTATTTTTTATAGTAAGCATAGCATATTCATCTGTACATTTAGAAACTGTGTGTGTTCCAAAGAAGATGAAACAATGAAGGAGGAAAGGCAAAACTATGTGACTAAATGTTCATATATTAGAAAGATCCATTAAAGCATAATGGAATGACATATATACAAAACGTCATGAAGAAAGGAGTGGGCGATGAAGCGTTTAGGAGAAGTAGTATAAAGTAGAAGGGCAATGGAAATATATACTTACGATTACAAAACATGTCTGGAAAATGGATGAGGAATGGCAATCAAGGTTTAAGAAGACTGAAAGGGGAACAATGGGAAGGAAATGAAAATGTGTAGCGGATGGTGGACATGTTAGGAGGAAGGTATTATGGGGAAAGTATGTATTGAATGAGAGGTGGGGGAGAGATGAGTGAGAGCAAGAAAGAAACGGTTAGAGTTTGTGTTAGAATGGGTTGGCGGGGGGAGGATTTGATTGTAGGGCCCTTAGTAGGGTAGTTGATGCCTCAGCGTACGCAAGTTCTTCTGCGTGCATAAGAGTTGGGCGTAGTCGTTCAACACCATTGAATCTATCCATCTTTAAAGATAGTGTGAAGAGGAAATGGTGTCCTTTGATTTTGTTGTATATGTCGATAACACTTTCAGGATCAATTGAGAGGAGGCAGAGGTCCTTTGCGGAGATGCCAAGAAGGGCAGTTGCGGCTTCGTCGAAAGCAACAACATTGTCGAGGTGGCCAGTGTGGTCTTGCAATTGGAGTCGAAGAATGTAGCGATAGTCGCACTCATTGAACGAGCCTTCACATTTCGAGCATCGGTAGGTGTTGTCATTTTGTCGTAGAGCCTTTCTCATGCATTGGATCCCATCATTGATAAGGGGACATGCGAGGAAGTATAAATCATCCATGTTAATAGAGATAGCAGTAGCATGAAGTGAAATCCATGGAATATTTTCGTCAGGCTGCATTGCCAAAATGTTGGCAATTGTTTTCGAACTCAAAGGCCTCTTGTTTGTACTTTTGTATTTGCGGCTGAGCGACAGTGAGGGTGCTTTATTTCCTTCTCCGTCATACGATTCTTTCAGTTGTTGTGCTTCAGGGACATCTGGATTTATAAGCAGTGAAGTAGTTGGGATTGTGCTGATAGTTTGGCCGTTGAACTCGACAATCCTACCCCCTTTAATTGCAAGTACAGAAATCTCACGAGCCATGCGCATTTCGGAGAGTGCACGACCTTCAGCATGGCAGCGTTCACCCCACAAAGTGACATCAATGCTGCTCCTGGAGATATCACGAAAAGTGATAGTTTTCTTGGGAGTCTCAGAGCCATCGCGTTTGCGAATGATAGACGAAGGAGAGAGGGAGGTGACAATACCTATGACATCAACGATTGAATTAGGAGGTGAATGTTTGAGGGAACTTATGGGCACAAATTGATAGGTATGGGAAGGAATTGTAAGGTCATCAGCGAAGACCTGTGACATTGTTGATGAAGAGAAGAGGAGGATTTCGAATGGTCGTTTGAGATGTTTATATGAAGGGTTGGGGATCTTTATGGTCCCATTTGCAACATTGTAAATGTGGCCAATTTTAATGAGACCACGAAGGGATTCAGCCAATTCATTGAAGGCAGAGACATGGATTTGATCGTTGTCGCGATCGACAAGGTCAAACCCCAATGATTTTCCAGTGCCCCGTGCATTGCTAAATTCACGAAGGGGTGTCCTTGAAAGGACTCTACCTTGGATGGACCAAGATTTTCGGGTAGGGGAGGGTGCTTTAAAAGGGAGAAAAATTGTAGATGATAGGGTGGATTTTTCGGAGGATAAGGAGTGAATGTCAAGGGAGGGTGGAAATAAAAAGGGAGATGAAGAAGAGGAGGCCGAGGTGGCTTGGTTCATCTGTTCAGTGGAGAGAATAATAGGGGTTGGGTCACCAACCAATGGTGCATCACGTTGCAGTATGTCAAGATCGATGAGACAAAGTGACCTGCAAGAATGAGATATTTATTAGCAAAGAGGGCAAGTAAAATGTTAGGAATGAGAATTGAGATAAACAAGGGACGTAAGAGGAGAATCATTAAAGGGGAGGAAGCGGAGAGGTGACATCTACGCAGCTTACATGGAATGATGTGCATACGTGCATGAGCTTTTCCTGAGGCGAATTATCGAGCCTATTCGCAACTCCTCATTTTGTGCAAACTCTGTATGTGAAGAAGGAAGCAGAACGACATGCTTGTGAGCACCATCGGACAACGATATGCGGTAGCGAGGCGTTGTAGCTCGAGCAGAAGGTATCTGTTCGATTGAAATGATCTGTAGGGTTGGTTGTAGGTCGATACCACCAGCAAGGAGCGACGAGAGGCCATTGCGGGTCAAGGATGTTTCCATGACGATGCAACTGGTTTTGTAAAACGAGGTGTTGCTAGCGAATATAAATATGAAGGTAAAGAAACTGAAGAAGAGGATGTGTACATAAGGGAACGAAAACTTCTAAATTTGCAATTTAAGAGAGTTGAAGCAAAAAAACAAAAATTGACAACATTCATAAAAACTTTCTGTTAAATTTTGTAGGTGGTCACCTTAAAGCATAAATCCATTGTGCCTTGAATGTCGCAATATAACGAAAAATCTTATACAATGATAAATACATAGTCCTTGGAATGATTAAAATGTTTATGCCTTCTATAAATAACAAGAATTTAATACCTTTCATGTCTTAATGATCACAAATTTCATTTCTATAAAAGAAGAAAAGTTGTCTAAAATACAAATAATGCAAAATTCATGTTCAAAATTAGTGGTTGGTGGTTGGAAATTAATATTTGTGTTTCTTAATTGAAATTTAACTAAATAGTTCAATGATATAGTTGAAGATAATAAATCATAGATTATGGCGTCTAAATTTTCTAAGATGTATTGAAACTAATTAGGTTAAATAAATTTGTACAACGTTAACATTATTTGCAAATAATATTTATCAAGAGAAATTGTGAATATATCTCCATTGTTAATAATTTAGTTTTATGAACTAATCATGTTGATTTTAGATAAATTTTCAATATGTCTCCATTGTTAATAATTTAATTTTTAATTTTCTAAACCGGTTATGTTGATTTCTGTTTAGTATCATAGTCAAACAGCAGAAGCGAAGGACAGATGCTATGGATGATGCTATGCAGCCCACCCATTTTTGTATGAAATGTTGACCATATTTTTTTTATGAATAGAGTTTTAAAGAAGTAGTATTTTAGCCTAAAAGAAATTTGTTAAAAACTTATGCATGAGTAAAATTACTGCACAGCATAATATAACATCATTGTATTTGCAGGGATAACATTTAAATCTATTGTAACGAACTGTTCATTAGCATCCAATGCAACTTACAGACCAGAAACACTAACGAGTATGTAAATGAGAAAGTTAAGTAATACTAAAGTTCCATATTGTTATTACAAATTATGTCAATGGGATCTTGGGTCGTTGGTAGGGTGGGGGGGTGTCACTCCTTCCATGGAGGTTCAAATCCCCTCAAGTAGGCCAATGTGTCACCACAAGTGAGCCGTTTAATGCAATGGGGGCTAGGTGCAAATCCTAGGGAATTTGGCAAAAGAGGTATACCCCCAAACCATGGCTATTTAACCAAAGGGTGCACTTCTAGCAAGGGATATATATGTGATATATCTGCTTCAATGATGGCGTTGATTGTGTTGACCAGAAGCATTCAAACTAGAACCAAAAATAAAAAATAAAAAAATGAAGTTATTATTATGAAAGGGAAATTTCAGAAAACCAAAAAGGATTTAAATAGTCGTCTTTAATGAACATGTAAAAGCTGAATCAAGAATACCAAAAATAAACAAAACTCATCCATTCAATGTGAACTAAATTACTACCCAACATAAAAAACATTATAGCGAACAGTAGAAGCGAAGCACAGAGTCTTTGAACTGATCGACTTAATTGAACACATGATGAAGAGTTATTTTAAACCATGTTCGAAATTATCAAAGCAGGCAGAAAGTAATTCGAAAATGTTACAGACAATATAAGCCGATGGATAGTTTAATTATCCTCCTCCCAGTAGTAGATGATTCCTTAGCTTGCGGGTGCCACAAATGTGACCCACCCTTCTGTAAAAATGGCCTGCATGTACATGCCTTGATAATATTAATGTTCAAAGAAAACATATGTTATTAAAAAAGGGGTGGTCTACAAATATTTCAATTATGTTGCTTACTGGATTATCTCAAAACAAGATTTTTCATAGAGTGATCATTTTTTATACTGCAGTGCCCTGCAAAACCAACTATACATTCATGGATGTTTTGTAAAGACTTTTCCACTAATAGAATAGAACAAAAAGGCTTTGCATGTAAACTAAAAAAGGAGATAAGATTATAATCTATAGGAAAATAATATTTTATTGATCTTTTGATCAGGCGTATAGAAGCATTATCATGGGAAGCATTGCCATCGATCTTTCAGATGAGAACATAAATTTCAATGAACGCTTGAAGTGAAAGAAGTCATTGCCAGTCAAAACTCAAGCAAGTGGGTATATGTAATGCTATGCACATGTCAATATAGTTATTTTTACAGAAACTATAAATAGATTTTAATAAGTTCGATTCCATCGCGTGTAATTACATTTGTTTCTTATGATATAATGCACAGACTGACTTAACGGTGGACTTCATGCATGTTTTCTCTTTGCATGAGGCCCAAGTGCCTCTGGCTCTCTTAAGCAAACACTAAACACGTAAACAACGAACTCTTCGACACCATTTCGCTTCAGTGAATGGAATATGGTTGCCCAGTTCCTGGCTCCACATAACCAAATGAGGGCTAATTCAGTATCATGCTTTGCAAATGCCTGTGCTAATGTTTCAGGGATTCTGGCGGGTACGGAAGTTGTTGGATCCATTCATAGTAACAGTGACACCCCTTCAATTGGCCCAGGAGCAAATGGCACAATACTGGAATCAACTAATGATGCCGTTAGTAGTCAGATAGGTATTAAAAATATTGGCTTCTCAGAGGATGGCAATTCACATAGTCTGGGAGTGGATTCTTCAAACCAAATGTCTGGGTTTCCTCAAGCATTTACGTTCCAAAGCCTGCTTTCCAACAATTTCCTTCAGCAAGGTAGAGGAAATTAGAAATCCAATCTGCTGCAAATTGCAATTAATCCTGTAGCAATTTTGGGAGTAGATTGGGTCATGACTACCATTAACTCTTCTGAAGTTCTGCAGTTGTTGGTAAAGATGGGGCATAGATCGGAGTGATTGGGTTCAATGCTCAGAACGTCCAAGAAAGTTAATTAATAGGAGAGAGCAAAAAGACAATCGGGTTTTCTTTAGTGCGTGGAAAGGGGAAATTGAAAAAGAAGACAGAATTCTGTAACAAATGAAGCTTTCAACTGATTTTTCTTTCCTCTCCTATTCTTTCACATTTTGGTCTGCAGGTAAGAGACACTAGTCTCAAATCAATATGTGCCCAAACATTTCTCAGCTTTGTTGGGTAAATATGAAGCGTAGATCAGAGGGATTGGGTTCTATGTTCACTATGTCCAAAGACTTGCATCTTGTTTTCTTGAGTGCTAAAAAGGAAATGAAAAAAAAAGACAAAATTCTATAACTATAAATGAAGCTTCGGCCAACTTTATTTTCCTTCGTGTTTTTCACATCTTGGTCTGCAGGTAAGAGATACTAAGTTGAAAATCAAGACAAAAACTGGCTGCAATATTGGTGGTCAGGAGTCAGAACCCTACACAGAGCTATGTTATTTTTGTCAACTGGCTGTTGTTTGTAGAATGACATCTGCAAAAAAGCTTCATTGATAAGATGTTCTTATGTAATGAGTAGAGACTGGTTGATCTAGCCAGACCTGTATGTTAACTTTAATGTTAAATTTAACTGTGCAGACTACAGACAGGCAAATGATAAAATCCCTATCTAATTAAGTACAATACTTTGATTCTATTTTGATAAATTAGTTTCATTCTATTCTGAAAATAATTCTTTTAAGAGTCTGAAGCAAGTCAGTGAGTAATTAACCTCAACGACTTCACATTTTTCAAGCTCAGGTGTTTATGAACTGAGCTATTAAGTAACTGACAAAGATTTAACACATCTGGAGGGTCAGATGGTTGGAGTTGCTTGATGCCAAGGTGGTGACTGACTGTTTCATGCTGATGTTTGTATTAATGAGTTGGTTAAGCTAGGCGACTAAGCTGGAGCAAGCAGCCCTGGTTGTAGCTGTATCTAGGCCTTTTATGCATAAATTTATGTAATTTTAGCTTTGGGACTCTAAATCCCCCACCATGAATATGTTTTCTTTGAATTTTGCAGCAATTTAAAAATATTCAGCATGAATATGCTTTCATCATTGAATTATGCAGCGATTCAAAATATTCAGCACGAATATCCTTTCATCATTGAATTTTCCTGAGCAAATATCCCTCTTTTCTCATCCTGTAAGAACTTTCGGTTCTCCACTTCAGTTTAATGCAAGTTAGTTCTTTGAAAGGATCATTTTACAACGAATTTACATGAACGACTTTGACTTTCTGTTTCAACAGTTTTGTTCCTCATATATTCACAAATTTTCACAACACAGATGTTTTTTTCTTAATTCTTTCTAATCCTGTAGCTGTTTCACATTCTGGAATTACGTTTTGAAAAACATTCTATAGAAGTTAAACACAAATCTGACCTAACAATTATTCGAAGCTTACCAGCAATTTGTCTTCTTCAAGCTGGAGCTGAAAGTCGGACAAGTTCTTCTTCAGGCTGGAGCTGGAAGTCAGGGTGGAGCTGGAAGTCGGAAGTAGGCACTATGTTTGTTAGATGGAAGTATATTTAAGCAGCACATCCAAGTTGGTTGAACGCTGCAAGTCAGCAACATTCTGCAAGCTGCAAGTCGGCAATCGCCTAGTCTTCAATGCAAGCTGCAAGTTGGCAATATTCTGCAAGCTGCAAGTTGCCAATATCGTTGTGTTCAATGCACATTAAATGCTTCCATTAAATCGTTCTGTGCCTGGAGTTGATAAACGATGTTTGCAGGAAATAATATCGGAACTGATTTGCCGTGTAGATTTCATTCTGCAAATCTAAATTTGAGAGTTTGAAATTTGGAATCAACACCTGGTCCCCAGATCGAGCTGCCACATGTAAAAACTTAACTGGACCAGATCGACCAATTTTATTGGTTCAGGAGCTGCCACATGTAAAAATTTCACTGGCTCCATGCGCTATGCAAAAGTGTCTCTCATTGGTTGGGGTGAACAGTGTTTGCTCACCCCAAGCCCGCAATGGAAAACGCCTCCAGCGTAAAAATTCAGATCATAGGGTAGAAAAAATAAAAACTCAGGTAAATTTGGTTGAATAATAGGTCTTTCAATTATAATCTCTCTTTAGAGACCTAAAATAAATTAAAAAAAAATTCAGATCATACAATAGAAAAAATAAAAACTCAGGTAAATTTGGTTGAATAATATGTCTTCCAATTATAATATCTCTTTAGAGACCTTAAAAAAAATAAAATATCAAAGAGTAATATCTCTTAAATTATGAAAATAATTTCCAATCAATACAATGATATAGAACAAATTATAATATTTGGAAATTTAATTTACAGTTTTTGAAAACGTTGATAGAAATATTTGGAAATTTAATTTACGTTACCTGAATTAAAAATATTCAAATAATCTGGTAGAAATAAAAATTTAGGTAAATTTGGTTCAATAATATCTCTTCCAATTATAATAAAAAATTCGAACAGTAAAATCTCTGCAAAGAAAAAAAAAAAATTAATCAAAGAGTAATATCTCTTCAATTATAAAATCGTCGGGATGTAATTTTATCTTAACTTTTAGCAATTTTGACAAATTACTAATTATTAATATCTATTCAAATTTTTTATGATTCTGAATATTGTAAGGATGTAATTTTATCGTAACTTCTAGCAATTTTGACAAATTACTAATTATTAACATCTATTCAAATTTTTTAATATCTGAATTTTTTAAATTTTTTTATGATAGATTTCTAAAAATGTTTATATTTATAATTATTTTATATTAAATAATATACAATATTAATAATTCTAATTAAAATAATTTTATATTATAAAATTTAAACAAATTCAATTTTATATTATAAAAAGAAAATTTGACTTATTAAAAATTTAACCCCTAAATTTTCTTGATTGTGAGGTGCTGGTCCCAAGCAAATTCTGCCCAATTAATGCCAAACAATGTCAAGATCAAGGCACGTGCATTTTCTCTTATGAACTGGCACACTCATTTAATTCCCATGTGATGACTTCATTAACTTGGCCTTGGTTTTCGTACTTCATCCCTAAGAGGTTAATGATTTCACTTAATTATTGAATGGAGAGGCTTACCTCGACTATGGCTATAGGTGGCGTCATGGATAGTTAGCATCATTCTTCATTCTTCAAACATATCTACAATCCTCGCGAGCAGTCATGCAAATCCTTGATTAGAGTCGGCCCTTATCCGAGTCAGCAATGTATTATGTCTTATGTGTTAGGGTTCGACTCTAATCTCTTTATTAATAATTTTATTAATATAATAGCCTCTTTATCTTATCTTATGTGTTAGGGTCTGATTCTAACCCTTTTATTAAGATAATTATCTACAATTCTCTTGGTGAGCAATGTATTATGTCTTATCAGAGCCGGCAATGTATTATGTCTTATGTGTTAGGGAGGGTCCGACTCTAACTTCCTTATTAATGATGATTGTAAGTGGTAGACTTGCATTAAAAAAAGACCACAATTATTTAGTTTAGTTAAGGATGATGAATTTACTTAGTTTAGTTAGGGATGATGAATTAACCAGCCATAGCTAATAAATCAAGTGGTTAACCCACATTATGGAAGGGAGCATGAGTATTTAAGGTTTTGGTTTTCTTGAAACTATATATAGTCAAATATAGCAAGGAAAGCCTTATCTAGTATTTTTATAATTGAGCTATGTTGTACTCGAGGTTTTCCCCTCAAAGAGGACAGTGAACATTATTTTTTTGCTTCCCATAATAAAATATTTCCATTTGTCTCATTTCCTACATTATTTCTTTGGTATTTCCTCGCATTTGATATAATCTATAGGATAAGGGCATTACAAGTGGTATCAAAGCTTTTTTCTGGGCAAGCCACACCACCAATTTTAACAAAAAAAAATTAGGCTAGAGGCATGTTTCAACATCTTTAAACTACAGATATTTGTCATTACACGCATCAACTTGGGGTTGGGGAAACATACACGTAGGAAATACAAGAGGTGGTCACGTATGTTGGACTCCTTTGTAACCCTTGTTGGTACCCCTTCGAGTAGTAGCACATCAGATAGCACATGTACACGAACTGTGGGTATATCAAAAGTTTCTCAAGGTTACCTTGAAACCAATCTTAGATAAGTTGTCGCCCATCTTGCTGTTATAGTACACCAAGAACAACACTCGGGGAGATTACTTGCATGTACCAAAGGTAGTTGGGTAGTACGACAAAGGGCACAATCAATCCTCCTTAATTGGTGCTACTAAACACTACTGGACCCTTGCCATATATCATGATTTGTAGCACTTATCACTCCTTTATTGCCATATCTCCCTCACTTTATGTTGTTTGGCCTCCCAATTCCTACACATTTTGCAGTATCCAGAAGTTGTGGTTTTTGCTATTGCATTATTGATCAGTTGGAACTGCCAAATTTCTACACATTTTTCTATAACAATATTTTGGGTTTTCGGCCGCTGCAATATTAACCAATTGGGAGTATTATTCCTTTTGGATTAAATAAAAATAGAAAAAATCTAGTGGTTCCAAAACTCTACTTGCAAGATACCTATCCCACGAGATTTAGGATGTCGAGCTGATCATAGTGATACCATCCACTAGTAAACCTCCATTTTTCAAGTGATCCCAATTTTTCCAGAAGTGCTTTCAAGTGTTTTACATCAATAGTCTCCTTGTCTCACACCCATTGCAACCATACTAATTTTCATTAAACCAAAATTTTGACCTAAGTAATTAATGGTAGATACAAGGGCTTAAGATATGGAAAACCTCAACAAAAGAGTGACATACCTTGAAGCACGCCTCACCACCATATTCCAAGACATAGTTACTATGACCTTGGAACCCATAAAACTACATCAAGGCTGAAGACTGCACAAGGGAGGGGAAAATTGTTAATGCCCATCTAGAAGGAGAGTCTAGCCACCATCAATATGAGGGGTATCATCATTTCCACGGGGGTCACCAATATTCTAACAAAAAGACAACCAATATTGACATGCACAAATTTGATGGTTCAAACTCGGTAGTGTGGGTGGTGTTAGCCACCTATAAAATTTGTTATAGCAAAAGGTGGCTAAAACTTTTTGGGGCCTTCAAGGAACAAATTTTATTGTTAAAAAGTGTTGGCTCTTGAAGACTCTTGAAGGCCTCATGCCTCTGTCCAAATCTTCACTACTGTTTCCTTTTTTATACTCAGAATTTCTGTTGTTTCCATAAGTGAAAATACTGTTGCAAAATCATCATTTTTTCCCCTTTCTCCACTCAAAACTAACCTTCATTTGCTCCCCTTTTTCTCCATAAAATTCCTCCATTTTTCACGATTTCCCTTCTCCCTTTCGTGAAAATCCTTTTTACATAGTTTAAAACTCATTTTTAAATTATACCGAAACCCCCAAGTCCATTGAAAAACTTGAAAATTTCATGAAAAATACATATTTTTGCATAAAGGCTTAAGCCCCCTTGGGCTAAGCCTAAACCACTTCCCCTCCATGTGCCCGCACCCTAGAACCAGGTGCTAAAGCCTTTCAACGCTTATCGCATTGGAACAATACGCAGCGCGCAAGTCTTTTTGCCTCACAAGTTTTCCGATGCGATTAGCCCTTTGTTTCATAACCCTCGATCATATTATTTCTCCATACAACCCGTGGGCCCGCAATCGGGTGCTAAATCATTGTGAAAATCCATCTCCAATCCATTATTTCATTTGTAAATACAAAAAACCCATTTACCCAAAGTTTTGGTCTAACGCGCCTATACAACGATTTTTAAATAAAAAATGGTTAGATTAAAAAGACCTGAAGCGCAATCGCATCGGAGAAATCCAATGGGTTGATTTTAAAGACCCACATCAAAACTTCCGATGCGATTAAGTCCCATATGTATAAACTCCGCCCTCCGCTTTCTATTCCATATAACCTACGCCTGGGACCAAGAGTTCAAGTCCCGAAGCGCTCAATCGCATCGCAAAGTTCCAATGGGTAGATTGAAAACCCTGAGCCCGAGGCTCCGATTGTGATTAGCCCTTTGTTATATAACGCCTCGGGCCTATTACTGTTCCATATAACTAAAGGCCCCACAGACGGGCGCCTAACCCTGTTATATATATTTTCTGCCCCGATCCACCAAAACTTTGTATTATATTAAAACTTTGGGTTTTTTCATGCATTATGAAGGGTTTCCGCCGGTTTGCTTTAAAAGCAATCCCCGCCGTTGATCGTAAGCCGATCAAACGGCCCACGCAATATCGCATCGCAACATTTTCATTAAGCGCATTTAACATAATGCCTCATCCGATCATTGATTCCCAATTCATTCTCCACCGTCGATCTAATCCTCAGATCAACGGTCAACGCTTAATCGCATCGGTGATTTCCATTGGCACAATTTAAATCGTTTATTTGCCACCCCCGATTGCCGATCCTCGATTGGTTAACCACCATTGATCCCCTCTCCGCCTTCCCAGATCCAACGGCCCATAATTGTTCCGATCATTAACCTTTCATTCACCTTTTGAAACCCTCCGATTCACTCCCCACCGTTGATCTGATCGACGACCAGCGCTAAATCACATTGGTGTTTCCCTATACATCAATGCCATTCAAGTTTTGCCTCCGATCACATGACTCTGATTGCATATAGACCGTCCGTTCGATCTCATCTGATGGCTCGTATTTCTCCCAAAACCCATTTCGGTTTTTAATTAATTTTCCCTCTACCTAAGGTTTTTTCAACCTGTTTTCTTTGTATCTTCGCCATTTCTCTATTATACGTCCCGGATCGCTCCCAAGCGTCGATCTTTGCAGATCGACGGATTTAACTTATTACTTCCCATCGCTTTCCTTTCGACCATTATACACAGATTTCCACCGTTGGATGCTGCCATCCAATGGCTACGCTCCTCCCCGTGCCCTCTAAAGTAGTTTTCCCAAAAAAACGCAAGTTTTCTTAATTATTTTTGTCGTTTGCAGGTGATTAATGGTTTTGTCCATTATAATGAAGAAAAGCCGAAGGCTTGGAGTGACGATTCTCATGCCTTCGATTCATAAAAGGAAGCCATTCGGAGAGCTCAAACTCCACATTTCGTCAATGTTTCATGAGGCATTGATGCCATATGAGCCCTGCGCGACCTGCACATCAACAAGACACGACGTTATTTAAACAAACAAAAGAATATCAGTGTTGAAAACTTGCCACAGCAGAACAGAGGATTGAAGATAATTTGGGGATTATGGCTAAGAATGATTATCAAAAGCCTAATCCCCAGAATTAAAACACAGTTAAAGAAACATCATAAGTGTTATCAGACAGACAGACCTCCACCACCTCAACAGAGGCAAATTGATTCCTCTCAACTACCACAGTGCCATCTGTAGCCACCAGCATCCAAACAGAGACCGAAGTTATTGATCAAACGAAGATATTTGCCTCAGCGTAGCCAGAGAGTTAATTCTGCCAGAGAATTTAATGCACAAAATATTAGCAGAGTTACTTGAATATAAAACAGAGTCTCAAAGGTCAACAAAAGCTCCCACCAAGCTTAATTCATGAATGTAAATCAATTAATACAGTAACACATATGTAAACTTCTCCATCGAGCCCCTCAAAGGTCGAGAAGTCATTAATCTGTATTAATTGTCCTGAGAAATCTTTTATCAGATCTCACCTCCTCATTCTTCTATAAATAATTCTGTAGAAGATGAGAAATTGTTGGTTGAGTTGTTTACAGAACTTTGAAATATACTTAAGCTCGAAACTCCTACTTGTAAATAGTGTTTACTGGCCCTTGAAGCTCTGTTTGTGATTAGATTAGTTAGGTTGAAAAGTGAAGATGATTGCCGAACTGAAACATTGGGCTTGAAGACTGTAACCGGTTTGACATCAATAACAAACTTTTTTCTTGGGATTCTGGTCTATATTACTGGTGAATTGCACCTTTCTTTGTTATTGTTTTTTCCTTCTATGTATGTCATATTGTTCACTATTCTCTGATAAAAAACAACATTTATAGAGTTAGAATTTACTGTTTACCAGTACCCTTCTCTCACTGATAAGATTTATTTCAATGTTTTCCTCCAATTTGTTTATTTAAGAATGATTCAATACAGTTTAAGCAGTTAGGAATGTTGGCGTTCCCTCGTCCTACTGTTTGCTTTAAACATTGTTCTTGAAAGTTATTTTCATCATTTGCTTATTAAAGTTAGACTAGAAAAGTGATGGTTTGCCCTGTTTCTAGTTTCTATTCTCCAAAGGCAGATTCTAAAGGTTTCCCTTGATGTTGGCAGAAAGTAGATTAGGTTTAAATTTAAATTCAGAAGATAAAAATTAGCAATTAATAAATTTATGCATGGAAAATAATGTTAAAAAGAAAAAGAAAATGCCATATACACAATATACAATATACGAGAAATTACTTTCGAACTTTTAATTTAGAAAACAAAAAAGATTAAATCATATTATTTAAGTATTTAGTAGCATCATTCAATTTTAATTTTTTAATATTTTTTTTCTTTCTTTTTTTAATTTCATTTTTCAACATGTCTAGATATATCATTTTAATCGAGAAAGGATTTGAACTTGTGATGAGAAATTGAATTTCTGATGAGGAATTTAACCAAAACCCCACAAACTTCTATCTGAAATAATTTTAAAAAATATAAAATTTAAAGATAATTCACACATTTCTTTTACTTCTAATTATTTTAGAGCATATTCATTTTTTTTAAATTACAGTCCATGTTATTTTTCCATTTAAAACATAATTTTTATTTTTCGTTTCTTTTTTTAAAAATTACACATCTCTAATATTAAGTTGTCAAATGAGAAAATTATAAAATAAATCTCTCTACTCAATTAAAAAAAACAAAAAAACACTACACAATTTTATTTAGAATCTAACTAATGTTATATCATTTTCCATATAAACATACAATACGTATCCAATCAAATGAGGTTTAATAATTTAATGATTCCCTAGATTTATAATAAATTAAATAAAAAAATCAAAACAAAAGTTAAAACCTTGTGATAAACTTTGTTGAAAGACCAATATCAAAACTAAACTAAAATCAACCATTTTTATAAATAAAATCAACTAAAATCTCAACATTTTATGTGTATTCTAACTTATTTTATGTGTATTTTAGCGGGAAGAAATTAAACTTTAACCAAAGTTATATTTAGTTTAGCTTAATCAAGTGAGAAGAGATCGAAATTATCTTTAGCTTAATCGAGTGAGAAGAGATCGAAATTATCTATGTTGTTGTTGCGTATACAACACATAAATATTTAAAAAAATAAATTTATTTTACTTTCTTATCAACCTAATTTAAAAACATCGATATACAATTATCTCTTAATTATTTAAAAATATACCTGATTGGGAAAACGAGTCTAGAACCTTCCGTTGGAAACCCGTAGAACATTCCCGTGTGTTCCACCCTCGGCCCTCGGGGATGAGAGAATCATCTTCTTTCTTGAACATTCTACCTGTTTCCTGCAACTATACTATAAATGCTCCTCCTATCCGCCCAACTCTTTAAAGTCAGGTTTTCTCGCATTCACATTTTTCTTTCAGAGTCGACATTTATCGCAAGCATGTCTCTCGTTCCTCGCTTCTTTGGCAGACGATCCAGCGTTTTCGACCCATTCTCACTCGATTTATGGGATCCTTTGGAATCTGTGAATTCTCCATTTTTTGGAGAAATAGCGCCATTTGCAAGGAATGACGCAACAGCCATAGCCAAAACTCAGTTAGATTGGAAGGAAACCTCTGACGCGCACATCTTTAAGGCCGATCTTCCAGGTATTCATCATGCCTATTAGAGGGTTTTTGTTCCTTCCTTTAGTAATTTTCTGGATTTCTTGATATTTCGCGTGCGGGACTTACCTTTCGTTCGTGGCAGGTTTGAAGAAAGAGGAGGTAAAGATAGAGGTGGAAGACGACAGAGTTTTAAAGATCAGTGGTGAACGCAAGAAAGAAGAAGAGAAAAAGACCGACAAGTGGCACCGGATTGAGCGCTCACAGGGGAAATTTCTTCGGAGTTTCCGGTTACCGGAAAATGCGAAGGTGGACCAGGTGAAGGCTACAATGGAAAATGGTGTGCTCACTGTCACGGTTCCCAAGCAGCCTCAACCTAAACCTGAGGTTAGAGCCATACAAATCTCTGGTTAACTGAAACAAAAATTAGCGGGGAATGGCGGTTGAGATTACCAGTACCATTTTGGGTATTGGTAAGGATTTGGAGGCTGAGAATCAATGTAGTTTGAAACAGATGAGTTATAATAAAATGGACAGAAGTTCTTAAACGTAATGAATGTGTTGTTTTCTTCTTCTGGAATGCCAACCCTTTTTCTTGTTTTAAGGGGATGGACGAAATGTAAACACAAACTCCTATTTTCAAATAATTGTAATTATTGTATTAGCCTTACCTTTCTATAGAAATTATAAATTTTTGGCTGTACGAAGAATGTCAAAGAAATTATAAAAAACCAGGTTCATCCTTTCAATTTTTTGAAATCAATATTAATGATTTTGGATATACAGATCATAATATTAATAAGTTTTTACACAGATCATCACAGTAACTTCTAGCACTTATTTTCTTATTTTCAGAGCAGTCAGGTCACAATTTTGCCAAGTAGAAAATTCAGATAAGTTTGGTAGAAATAAATAAAAATTTAGGTAAATCTGGTAGAAATTTAATTTACAGTTACGAAATTGAATTGACAGTTTTTGGAAAATTTGGTAGCAATTTTTGAAAATTGAGTTAGAAATTTTTGGAAATTCTGGTAGAGATAAAAATTCAAAATTTATGTAAATCTAGTTGAATAGTATCTCTTCAAATTATAATATCTGGAAATTTAATTTACATAATATCTGGAAATTTAATTTACAGTTTTTGGAAAATCTGGTATTAAAAAAAATTAGGTAAATCTGGTTGAGTAATATCACTTCAAATTATAATGTTTATAGTTTTTGGAAAAACCTGTATTAAAAAATACAGGTAATCTGGTAGAAAAAGAAAAATCAGACAAATCTGATTGAATAATATCTCTTCAAATTTCAATTTCTGGAAATTTAATTTACATGTTTTGGAAAAGCTGGTAGAAATTTAAATTTACAATTTTTGGAAAAAACTAGTAAAATTTTTTGGAAATTTAATTTACAGTTACCTCAATTGAAAAAATTACAGTTATAAAAATTCAGATCATTTGGTAGAAAAATTAAAAATTCAGGTAAATTTGGTTGGATAATATCTCTTCCAATTATAATCTCTCGTTAGAGACCAAAATAAAAATAAAAATATCAAGAGTAATATCTCTTCAAAGACCAAAAAAAAAAAAATTAAGTAATATCTCTTCAATTATAAAAATAATTTCCAATCAATACAAGATATAGAACAAATTATAATATTTGGAAATTTAATTTACAGTTTTTGAAAACGCTCATAGAAATTTTTGGAAATTTAATTTAGGTTACCCGAATTAAAAATATTCAAGTAATCTGGTAGAAATAAAAATTCAGGTAAATCTGGTTGAATAATATCTCTTCCAATTTGACAAAAAGAAAAATTTGACAAAAAGAAAAAAAATCAAAGAGTAAAATCTCTTCAAAGACAAGACAAGACAAAAAATAAAAATAAAATAAAAAATCAAAGAGTAATATTTCTTCAATTATAAAAATAATTTCCATTCAGAGAGAAAATTGTAAGGATGTAATTTTATCTGAATGAGCAATTTTGACAAATTACTAATTATTAATATCTATTCAAATTAGAAAATTGTAAGGATGTAGAAAATTGTAAGGAATATCTATTCAAATTAGAAAATTGTAAGGATGTAGAAAATTGTAAGGATGTAATTTTATCTGAACGTTTAGCAATTTTGACAAATTACTAATTATTAATATCTATTCAAATTTTTTAATATTTAAATTTTTTACGATTCTGAATATTGTAAGGATGTAATTTTATCTTAACTTTTAGCAATTCTGACAAATTACTAATTATTAATATCTATTCAAATTTTTTAATATCTAAAATTTTTAAATTTTTTATGATAAATTTCTAAAAATGTTTATATTTATAATTATTTTATATTAAATAATATATAATATTAATAATTGTAATTAAAATAATTTTATATTATAAAATTTAAACAAATTCAATTCTATATTATAAAAATAAAATTTGACTTTTTAAAAACTTAATCCCTAAATTTTCTTGATTGTGACAAGCAAATTCTGCCCAATTAATGCCAAACAATGTCATGACCAATGCACGTGCATTTTCTCTTATGAACTGGCACACTCATTTAATTCCCATGTGATGGCTGCATTAACTTGGCCTTGGTTTTCGTACTTCATCCCTTCCCTTGTTTAGTGGTTCATGATTTCACTTAATTATTGTACATTTTGCAGTATCTAGAAGTTGTGGTTTTTGCTATCGCATTATTGATCAGTTGGGACTCTCAATTCCTACACATTTTGCAATAACAATATTTTGGGTTTTGGGTCGTTGCAATATTGACCAATTGGAAGTACTAGTCCTTTTGGATTAAATAAAAATAAAAAAATCTAGTGGTTCCAAAACTCTACTTGCAAGATACCTATCCCACGAGATTCATGATGTTGAGTTGATCGGAGTGATACCATCCATTAGTGAACCTCAATTTTTCAAGTGATCCCAATTTTTCCAAAAGTGCTTCAAGTGCCCTACATCAACAGTGTCCTTGTCTCACACCCATTGCAACCATACTAATTTTCATTAAACCAAAATTTTGACCTGAGTAATTAATGGTAGATACGAGGGCTTAAGATATGGAATACCTCAACAAAAGAGTGACATACCTTGAAGCACGCCTCACCACCATATTCCAAGACATAGTTATAACGACCTTGGAACCCATAAAACTACGTCAAGGTTGAAGACCCCACAAGGGAGGGGAACATTGTCGATGCCCATTTAGAAGGAGAATCTAGCCACCATCGATATGAGGGGTATAATCATTTCCATGGGGGTCACCAATATTCTAACAACAAGACAACCAATATTGACATGCACAAATTTGATAGTTCAAACTCGGTAGTGTGGGTGGCACCAATGGGAAAATATTTCCAACTAAATAATATCTGGGATGATGAAACCAAACTACAAGTGGGAGCTTTTTGCTTGGACCAAGAAAGTTCGTAGTGGTGGCAATGGCATCAAACGTAGGAAAGCCAACTTGGAGTATGTTCTCTAAATCCATTTTTGCACGTTTTGACAGGGAATATTGCTTTCTCGGTCTCCTAACTAAGATTAAACAAAATGTTACAGTGGCATTTGAACAACTAGTTATTCAGACCGACAGAGTAGGGGATGCCTTTTATATGGAATGTTTCATTAGTGGCCTCAAGAAAGCCATCTAGGCACATGTTCGAATGCATCAACTCGCCACTTGGTTGGAAGCTTGTCATAAAGATTTAGCTATGGAAGCTTCTATTAATGCTCAATCTAGTCATCCATCATTTCCATTAAAGGCACTGCCACCCTTACTAGTGGCCCCACCCAAACCCTTAAGCTTCAAAAGGCGTCGCTCGACGAAATGTCCAAAAGGATGAGACAAGGATTGTGTTACTATTATTATGAAAAATATTTACAGGGCACAAATGCAAGGAACAAAATCTCTTTTAGATTGATGCTACTGATAATAGCCCATCAGAAGAGGCCTTGTTAGCTGAAGTGCCTGGGGAGGAGGAAGATGAACCTAAAATGACCACTGAAGAAGTAAGGGATACTACTACAACACCATATGAACCGATGATATCACTCCATGTATTAGTGAGCATATCTTCTCCACAAACGCTTAAAATCAGAGGCTTCATTAAGCATAGACTAGTGGTAGTATTGATTGATAGTAGCATCACACATAATTTTGTCCAGAAACAGGTTGTTAAGGAAGTTCATTGTTTTGTGCGGGTGGCATCCAATTTTCAAATCCTCATAGCTAGTGGGAGGACCATGAAATGTGAAGGACGTTACAAGAACATTAAGCTCTAGATGGGGAACTATCACCTTAAAACCCATATTTTTTCCATTTAAATGGGAGGCTGGAACATCATCCTTCATGCCAGATGGCTTAGGAAACTAGGCCCAATTACCATGGAATTCTAGGAGCTATATATGAGATTCAAACATAATGGACACACTCATACACTTATGGGCCTCCAGGTAGTCTCTCCTACTATCATCAGCTCACACATAATAGAGAATATCTTAAAACATGGCCACCATGCACTAGAAAATTTGGCGGAATTTTCGACGGCCAATTCGTCGCTATTCCGATACATAGTCGTCGCAAAAGCGATAGTTCGAGGGCGGGCAAAACGTGGTTTACCATACCGTCGCAGTTCCGACACACTTAAAAAGTGTCGCACTATTGACACTTTTTCCGTTGCTTCCAAACAAGCGTCACTCTTTCGACGTTTCCCAATCCGTCGCACTTTCGACCTTTGTAAACTGTCGCACTTCCAACGAAATGTGGTCCGACGTTTTGAACGTGGCTCTTTCGACGTTTGTAAACTATCACAATTACGACGAAATGTGGTCCGACGTTTTGAACGTGGCTCTTCCGACGTTTGTAAACTGTCGTAATTCCGACACAATGTGGTCCGACGTTTTGGACGTCGCTCTTCCGACGGTTGTAAATTGTTGCAATTTCGACGAAATGTGGTCCGACGTTTTGAACGTCTCTCTTCCGACGTTTGTAAACTGTCGCAATTCCGACGAAATGTGGTACGACGTTTTGAACGTCGCTCATCCGACGTTTTTATACTGTCGCTCTTCCGACGTTTTTAAGCTGTTGCAATTCCGACGCTGACAAGGCGTCAGTATAGCGACGACGGGTTCAATTTTTTTTAAAAAAAATGAAACTTTAAAAGAGGAAAAAAGTTGTTTTGAATATATTATATGAAGTAAAACAGTCCATGAAGTCATTACATTTTCACATCTGAAGATTGGAACCCAAATATCCATCCAGAAAAGTGGAAGTCCCACCCCAGACAATGATAGAAAAATACCCCATGTCACATACGGGGACATGATATAAAACCCAGTAACGGTCCACATGGAGATTATCGACAATCTGAGAAAGCATCCAAATATGCCCGAGGCATCTATAAGAAAATGAAATAGCAGTATGTAGAATAGTAAAGCAACAGATAGAGTACCGACGTCCATTGTTCCAAATACAAATTAAAGTACCCAAAATCCTTGAACAGAGAAAAACGCTAATCATGTGAGGAGTGTGATATGTCCAAAATATAAATAGACCATCAGACCATATCAATAAACCAGCAACATAGACCAGCATCGCTAGTTTTGAAGGCAGAGTGATAAACATTAATCATTTTTTTTTTTACAAGAGAAAAAACGTTGTTTTGAATATATTATATGAAGTAAAACAGTCCATGAAATCATTACATTTTCACATCTGAAGATTGGAACCCAAATATCCATCGAGAAAAGTGGAAGTCCCACCCCAGACAGTGATAGAAAAATACCCCATGTCACATACAGGGACTTGATATAAAACCCAGTAACGGTCCACATGGAGATTATCGACAATCTGAGAAAGCATCCAAATATGCCCGAGGCATCTATAATAAAGTGAAATAGCAGTATGTAGAATAGTAAAGCAACAGATAGAGTACCGACGTCCATTGTTCCAAATACAAATTAAAGTACCCAAAATCCTTGAACAGAGAAAAATGCTAATCATGTGAGGAGTGTGATATGTCCAAAATATAAAAAGACCATCAGACCATATCAATAAACCGGCAACATAGACCAGCATCGCTAGTTTTGAAGGCAGAGTGATCAACATTAATCATTTTTTTTTCACAAGAGAAAAAACGTTGTTTTGAATATATTATATGAAGTAAAACAGTCCATGAAGTTATTACATTTTCACATCTGAAGATTGGACCCCAAATATCCATCTAGAAAAGTGGAAGTCCCACCCCAGACAGTGATAGAAATATACCCCATGTCACATACAAGGACTTGATATAAAACCCAGTAACGGTCCACATGGAGATTATCGACAATCTGAGAAAGCATCCAAATATGCCCGAGGCATCTATAAGAAAGTGAAATAGCAGTATGTAGAATAGTAAAGCAACAGATAGAGTATTGATGTCCAATGTTCCAAATACAAATTAAAGTACCCAAAATCCTTGAACAGAGAAAAACGCTAATCATGTGAGGAGTGTGATATGTCCAAAATATAAAAAGACCATCAGACCATATCAATAAACCAGCAACATAGACCAGCATCGCTAGTTTTGAAGGCAGAGTGATAAACATTAATCATTTTTTTTTCACAAGAGAAAAAATGATGTTTTGAATATATTATATGAAGTAAAACAGTCCATGAAGTCATTACATTTTCACATCTGAAGATTGGAACCCAAATATCCATCCAGAAATGTGGAAGTCCCACCCCAGACAGTGATAGAAAAATGCCCCATGTCACATACAGGGACTTGATATAAAACCTAGTAACGGTCCACATGGAGATTATCGACAATCTGAGAAAGCATCCAAATATGCCCGAGGCATCTATAAGAAAGTGAAATAGCAGTATGTAGAATAGTAAAGCAACAGATAGAGTACCGACGTCCATTGTTCCAAATACAAATTTAAGTACCCAAAATCCTTGAACAGATAAAAACGCTAATCATGTGAGGAGTGTGATATGTCCAAAATATAAAAATACCATCAGACCATATCAATAAACCAGCAACATAGACCAGCATCGCTAGTTTTGAAGGCAGAGTGATAAACATTAATCATTTTTTTTCACAAGAGAAAAAACGTTGTTTTGAATATATTATATGAAGGGTAACAGTCCATGAAGTCATTACATTTTCACATATGAAGATTGGAACCCAAATATCCATCCAGAAAAGTGGAAGTCCCACCCCAGACAGTGATAGAAAAATACCCCATGTCACATACAGGGACATGATGTAAAATTCAGTAACGGTCCACATGGAGATTATCGACAAATCTGAGAAAGCATCCAAATATGCCCGAGGCATCTATAAGAAAGTGAAATAACAGTATATAGAATAGTAAGGCAACAGATAGAGTACCGACGTCCATTGTTCCAAGTACAAATTAAAGTACCCAAAATCCTTGAACAGAGAAAAACGCTAATCATGTGAGGAGTGTGATAACCATCTACAGAAACCTAGGCTCGCTTGTAAGATCAGGCTCGCTTGATTCCAAAATTGGTAACCATCTGTTGCATCCGAGATGTAAGGTTCAGGCTCCCTTGTTTCCATTAGTAGCCCGCTACAACATCCACCTTGTTCATATAAAAAAGGTTCATGTAGATATACAGAGAAAGTATAATACGTAGACCATATAAACATGGCTCTGTATTTCAAAAAACAGGTTTAAAATAGAAACAGGGCAACATTTTTTTTTCTACAGGTTTAAAATAGAAATAGGGCAACATTTTTTTTCTAAGTAAAGTTAATCTATTAACAGTGGGAATAAAATTACACCGAAGTCAAAATCATTGCCCAGACTCATGGCAAATTTGTCATCAAAAAATCAAAAAATTAAGAAGACTGCCCTCATACGGGGAAACCAGTCTTGAACGTTTAATTTACAGAATTCAAAAATATTACAAAGGTCCATCACAGTAAAATAATCTAAAAGCAGCCCAATTAAGTGGGCCGCGAAGCAAGAAAAACAAATTAACCAAACTACTCCTCCGGCTCCTCGACGATTCGGCACCATCCTTCGGAAGGTCCAGGATCGCTAGGTGCTACCTCCACATTCATGCCACGGCTCCCCTCCTGAAGCCCCGAATGTTGGCCGGCTTTTTCCGAGCTCAGACCCGCCAGACGGGTGCATTCTTCCTCCATTTGGGCCTCCTCGCGGAAAACCACAGTTACTGAAGTTGTGATTCGTGGGCGGTTGAGAGAGCAATTAAAGGAAAATTGCGCAATGCGCGTCGTGGGAAAAGGTGAACTAGCGGTGGGGAAACGAGGAGCAGGGGAATCCATACGGTGGCCATATCCTACAACCCGACCCCGCCCACTCCTAGTGTTTGGATAACAACCTGCGTAATAATCACTGGACTGGCCAGAAGACAACTCGGTTGAGGGGCTGGAGGGAGCGCGCAGGGGTTGACCTCTAGTGCTCCCCCTGTGGCAACGCATCCTTTGACACACGCGAGGCATGGGTGCAGTCTCACTAGTAGTGGGCACAAGAGGAGACGGAGAAGCAGAATTCAAAGAAACAGAGGAAGACAGACAAGGACCAGACCGAGAGAAATGCAAATATGCAGCAAGTTCTACGCAGCAGTTCAGCTGGCCACTTCTCCTTCTCGTCACAGTGAGCAGGCAGTGTAACCCAGCAACCGACTCGTCTGAAAAACCATAGCGAAATGCCATTTTATCGACCTGATTGCAATGCAATCGAAGGACGCCCGTCATAATTAATCTCTGATCATTAATGAGAGCCAAAGGCCGGATCATATTGGAGCATGCGGAATCGCTAACAGGAGTGGAGGTCCGATCTTGAACAGTGTTAAAACTTAATGCGATTATATGTGAAAACCTTGGAACTTAATTGAACAACGTTAAAACTTAATGCGATTGATATGAAATTGCCACATCCATGTCCCATCGCCTTAAACGCCATCGAATGCACCCACAGCCGGGCGTAGGGCAAGTTCTGATTGAGGACACGTGGCAGAAATTGATTGGAGCAGATCTTTGTTTGGGCCGCTCGCGCAGTGGAAATCCAGACCCGAAAAAGATTAGGGTGAATTTGATAAGAAATTCGCATCACAACTCTCCCTCCATACGCCAGCCCAACTTCGGACCCGAAAAATATTAGGGCGGAATTCATTTGGTTTTCGCGTCACAAAATTGGCCGATGTCAGCAGGCTATTTTGGAACGCGAATTTGGTTTGAATTATGGTTTATCGCCGTTTGAAGTTCGGCGGGCTCGACTTAAGAACAATTTTGTTTGATCCCATCTTATAAAATTTGTGTTGGTTTTTTTTGATAATATACATATTTATAATAAATCATGGGAATACCACACTAGTAAACATGTGGAAAAATTATATAAATTATTGAGAACAATCATTTTTATGTAAAAATATTCAAATGTGCTTTTGGGAAATAAGAATTCAAGTATTTGGTTCATATTGTTTTAAAGGAAGGAGTGAAGTTGGAGCCTCAAAAGATGCAAGCTATTACAAAATGACCTATTCCTAAGAAAATCAAGGTTCTTAGAAGATTTTTTAGACTTGCATGATATTATTGATAATTTGTTAAGAATTATGCATGCATTTCAAGTCCACTCACATATCTCTTGAAGAAAATATCATTTATATGGAATGATGAGGCTACTTTGGCATTCTCTCTTTTAATGGATGCCATGTCTCCTACACCAACATCGGTTGCACCTACTTTTGGTAAAACATTCATAGTAGAGTGTGAGGCACTAGGACAAGGAATTTACGTAACATTAACACAATAAGGGATATCATTGGCTTTTAAAAGCAAGGAATTCAAAGAAAATATTTGGTGAAATCTACGTGTGAAAAATAAATGGAAGCAATATTACATACAATAAAAAAATGGGGATAGTATATCATTGGGAGGTACTTTAAAGTCAAGATATACCATGATAGCATAAAGTATTTTTTGAAGCTATGATTTTCATTAGAAGATTAACAAAAATGAGGAGAAAAAATGAAAAGTTTTAATTTTGAGATAATTTGCAAAAAGGGTAAGGAAAATTTAGTACATGATGCTCTTTTTAAAATAGAAGAGGCCTCAAATTTATATCCAATTACATTTTCTATTCCTAGGTGGCTAGAAGAAGCTTGCCATAATGGAAAAATGACAATAGTACTAAACAAAAACTAAAATTTATAAATGATGGGATGAACTCTATGGAGCATTGGGAGTGAAAGAGAGATATACTTTGGTGCAAATGTAGAATATTTTTATGCACGCAAGCATATTTGAATAAACAAATATTAAGGGAGTCCCATGTCTCTCTGATGGTAGGACACGGGGTTCCTTAAAACATCTCAAAGGATCAAAAAATATATTTTTGGAAGGAATGAAGAAAGATATTCAAAATTTTGTAAGAGAAGGTCAGGTTTGCATAATAAATAAAAGAGAGATAGTAAAATCTCTAGGGTTACTTCAACCATTCCACATACATATTCAAAGACAATAAGATATATGAATAGACTTTATTACAGGGTTACTGAAATATAAAGGTAAGTATTACATTTTTGTGGTCATTTATATAGACAAATTTTGTAGATTTTTTTTGTAGAGCTCAAAGTACATAAACAACAAGCCAAGTGGCAGAAGTGTCCGTGAAAGAAATTCATAGTCTTTATGGTTTTCCTAAAGTAATAGCAACAAGAAATTTTTGGAAATAATTATTTAATATGAGTGGAGAAACACTAGCTGCCATGAGTTCTACATATAAAACACAATCAAATGGTCAAACAAAAAAAGTTAACAAATGTTTTTAAGGTTATCTACAATGTTACTATTTATAAAAGCAATCTTAAGTACATATGCTTCATAAGTACATATGTTCTACTTCTAAATCATGTCTTGGAAGTGGTTGTTTCGCTGGAAATTATTCACCAATTGGTTTCATACCAAAGTCTTTTTCTCATTTTCAGCATCCAATACATGAAAAAGATAATGGTTTAAAACAACATAAATATTTGAAATTTTGCAAGAATTGTCTGGCCCACTTTGAATATTAATTTTGAAGTCAAGTGCATGATGCTGTATAGGATCAAGTGTCATTTTGAATACCAAATGTTTCACAAGAAACTTCTCAACATGCTACTCTGCAGTAAAGATTAAATGACAATATTGCATCAACTATTTCCATAATAAAAGTGCACCTCGGCCATAAGAATAAACAATTACAAATGTTGTAGATCTAACAAGACCACACAATCAAATGTATTCCACAAGGCCAATATTGTATGAAAAATGAAAAGGAGTTTGCAACCAAAAATACCTTAGGCAACTAATTCAATTTGATACACCAAACCATCAGCAAAAAGGAAAACCAGCCTACTCAAAAGGCAAGCGTTTACCTCCTTTGACAAAATTTTGAGTTCCGAAACAAGGGCCTTTATTGTCTTGTCAATGCCCCTAGTAATTTGAACGGGGTTTGCACCTGTTGCAACAACCTAAACAAAAATGTTTCATTTCAAATTATTTTCCACAAATTTAAGATACAACCATTGTCAGTTTTGTATTTCCTAACAAGCTCATAAATTTTGACAAAAGAACCAAATTTTTTTAATACCTGATAGCAATTTTTTCACTCAAAAACTATTTTAGACTCAATAAGCCCAACCCAAAACTAAAAACCCAAACACTAGAAGACCCTACAAAAATGAATAGATGATCTTAATCCAGTACTATCGACAAAAAGTTACCTTTACACCCTCACTTATTAAACCCTGTGCTGTTGAATTTTAACTTCAACTGCTGCAGCAGAAGGATGGATGCAGCAGCAACATTTTTTATAGAGATTGCTTGCACGCCATCCAGAAATTTAATTCAGCATTTAAAATTCCTACAAGTTTTTTTTGTAGACGGCCGCAGCCATATTTCTATACAAGATTGTATTTAAACACAACAACCAGCATTAACGCAATTCACCAACCAGAAATTAAACAAACAGAAATTTACCCCCCAGTTTTGTAAATTCAAAAGGAGGACACGTGGAGCATTAATATTGGATTGCATGAAATTGAAGGGAATCTGAAAACCTGAAAACTGGACCCGAATTTTTTATAACGCACATTGGATTGAGAATTTCGCGTTACAAATTAGGTAGACGTCAGCATTCCATTTTGGAACGCGAATTTGGTTTGAAATTCAATCTATTCAGACTTTTGAAGTTCGACGGAAATGGTTCTTTAATGTTTTGATAATTTAATTTTATGTATGCTTTAATATATACATATGTTTTAAACATATGTTATATATATATCATATGCGAAATGAAAGGTGGGCCATAGAATTTAGTTTTAATTTTATTTTTTTTAAAAGAGGGTTTATTATAATATGTTTTATATGTTACGACATATAAAAATAAAAAGGACCAAAAAGCTTGGTAGTTTTTTTTTATAGACAGTACGTAAATTTTTTATTACACAACAGTGTGTAAAAAGTGAAAGATTGAGTGTAACTTTTTAAGTGTGTATGCATAGCAGTGCGAAAGTGAAAAACACAACAAAGTGTTTTAGAGACAGAGTATGTTTGTTTTGAACAGACAATGAGTTGGTTTTATGCACTGCGTTTTGTAGCAGTCATAATTTTGTAATCCATCTCAGTGAGGAAGAAGTGTAATAGTTTTTTTTTGAGTTATTGAAGGGAATAGAAGTTTGTTTTCAAAGTATTGAAACTCTGTCTCCTGTCAAAGAAATTTTTATTTTCTCTGTGTTACAGGAAGGGAGATTTATTCTCCATTCATTGTTGTGGAATTTTTCAATATTCCAACATGTGCAAGAACAACAGATGTTGTGGTTCCATCCCCAGCTAAATCATTTTTCTTTGTCGCAGCTTGCCTTACCAACTTGGCCCCAATATTTTCAACTGGGTCCTCTAATTCAACCAATAAAAAGGCCAAAACCATAGCATTGAGATACATTTCATTACACTGTCAATAACAATAAAATTTGACTCAGCCATAACCCTTTCCTTTTATTGTTGTGAAAATCTTTATGCATTACTCTAATGTGGCTAGTCCATAGGCCAAGTAGACGACTAGGTAACAAATATGTTTCCTTTCACCTTTGAGTTTTCAAATTATGCCTACCAAATCTAAGACATTTAAGAGGGGGAACTAATACAACGTTAAAAAGAAAACCAGAGCACACATCTACAAATTACCTCCTTAGCTATTGTCACACCATCATTAACTATTTTTGGAGAACCATGCTTGCTCTCCAAGACAACATTTTTCCCCTCGCCCCAAGGGTGACTCCAACAAGATCAACAAGTTTGTTCACACCGCCTGCAAGACAAATTGACAATGCTTTCAGTAAGTGTGCAATTGAATGCTAGACCATATGCCAAAACAACCCTCCATGAAAAAATAAAATAACACATTAAAATCGAATATAAGTGGACAAGGAAAGATCCACCACAGTGAAGTTTCACGTGCAGGTGACCTTCCTTTAAACATAATTTTTTCTCTGACCTGCAATTTTTTTGTCACTGAGCCATCCTTGTTGAAGTACAACTCCTTTTCCATAGCTCTTATATTAACTACCTTCTCTCTGTCGCGTAATCTCAGAGTCCCTCTTCTGCTTGAGCAATTAAAGGAAATGGGTGAAAAAACTGAAAGAGAAGACAATTGTCTGCCATAATTATCAAACATTGCACCCAACTTCTTCCCCTTTCCATTGTTACCTAATGAGGTAGATGTGGCAATTGTTGTCATACTGCCCAAAGCATAGGCCATCTTCTCTTATCCTAAATATAGAATTACAAGATCTTCATATTAGTATGAACCTTAAAAAACATGACTCCCATTGCTAAAAACCACTTTTAAGTTGTAACAGGCAAACTAAACAACTATCGCAACTTTTGGCAACTTTTGGAGCATTAAGAGAGAAACAACCAAAGAGAAATACAACCACAATCCTCATTTTAATGAGACCAGACTATATATTTGCATTAAGATAATAAGAAGAAATCACGACTATATTAAGGCCAGCACAAAACAATCTTTAACCAGTGTCTCTCGCGGCCTTCAGGTTGCCATGCTAGTGGTTGCATATTTTTAATTTAAATTCTTGACCTCTCGTGCCCATCTATGAATGCATCCAATTGGATATCTACATCAAATGCTCCTTTATATCCCCAAAAACAAATTCCCTACTACAAGAGCACCAGTATTGATGGATCACCCCACACCATCCCACCCATTAGAAACGGTGAAAAAAGAAACCCAAGAAAACTTCTGAAATATCTCAAGATGACTATATGGGTGGTTCTTATGAATCAAACAACCATTCAGAACATGCTCATCAATCCAAACCATGAGTATTATGTGACGATATTCAAGCAGGCACTGAATCGGATTTCTGAAGCTATGTTAGAGAAACCCTAAAATCTCACTAAAAATAGGTGAAATGTGGCACCACTCAGAGATTGACATGTGCCAATTGGTACAAGTGGTATGCAATTGGCATGCTCAAACAACGAGGTGATGCGGGAATGACATGAGGGAGAAAATATCAGAAAAGCCCCAAATCTGGAGAACTAAAGCTCATCACCAACCTGAGATTGACAACTTTACATGATGTAACCTATGAAATTGTAAATGGAGAAATCATAGTAACAATAAAGTAACCTATGTAACAATAAATTCAGATTCATCCTTAGAGTGGTAATGGAAGAAATCATAGTGAACAACAGGAAACATGCAGAGTTTCTTACAATCAAATAGATGAAAAAACACATACAAAAAACCTAGATAATAATCATGAACAAGCTTAATATTGAATTATGAACTGTAAAGGAACATACAAAATGTGACATTACAAACCTGGTCAAGCGCACAAGCAAAAATATCCTGGACATGACCCTGGTTGACAAGTTGTATTGCTCATGATACAAGAGGATTTGTACTTGCACTGCCAAGTCAATCAAAATCCATCATTATCTATACAATAAATACAAGTAATTGATGTAGTATTTTTTACTCTAAGATGCATTCTTATGATAATGTTAGAACATATGTTGAAAATTTCAAAAACATACCTGAATAAGCTCCTCTTCGTTTCAAGAACAATTTATTGGAGTCGCATGAACTTGGAACAAGCCTCCCACGATCTGAAAGAGTAGAAACTAAGTAAACAGTGAATTTTTTGTTGCTACGTTGGATCGAGGAAGGTTTGCTCCAAGATTAAATCGCTCCAATAAATTATTCTCTACTAAACAGGGCCAACCACGTGAAGGTGAAAGCTCTTATGGCCCCTTCCCCCCCCTCACATCACTCTCAATTCCCCAATACCCAATCTATATTTCATTTTTTAATTTCATGAGCATAAAAAATAAATTCAATAACTAATAAAAAAACAATTCAACAAAAAGTACGCAAGGAAACATTGCAATTAATGCTTGACATAAAAATAGTATGATAAATGAGTTTTTTATATAATGCAAAAAATGTTCCAAGTATGGTAACGTTTGTCTTATAATAATACAATATTTTACATTGTCAAATTTTCTTTTTCTTCTTCCTATTTTTAAAGCTCCTAATTACATCATCAATATCATCGTGCTTTGCTCCTGTTTCGTGCCTTTCAACCCACACTGCTGACCTAGTTGCGTATTCACGATGTCTGGGCTCATCCAGTGACGGGGCATCGCCTACAAAAACAGATAATATTAAATTTTAATTGTCAGCTTTTAAATATCATTGAACTAGTTCGGTAATATTAATAAAAAAAATTGCAATGAGATTATTTACTTGGTGCACCAGTTGTCGTCGTTGACCTAGTTGCGTAGTCACGATGTCTGGTCTCATCCAGTGACGGGGCATCGCCTACAAAAACAGATAATATTAAATTTTAATTGTCAGTTTTTAAATATCATTGAACTAGTTCGGTAATATTAACAAAAAAAATTGCAATGAGATTATTTACCTGGTGCACCAGTTGTCGCCGCTGACCTAGTTGCATTGTCACGATGTCTGGTCTCATCCAGTGACGGGGCATCGCCTCCAAAAACAGATAATATCAAATTTTAATTATCAGCTTTTAAATATCATTGAACTAGTTCGGTAATATTAATAAAAAAAATTGCAATGAGATTATTTACCTGGTGCACCAGTTGTCGTCGTTGGGACTGTTGCCCTGTCTTCCTCTCTGGTGGTAAGATCCTCAAGGGAAACATTTTCTGTCATTTAAACAAAAAACGTTATAAGGACAACCATCAAGGTATAATTAGAAAAAATTATAAGTGGAAATTAATTACCGTCACGGCCCTCACTGATAGTAGCATTGTCGGCCTGATCCCCACTACGTTGCACGTGAGGATCATCTACATCTGGCTCTAAAACTGGGATATTTGCCTCGTCGGTAGTGCTGCTCCCCTGATTTAAACAAATTTGTTAGACATTAAATTTATGGACGAAAAAAAACATATTGAAAGGTTAATGTTTTACCTTATCAGGCATTCTGGATCTTGGGACCTGCCCCAAGCTTCTATGACGTTCAACTACGGCTTGATAGCCGAAATGGAAAGCGATATTTTTATCTTCCTCTGTAGTTTCTGTTCTGAAGTCATCACCCTACATTACATATGATTGTGTATTTTTAATCATATCTGATAGGATTACAAAAACATTGGAAGGCGATACAATTAATTATAAGATGTTTAGCTACTTAATTACAATTCTTGCAGCTAATTTCAAGTAGCCACCCTGGCCGAGCTTGTGATGGCCCTTTTTCTCTATCCTAGCTTTGGTTGCCTTGAGGTGTCAGGCAACCTAGCATCAAAAGATTGAAGTCAGATATGACGTAGCACACTTTTATTTTAGACATAAAGAAAATTAAAGCTATTGAATTAAAGTTGTAATTTACCTTGCGGGTCCAGCTGGCATTTTTCCTTCTTTCTTTGCCCTTTTCTCTTTTCCGTCATGGATGAGTGCTCTCCACTCACTCTCTGAAACTGCGAGAGGACGCTCATATCTAGGGTTAAATTGCAATTGCGTCCTATAGGTGTCCCCGGTATATTTCAAATATTTTCCGGCTACCTGAGCCACCGCTTTTCTGTCAAATGTGCCGACCCCAAAAAGGGCTTCTAGATAATCTAGAAGTTCTTTTTTCAGGTTGGAATTCTGGGAATTCCACCCTGTACGTATGGTTGGGCCAAAAATTACCAACGCATGGCTCTCCGGAATCCTGTAGAACTCATTGTTTCCTACACAGAATAAAACCAAAAAAAGAAGAAGATATTATCATTAATTTAAAAATAAAAATCATGATAAATATGTTTTAGATAAAATACATGAAATAGTTAAAATATTAAAATTTACCTGGGAGTTGTACATGCTTTATAGGGACACCTTCATCGTTCACCAACAACGTGCCATTAATGGTCCCTGCGGAGCTGACACGTGTAGCTCCAGGAAACGCAATAATGTAGTTGGCCATATAAGCCTCATCATTGCCAACACGTTCAGCGGTTGGTTGGGTGTCTGCTTGGGCAGGGTGTGTTTCTTGGTTGACACCTAAAGGAGTAGAAGGTGTACGAGAGGGTTGTTGGGCAATCTCTTGCCCTTGTGTTCCACTACCACCAACACCGGGTTCAGCAAGTGCCAGAGAACGCTACATACAAAAGAAATTTTTGTTAGTTTAGTCAATGTAAAAATTAAAAATCAAACTATCACAATTCATCTTTTGCAGAACAAAAAAAATATCCTTTTGAATTTTTATTATTACCTGATATCTTTCTAGCTGGCTCATAAGTTGTTTTATCCTCTCTTCTGTTTCAGGTGTTTGAGGCGCGTCTATCAAAGTATTAAATTTCGACCTTGCATCTCGTCTCTTTTTTCGCAACAAGAACACTGGAGATAGGGATGAAGAAAGCTCTTCCTTAAAGAGGGAATCATCAAACATACCATGGCTAGGTGTCTGCATATTTGAAAAAAATTAATATTATTTCAATTATGTAAATAACTAAAATACCTGAAGATAGAGCAATGCTGGTACTTTACATGTTCTTCCGTTGGCCTCTTTCCGCGATCATCTCGTCTCGGAGTTGTTCCTGCATTGCTCTGATCAGTCTGCCACATTGCAATAAAATTATAAATGTAAAAACTTGAAAACAATATCTAACTTGAAAACACAAAATGAAAACTGAAATAATTTATAATAAGACACCGAAAGACAGAGTTAGAGTTTCAAATATACCTTGCATTGAATTCAGTCCTGGAAACATGTCATTGCACATTAAGGCACCCAAACAAGAGACGAGTTGACAATGAAGACCTTATTGAATATATTGTTGGAGCAACTTCTAGTAAACTTGTTGTGAAGACCTTGAGGATATTTTTGGAGCAACATTGTTGAAGCTGATGGTATAGCATTGTTCGAGACGATCTTGAAGGGCCTTGAAGTGAAGCTTTTGGAGCAACTATTGAAAAATCCTTAGAGCATTTAAGTAAGGCACTTTCTATCTTCCATCACCTTTTTCCTTTCAATATCCTTTAAACGATTTTGTTGATATTTAATGCTTGAAATCACGTTATAATTCCTTGATTATATGTGTTTGGGGACTTTCCCTTTGAAATTACCCAAAAATACCCTGGCAATTTTATCTTCAGGATGCATGTCCGACCCTATTGTTCAATATTTTGATTGATAGTAGTAAACATAGAGAGTTAGGGGGCTCTTGACTTGGTTTGGTTGGGCCATTAGATCCCTAACATCTACTAGGGAGAACCCCCCTTGAGTTGGAGGAGAGCTAGCCCGAAGTGAAAAGAGGTTGGTGAGGTGACAATGGGGCTATTGAATTACACATGGTATAACACTTTAGCTTTAGGACTTTATCTTGAGAAGTGTGAGATTTTGCTATATCAATTCTCAAATTGTTTACAACACTAATGTTAAGAACTAATAAGAAGTGATGTTAAGGGGTTTTTGGGTATAAGAAACAATACCATTTAAAAACTAGGGTTCTCAGTCCTTGGCATTCCTTCACCTGGGCCTAGGGGCACACTAGAATAATTTCACACTAAACCATGAAAACTTAAAAGTAACTTAATAGATCCATAAACTAATAATAATCATAATTCCTAATTTCCTATTGTACGATATGATGCAAATTATTCAAACATGAAGCAATGAAGACATGCAATGTCTGAATTTCAAGATTGATGAACCAACACAAGAAGTTAGAAACTACAACTTTGATTCAATACTCTGTGTCCTAACTCCAGGAAGGAATCTAGTTTGTAGTACAGAACATGCATCGTGTATTATCAATTCTTAATTGACAACAACTAAAGGTCATCTACCTCATCAATTCCTTCCCATTTTGTGTTTTTATGTTATATTCCCTATAAAAGTGTCAAATTTCTCTCAAAGTAAGCAACCACTGAATAAAATAAAAAATAGTTGAGATATGATTGAGAAATGATCATTTATTTCTTGAAAGGATCTTCACAATTTCTTTGGTTGTTTTTCATCTCAAGAAACAAGAAATGACCTAAGAAACTATCGTGATGTAATATAAGAAACAACACAATGCAATGGCCATTTTCAAAGCCAAATGATGTCCATTGAGGACATGGCCTTTATTTGGTTCCTGTTTCATAGGAGTTTCGGGTAGAAATGGAACTTTGTTGGAAGTGAAAGGAAAACATGTCTCATGTTGAATTATGAGAAAATCATGTTGTTCATGATGCAACAATTGATTGAAAATTGTTTTGGAAATCTCCTGGAAGTTGTAACTTGTGACTAAGGTTCTCATTGACCTTTACCCAACTTTGGAAAAGGAGGGTGTTGATTTTCATCTTGATATATTTGTTTTTTATGACACTAATATAGGATAATGTAAAAGGGGGAAGATCAAATTACAGTTTGATTCATTGTTGATAATTGGTGCCAATCTTCAAGAGGAATGAAGAGGTTGTTATCTTTACAATCCCATCCCAACATCAAATTCAGTGATAAGTTTCTATGAGGTTCTAGGTCAAGGAAACATTCACTCCACTAATGATATATTTAAGTAGGCTTCTCCTATTTTGGGCAAACACCATACCTATAATGCATTCACTTGCATGTATAAAGGGAAAGGAAAACACATTTTCATACAACGGTGACAAAGGCATCTTGGGGAAAGGTATCTTCACTTTTTATTTATGTTGTTCACCCACACCACTCTCGTGTTTTCACTAATCCTGTTTTGTCATTTTTGGATTCAAATTAAGTTAAGGCCTTAAGTATTTTTTGACCTTTCGGTGTAGTTTTTATAAGTGGCATGTATGGATTTTCCATTAATTCTCCACTTTTTCTCTTCATGCGCATGTTTCCCTGGAAATCAAATGCATGATTTAGTCCCATACATTTAAAAAGTTGTTGGATCAACTCCATTGGAAATATCATGTTTCCTATTCAATCAAAATTTATCTCAGTTAGGGTAGGTAGGAAGGTTTTCCCTTTGTATTAATAGGGCACTTCTAGCTTGCATTTTTATTATATCTTTCAAATTTAGTGTCGTTTCAATTAGGGCATAATTTTTTGCAACTTTCAAGGTGAGAATGAACAAAGACAAATTTTTGTGATGGATGACTGTATATGACTCCATGGCCAGAGGAAAAGGCACTAATCTACTTCTTCAAATATCTATAGTTCTCATTCACCTCATACGGAGATGGTCCCCGATTTTGAGCCAAATGTTGCAGAAAAAAGTTCCCCCCCCCCATAATTTGATATTCAATGGAAATTTCTTAAATTGATGATGGGGCATGATTATGGAACATTGGCACATACATATGTAATGGAATTCCAAGATCATGATATATGTTTGCATATGTTTATGGAGGTGGTGGAGAAAAAAAGAGCTCAAATAGAGCTGAAATTTTTCACATAAAAAGGATTGTGGGCTTGACTAATGGTTCCATTTAAAAAATGATATCTAGACAGAGAATAAGTGTAGCATGCAAACATGCATTGAAAATCCATCCGAGTTTGCATTGTATTACTTATGATGGATTCAAATTTGGGTTTCAAAATGCCAGGTTATGGCATGATTTTGTCGAGAAACCCTTAGTTGGATTCTCATGTTAGTTTAATTTATATTTTAAGTTTGTTTTGCAGTCTTTGGGTGATAGTAACTCATGAACTAGGTTACCAATGTGTAACAATCATATTTCAAGAATAAAGTTGTGATTTTTTATATTATTATTATTATCTATTAGCTACGAGTATTGACACCTAATGCCTGGAATTTTGACATCTTGATAGCATGGATAATTTCGAAAATGTTTCTAGTAATGTTAACATAATAACTATCATTACATGTCTTCACTTTTGTCACCATAATATGTTGGAAATATTGTCATTGATGGCAAAGGAGGCAGCACTCAGGCAAAGGCAGCAGCACTCAGGCAAAAGAGGCAGCACTGTAGCAAAGGAAGACAAAAGAGGCACAGCGAAATCAATAGAGGCAGCAAGAAGAAAGTCAAAATGTAACAGTCATAGTAGCACAGTGAAGAACCATTATTGGAAGATAGAGACAGAGGCAGAGTGATAGCAGCAGAGGCAGAGGCAGAGCCATTATAAAATTCCGAGAATCGCCCAAGCCGGCAGATACATTCATATGCATAATTCCGGGAATCGCACACTCCAACCGGCGTTATACATATAATATAACACAAACTTATTCCGGGAATTGCTTAACTCCAGCGGCAATACAATGCATATAATACAGAACCATATTCCGGGAATCGCACACTCCAACATGCGTTATACATATAATATAACACAAACATATTCCGGGAATCGCACACTCCAACCGGCGTTATACATATAATATAACACAAACTTATTCCGGGAATCGCTTCACTCCAACGGAAAACATATATATAAACATATATGTGCAGTGCATCACATAAACAAAGGTCCAAGGCATTTATATTATGGAGCGCATAAAACAAAGTTTGATAAGGTGGGACCCCTCCCCAATCGCAATCGGAGATCGCAAGGGCAGTGGAACATCGCAACAGAAAGTTGCGATTGCGATTGAAATGGCGGACCCGATCCGGTTATAAACAGGAGTTAATAGATGCTAATCGCATCCGAGTTCCCAATCGCATGTCTTTGGTAAAACGCTGCGATTGAAATGGCGGACCCGATCCGGTTATAAATAGGAGTTAATAGATGCTAATCGCATCCGAGTTCCCAATCGCATGTCTTTGGTAAAACGTTGCGATTGAAATGGCGGACCCGATCCGGTTATAAGCAGGAGTTAATAGATGCAAATCGCATCCGTGTTCTGATCGCAATCAGAACTTTTCTATGATGCGCCCCGATTGCATTTGTTTGAAGTTCCGGACCCGATGGGTGAATAAATAGTGGTTAATACATATTTGAGTTACGGTCAAATCGCATCGGCACTGGTCAATCGGAACATATGTTAAAGACTTGCGATTGCGATTGAAGCTCGGACCCGATGGGCTTATAAATTATGACTAACAAATGTTTCAGTTCCATGGTCAATCGCATCGGAGGTAAAGTGGAGCATCGGAACATCACAACAGAAAGTTGCGATTGCGATTGAGAATCGGACCCGATGGACTGATAAATTGTGACTTGATAGGTTTGAGTTCCGGAATGTGTTTAAAGAGTTTTTATTATATAATGCCGAGAATTGATTTAAGTCCTTTTAAAAGGAAGTTTATATGTATGCCGAGTGTTGAAATTACTTATATATATATGAAAAGGCGCTGTTATATATATATATATATAACGTTGTTGCGATAAGCCATGTGGTCTGTAGACCCACGGGCCTCAGCTTAACGGGAGGGCGATTCTTAATATACAATGACTGTGATATATGTCCGTTCCGCTTGCGGAATGTTCCACATCAACAAGACACTCGTGGCATGAAAAGCGTTGGAATTCCTCCAGATTTACAGTCAGCGGATATAAAAGGCACATTTACACATATGCAGCAGTTACACCACAACAGAGGATAGAAGAGCAAACAGATCCGAAAGAAGATAAAACACAGTCACAGAAAAGACAAAGACAACCAAAGAAAAGACAATTGTGTACCAATTCAAAAGACTAAATGAGTTGAGCTGGAGTTGTCATTTAAATATGAATGTAAATGTTTTATTTAAATTTGTATTGTTTGTGATGCATTGGCAAGTCTCCGAGAGAAAACAAACTCCCACTGTAATGTTAAAATTGACACCTACAGTTATAATTTCTGAGTAAGCTGATAAAAGGAGTGAGAAGGCAGAAAGCAAAGAGACATGACTTTCCATTTCGAATTCCAAGCAGAATACAAACAGTCATGTGAGGAAATCTATAAATAATATCATCTTGATATGCAAACTGAGTTTTTTTTTGCAGAGGAGAGAGTAAATAAAGAGAAGGCAGAATACAGAAGAGTGAAGTAGAGAAGATCAAGAAAAGAAGAGCAGAAAGAGAAGCTACAGAACAGAGCTGATATCTGAGGTAAATCAGCAAACATTCAGTTTGTTAAATTGAGGAAGTTGGAGCTTCCCTATCAAGTTGCATCTTGATAGCTGTCAGTTGTAGCTGACTGAGGTTGGAGCCTCCTGTAGGTTGGTGCCTGCAGAAAATTGAAGGGAGTTGGTGCTTCCTTGCAAGTTGTAGCTTGCAGAATTGAGGATAGAGCCTCCTGTAGGTTGGTGCCTGCAGAAAAACAGTGGTGAGAGGGAGTTGGAGCTTGCCTTTGCATCACAACAATAATAAGATGTGGTTTTCTCCCTTTATGGGTTTCCACTTACATCTGCTGTCTCTATGTGTTGATGTGATTATTTCAATCTGCTTAATTGCTTGCTGCTTTCAACTTAAGTATGGTGTCACAATAAATTAATATTGGTTGCAAATAAGATTGTTCACATATTAAACTGTAAATAACTCTGGTGAAAATTTAAAAGGCTAATGCATGTATTAAACTGATTCACCCCCCCCCCTCTCAGTTTAATCAAAGATTCAACATAATATACCTGTGATATGGAATCATCACACAACTTCATATGTTATGTACCAACAAGTTCAAACTGGTTGAACCTACCTCATAGTGTGGTTATTAAGGACAAGTTGCTTGGTATATAACTCGATAGCATAGACCGCGTTGCAGTTCTAAAAAGAATCCTCAAGTGTCAAAAAAACTTCACAATATGTTCTACTATAAAGCCTTTTGGGATACCCGAAATAATATATGTATCATTGATGACTTTTAAAGTATGACAAGATCCAGAGGGAAAGGAAATCAATGGAAGAGTGATCCACCAATGAGAACCTAGAATTTAGCATCAGATGAGTTAGAGTCTAGGAAATTGAAACCCTATAATCTTAATTAGTGATGAAGGACATCACATAGGTAATTATATTTTCATGTAGAATAATCTGTTAATTCAAATTTAAACTACATAATATGAAAGGCATACCATAAATTTTTCCACGTAAGTCTAAACAACCTATAAAAAGGGAAAACCTTCTTTTTCCATGGGAAATAATTTACCTTTCCTTTTTCAAGACAATCTAAATCACAAAAAATATGAACTATACTGCACACATTCTTGGATAATGTGAAAGTGGAAAAGGAATACCCTACACAAGTGATGCACACATGTACATTTAAACACTAATAGATTTTTGTAGTTGAAATGCAATGCTTGTTTTCATTTAAATGTAGGGTTTTTAAAGCAGGGAGAAATAATGGCTGCCAAATTAATAAGCGTTTCTTTGGGAAAAATTTAAATCTTGCATTGGGTGATGAAGATAATAGAGGGTATTGAATCTTGATTCTTGACATCTAGAGAGAACCCTACAGCCTAACACAATCTAATGGAATTGACCAAAAAAACCCAAATAGAGTCAACCCTACTATAGGAGGAAGGGCCTGCAGTAAGAACTTACCATTTTGCAAGAGCTGAGGGCGAATGTTGTTCTGCAAGAGCTGAGGGTGAATGCTATTCTGCAAAAGCTGAGGGCGAATGCTGTTCTGCAAGAGCTGAGGGCGAATGCAGGGTGAATGTTGTTCTGCAAGAGCTAAGGGCGAGTGTTGTTCTACAAGAGCTCAGGGCGAATGCTGAGGGCGAATGCTGTTCTGCAAGAGCTAAGGGCGAATGCTGAGGGCGAATGCTGTTCTGCAAGAGCAGAGGGCGAATGCACGCGTGATATCAGATGTTAATGTAGCACACATGTACATTTGAACACTAATAGATTTTTGTAGTTGAAATGCAATGCTTGTTTTCATTTAAATGTAGGGTTTTTAAAGCAGTGAGAAATAATGGCTGCCAAATTAATAAGCGTTTCTTTGGGAAAAATTTAAATCTTGTATTGGGTGATGAAGATAATAGAGGGTATTGAATCTTGATTCTTGACATCTAGAGAGAACCCTACAGCCTAACACAATCCAATGGAATTGACCAAAAAACCCAAATAGAGTCAACCCTACTATAGGAGGAAGGGCCTGCAGTAAGAACTTACCATTTTGCAAGAGCTGAGAGCAAATGTTGTTCTGCAAGAGCTGAGGGCGAACGCTGAGGGCGAATGCTGAGGGAAAATGATGTTCTGCAAGAGCTGAGGGCGAATGCTGAGGGCGAATGCTGTTCTGCAAGAGCGGAGGGCGAATGCGCGCGTGATATCAGACGTTAATGTAGCTATTGCGACGGATACGAAACAATAAAATAATTTTTATGTAGCACGCATATAAGTGTCGTTATACCGACGGCGGACAAAGAGTCGCTACTGCGACGACTGCCTCCAAACGTCGCAATTGCGACACTTAGACGTTGTGTCGTACTTGCGACGTTTGGAGGCAGCCGTCGCAATAGCAACGCTTTGGGCCATAGTGTCGCAATTGCGACGTCTTCCTCCAAACGTCGCAATTGCAACACTTTGTCTAAGTGTCGGTATTGCGAAAATTTTCTATAAACGTAGGTATAGCGACGGTTTCAGGCGGGATGGAAAAAATTTGGGGAAATTTCTAACATTTGGTCAAAAGCGTCGGAGCCAAGTGTCGGAATTTCCGCCAAATGTAGTAGTGATGGAGTAGTTTCTCAATTCAATGCAATCCAAGCATGAATCCAGCCTTGCCACCATTCATCTCGATTTTCAATTAGGTGTTGGGTCACTAGTAACAGGTGTTTGAAAAAAATAAGGAGCTACCCCCCTCATAACATTCCTTTGATTCTAGGTAGCTAACTTCCAAATGTTTTCCCCTACAGTTATCCACTCACACAAAAGAATGAGATTGAAATTATTTTTCAGGAGCTACAAGAAGCAGGATTTATTCATCCCAACACTAGCTCGTATTCATCCCTAGTGGTTATGGAATTGAAGAAAGATGGGGAGTGGCGCATGTGTCCTGAATTTAGGGCCCTCAACAAGCACACCATTAAGGATAAGTTTCACATTCTAGTAGTCAATGCTCTTCTTGGTGAACCTCATGGCACCCAATTCTTTACCAAGTTGGATCTCCATTCGGTCTATCACCAAATTCGAATGACGAAACCAAACATTCACAAGACAATTTTCATAACCCATGAAGGTCACTTTGATTTTTTAGTTATGCCCTTTGGTCTCTGTAATGCACCACCCACCTTTCAAAGTCTCATGAACCACCTTCTCAAGCCATATCTTAGAAATTTTATCCTAGCATTTTTTGATGATGTACTCATCTAAAACAAAACATGGGAAAGACAACTCAACATGTGGAAACAATATTGCGACTTTTCAAGGATAATAAATTATTTGTTAAATTGTCCAAGTGTTATTTTAGAATGGAAGAGGTGGAGTACTTGGGATACATTGTGGGCATCGATGGAATTCAGGTGGATCCCAAAAAGATTAAGGCAATGCAATATTGGCCCAAACGTAGGACCTTCAAGATTCTAAGGCTATTTTCAAGCCTCACTAGTCACTATCACAAATTTGTCAAAAATTATGGATGCATTGCTAAACCCTTAATATATATTCTCAAGAAAAGTGCATTTCTCTAGGGATAAGACACTCTATAGGCCTTCCTGGATCTCAAACAAGCCATGTGCTCCACCCTTGTGTTGGCCCTATTAGATTTCACCAAACCATTTGTGGTCAAATGTGATTCCTCAGGAACATGCATTGGAGTATTCTTAACACAAGAAGGTCAACCACTAGATTTCACAAGCTACTTATGAGGAGGAGGAGATGATGGCCATCCTACATGCAGTAAACACTTACGAACCATACTTTCTCGGGTGAAATTTCAAGATACGAAATGGATTACCAAAATGTTGGGTTATTATTATCAAATATTCTATAACAAGGGTCAAGACAATCTTGTGGCTGATGCCTTATCCAAACAATTTAAGGAGGATGAAACCCTCTTATTCCTATATTTTCCCATACTGTCTTGGATTAAGGAGGCACACAACGAATGGTTTACTCATACATCTCTTTCCCAGACAATCAAAAGGTTACAAGGGGATCCTAACCCCATAACGATTTATACTTGACAGAAAGATAATATTTGATATAAGGATCCTGCGGTTCTCTCCCCTCACTCCACAGTTAAATATCGCATCTTAGTGGAGCTGCACTCCTTGCCCATTGCAGGCCATTCCGAGTTTCAAAAGACTTATCCTTGTGCACATCGCTCCTTCTTTTGGGCCAGGATGAAACAAGTCATTCTTACATTTGTGGTTGAATATGACATCTTTCAGCGCAACAAAGGGGAAACAATGCAAACATAAAGAACCTTACAACCCTTGCCACTAATTGCTTCTATATGAATTTATGTCTCCATGGAATTCATTACAAGTCTGTTGAAATTTGCAACAAGAAACAATGAAATTGGCATCCAGAAATGAAATCCAGAAAATAGCACCCAGAAATGGCTACCATATGAGGCTTCTGATTTAATTTTCTCTTAATTAAATTGGAAGAAAAATTGTAATTTCATCTCATGCCAACATGTATTAGTTAATGGAGCCAGGAAGACATAGTTAGCTTAATAAATCCGAGTTAGAGGCCAAATATGATGCATGTAGAGGATTTTCCTATTTTTAGGGGGTCCAAATATAGTTATTTGTGAGTTGTAATTAATTAACTCAAATAATTGAGTTAAAATCAGTTTAACTAGGTTTAACTAAGAGATGAGCTAGTGATAGGTCCAGTAAATTAAATTAGATTTAATTCACAAGTAGTGATCAATCAGTTAACTGATAATTTTCTATAAATAGTTGTTGTATGTCAGTTCTAAGGAAGGCTCAACTGAGACTGAGATTAACGGGAAGAGATCTATCAGTTGTACTATTAGAAAATTGTACAGGTCATGCATGAGGTCATCAAGAATGCCCTCAAGGATTGTGAAATCATTAATTGGTATTTTCCTCATTAATAGGGGCTAAATTAGCCCAAGAATGCATAAGGAGGGCAGAAGAGGAAGAGGCAAGAAAAAGGTTAAATACTTGACCTATTTTTCTTATATTGTAAGCCAGTTTCAAGCGGATCAGAGTGAGACAGTCAGCAGAGTGCAGAGGTTTCTTAGTGTAAGGAATAGCATTGTATTGTTTCATGATCTTGACCATATGAAATATAGAGATAGAGGGGTTTTGAGAAATTTCTTTCCCCATATACATCTTTTGTTGTGCGATTGATTGTCTCTTTCTGAAACTGGTTATGTGATTGTGCGATAGTATTTTGTTTCCACAAATTGTAGGATTCAATTATTTTTTTTAGCATATTACAATATAATATTGAATCTCATTGGTAGATTTTCTACATGGTATCCAAGCGCCAAGAATTACAATAGAAGAGAAGAACAAAGTTTGTCTTGAACATGTTCAAATTTGTATATTTATACTTCAGGATCCAGCAACAGATCAAGATGTCTTTAATTGGATTGAGACTCGAATATGCTCTTGAGGGAAATTCGAATTACATAGCATGGAAGGATAGGATGGAGGCAGTGTTGGAGGACAACGGGTTGAAGGAATTCATAGATACTGATATTCCCAAGCCCGCAGCAACAAATGCTCAAAATATTCATGCATGACAGAAGAAGGTAGCAAAGGCAAGAAGGATATTGTTAGAGGGAGTTGAGATCATATTGTCTTGAGTCTCCATGGGAAGGAAACTCCATATGCTATGTGGAAGGCGTTGACAGATCTGTTTCAGAATAGCATCAACCACAAGAAGTTGGTGCCGAAGGACAAGCTTAGAAAGATCAAGATGGAGGAGGGCGACACGATCCAGAAATACTTGCAAATGTTCACTCAGTGTCGAGATGAGCTTGGAATTGTTGGGGTGACTGTTTTTGATGATGATTTGGTGAGCCTAGAACTTTTAGGCCTTCTCAAGAGCTGACATAGTTACCAGGACTCTGTGAATGGGAGGGAGAAGCTACCAGACTAGGAGTGTTTATGGTTCGACTTAGTAATAGAAGACATACGACGGAGCACCAGAGACAGGACCTCCGGAAAAGACAAATAAGAAGATTTTTCATTGGTGGGAAAAGGAAAGAAATCCAAGGGAAATAAGTCCCAAGGAAAAGAGGGCAAGAGAGAATTGTCCAATATCAAGTGTTTTCACTATCACGAGGATGAGCATTATGCCTCAAATTTTCCATAGAAGAAGGCAAGCAAGAAGGAGCCTGCAGTTGCATCGGGTGAAGCGTCAGCTTCACAGTTCGAGCTTGATTTTACTCTCATTGCATGCATGGTCAGGACTATAATGGAATTCATGTGGTATCTAGATAGTGATGCCTCGTTTCATATGACGGGGGATAGAGATCTCTTCAGTGACTTGCAGGAGAAGGACCTCCAAAAAAACATGGGGTTTGGAAATGACGAGAGATATAGCGTGACTGACATAGGTACAATTACCTTTCAGAGGGAGTCTGGCTCCCCTCTCAGACTGACAGATGTTTTGTATGTTCCAGGACTAAATAAGAATCTTGTTTTCATAATGGTATTGGAAGACCATGGTTATGATGTGATGTTTAGAAAAGGAACGATGTTCCTTACACACATCGCCACGGGATGGGTGAAACGGATCGGTGCAAGAGTTAAAAAATTGTATGCTCTTGAGGTCAAAGATGCATGAAAATATTTGAGAATAAAAGTAGAGTTTAGTGACTTGGTGGTTGAGAAGGAGCCTAAATTACCTCTCAACATGCAGCCTCAAAAGCAGTCTCAGAAGCAGTCTCAGAAGGTTGTGGAGCAGCCACAGTTGGAGAAGCAAAGAGGAGACCAAGTGGAAGCGTCCACTCAAGCAAAGACCTCCAGAAGGGGAAAATTTTGAGCCAGATGGATAGAGGGATAACATGCAGCCATACCTCCATGTGAGAGGTGGGGCAATGTGTAGACATAATTCCAAGAGAAGAAATTTGGGCAGGATCCATTGAGATGGCTTGTCTCATGGATCATACCTGGCTTTGAGGAGCCCACAATACACAGTAGAAGGAAGGATCAGTTGGATTGATGCAGTAAAATGTTAGGAAGATAGAAATCATACTGACATATGTTAGATATTGAAGCGCAGATTAAAGTTGGCAGCAATGCAGAGGGCACAGATGCAGATTCAACAGCATCGGAGAGATTTCAGTAGGCAATGCAATAATCGATAGTAGTCAAAGATTCTTATTATAGATGCATCATACTGATTCAGTTTTTTTTTAGGATATTTAGTTTCAGGAGTTGCAGGAGAAAATGACACTAGATAAGTATTGCATGCAGAACATTTCGAAGGCACCAGATCATGATAGATTGAATTCCTTTCTTATGAGAGGGAGTGTTGAATTTTGCAACAAGAAACAGTGAAATTGGAATCCATAAATGAAATCTAGAAAATGGCACCCAAAAATGGCTACCGTATGAGGCTTCTAATTTATCTTTCCCTTAATTAATTTGGAAGAAAATTTGTAATTTCATCTAATGGCAACTTGTATTAGTTAACTTAGTCAAGAAGACTTAGTTAGCTTAGGAAATTCGAGCTAAAGGTCAAAGAGGATGCATGTAGAGGATTTTCCTATTTTTAGGGGGTTCAGTTACAATTATTTGTGAGTTGTAATTAATTAACTCAATTAATTGAGTTAAAATTAGTTTAACTAGTTCTAACTGAGAGATGAGCTAGTGATAGGTCTATTTAATTAAATTAGATTTAATTCACAAGTAGTGATCAATTAGTTAACTGATAATTCACTATAAATAGTTGTTGCATGTTAGTTCTAAAGAAGGCCCTGTTGAGACTGAGGTTAAAGGGAAGATATTTATCAGTTGTACTATTAGAAAATTGTACAAGTCATGCATGAGGTCACCAGGAAGGCCCTGAAGGATTAAAAAATTATTAATTGGCGTCTTCCTAATTAATATGGGCTCAATTACCCCAAAAATTCGTAAGAACGGCATGATAGGAAGAGGCGAGAAAAATGTTAAATACTTCACTGATTTTGCTTATATTGTAAGCCATATTCAAGAAGGATCAGAGTGAGACAGTCAACAAAGTGTAGAGGTTTATCATTGTAAGGAATAGCATTGCTATGTTTCATGATCTTGACCATATGCAAGATAGAGATAAAGGGGTTTTGAGTAGCCTCTTTCCCCTGATACATCTTGTGTTATGCGATTAATTTTCTCTCTCTTACTTATGTGATTGTGTGATCGTATTTTCTTTCCTCAAATCGTAGAAGGATTTAGTATTTTGTGTTAGTAAAGTACAAAATCAAATTGAATTCCATTGGTATATTTTCAACATGGTATCAGTGCCAGGAATCACAATAGAAGAGAAGAAAAGAGTTTATTGAACAAGTTCAAATTTTCATGTTTATTCTTCAGGATTCAGCAACAGATCAAGATGTTTTTCAATGGCTTGAGACTCGAATATTCTCTTGAGGGAAATTTGAATTAGATATCGTGGAATGACAGGATGGAGGATGTATTGGAGGACAAGAGGTTGAAGTTATTCATAGATACTGATATTCCCAAGCCCATAACAACAGATGCTCAAAATATTGATGCATGGCAGAAGAAGCTAGAAAAGGCGAGAAGGTCTTGTTAGAGGGATTTTGAGATCATATTGCCTCAAATCTCCACGGGAAAGAAACTCCATATGCTATGTTGAATTCCTTGAAAAAATTGTTTCAGAATAACAGTGACCATAGGAAGTTGGCACTAAAGGACAAGCTTAGAAAGATAAATATGGAGGAGGGTGACACGATCCAGAAATTCTTGCAAAAGTTCACTCAGTGTTGAGATAAGCTTGGAAGTGTTGGGGTGACTGTTTTTGATGATTATTTGGTGAGCCTAGCACTTCTAGACCTTCCCAAGAGCTGGCATAGTTACCAGGACGCTTTGAATGGGAGGGAGAAGTTACCAAACTAAGACCTCTGGAAAAGACAAAGAAGAAGATTTTTCATTGGTGGGAAAAGGCAAGAAATCCAATGGAAAGAAGTCCCAAGGCAAATAGGATAAGAGAGATTTGTCCAATATCAATTGTTTTCACTATCAAGAACACGTGCACTATGCCCCGAACTGTTCACAGAAGAAGGCAAGCAAGAAGGATCTATTAACACCCTGAAATTAGCAAGATTGGAAAAAGTCCAACTGCAGGGAGAACATTATTTCAACCACTTTGAGATTCTAGGATCTAGCCGTCTTGAATCCGTAGAGGGATCTCTCCAATAAGTGCAAAGATGGATTTGTCTTTGAAGTTTTGGGTAATGATATTAGGCTAGTTATGAAGGCCGAGGGTTTTTTTTGTTGTTGTTGGATGGTTGAGCATGATTATTGTTTGAGGTGGAAAGTTCTAAGTGCAAAGAGTTTCAAAGGTGTGAAGTTGCAAGCAATCAGAACAAGCTTTGGCCAGAAAGATAGATAATTGCAGGTTTTAGTCCATTGGGCTATGGATTCATAATAGGGTTTAATTGAAACAACAAGGGGCAAGAGTGGTCCATGGGGAAATTCATCTATGTATAAGGATCTCTTTCAAGTTTGATTTATGGAATGAAATGAGACAAAATAAGGGGAATTAAACAAATGAAGAACAAAGAGTAGCCTAGGATCTGGTAAGTACTTTCAAACTAGCCAGCCTTTGACAAACACTTAATAAAGACATAAAAGCAATCCAGGATCTCGTAAGTACTTCAAAACTAGCCAGCCTTTGATCCACTTTCAATAGAAAACATAATAAAAACAGAGGGAAACTTGAAGGCAACTGTTGGAGGAGAAACTAGCGGGCTGGGCTCACCACAAATCCTCTCCTAGCTCTGCTCTACTTGGTTACTTTCAAGACAAACAAAAAGATAACACAGAATGGCCTAAGATCTGGTAAGTACTTTTAAACTAGCCAGCTTTTAACACATTCCAAGGGAAACTTTCAGACAATATTTTGGGATAAAACTAGGACCAGGGCATACCATATCTTCCTTAGTTCATATCTACTTAACATATACTGAAAATAACATTTAAGAATAACAACTAGCTCAGACAGTAGGACGAGGGAACGCCAACATTCCTATGCTTGAACTGAATTAGATCATTCATAAATAACACAAATTGGAAGAAAACATGTAGATAAAGATTTTCAGTCAGAGAAGGGTACTGATATACAGTAGGTCCTAACTCTATGCATGTTGTTCTTTATAAGAGAAGATGAACACAGTGAAAACAGAAATAAAATAACAATTTACAATAAGAAATAACATCACCGTTGACATAAACCAGGATCCCATAAATCAGCTTGTATTGATGCTCCAAACCAGTTACAACTTTAAGTCCAGTGCTTTAGTTTAGCAATCATCTACACTTCCCATACTAACTTATCTATCACAAGTAGATCTCCAAGAGCCAGTTAACACTATTTACAGGTAGAAGTCTCAAGCTCAATTACATTTCAAAGTTCAACAACCAACTCAACCAACCCCTCTCTCATCTTCTCCAGTAGTATTTATAGAAGAATGAGGAGGTGAGATCTGATAAAATATCTCCAAAGATAATTAATATAGACTTAATGGCTTCTTGGCCTTTGGGGGGCTCGATGAAGAAGCTTACATAGGTGTCCTCTATATTAAATAATTTACATTAATATTTAAGCTCGGTGGGAGCTCTTTTTGACTTTTGAGGCTCTTTGTTATGTTAAAGTAAGTCTGCTGATATTTTTCATTAATTTTATTTGCAGAGTTAACTCTCTGGCTGTGCTGAGGCAAATATTTGATCTTGATCAATAACTTCGGCCTCTGTTTGAATTCTTTGAGGCACAGGTGGCACTTGTGGTAGCTGGGAGGAATCAATTTGCCTCAGATGTGGCGGTGGAGGCCTTTTTTCTGATAAAACACTTTTATTTCCTTTTAAATGTGCCTTAATTGGGAGGATTAGGCTTTTGATAATCAATCTTAGCCGTAATCCTCATAAATTTTTCTTCAATCTTCCATTCTGGTGCGTTTTGTCTTCGACACTGATACTCTTCGATTTTTTATTCATTTACAGTGTTCTGTTGGTGTGCAGTGTTGTGCAGGGCTCGTGAGGCATCAATGCCTTTGGAGTATTGACAGGGCGTGGAAATTTGAACCATAGATGGCTTCTCTTTAATAAATCGAAGGTGTGAGAATTGAAACCCCAGCCTTCGGCCTTTTCTTCGGCACAATGGAAAAACCATATAATCACCCTTACCAAATAATATATTCGGACTTCAAAACTTTTGATAAAACCAAGCTGTATAACCATTTCGGGTCACAAAAGGGACTTGTTGACGTCAGGGTGTTTGTGACCCCAAATTTTTATGCAATCTGCCATATAAAGTTCCCCGGGTCTGGATTAGGGCCTGCTGATGTCAGCCCAAGTGTGACCTGAAATCCTTACGAATTCCGCCTTATAGATCTCCCCGGGTCCAGATTTCACGACCATAGGAGCAACCAAACAAGGCCCGCTCCAATCTGCTGCTGCCGCGTGGATGTTGACTAGGCGTTGGGACCACCGGTTCTGTGGGACCACTGACTGCTTTCGTGGCCGTGGGGACCAGGGCGACTGATTGTGGCCCGTTGATCTGCAGATCAAATCGATGGCGAAGATGTTTTGATAAATGCACTGTACCTTAGTTCATCTCCCAAGCTTCTTTTGAGTGCGGTCACTGTCTGATGAGCCGGCCTCAGATCGGACGGTGCACGTCAATATCGCGCTAAGCCCACAATCGACTTTTAATGCGCGATGAGAGTGGGTTTTCAAAACTTCTTAAGGCCACGTGTCGGCCTGTGGCATTGATCACGATCAAATGGGAAATACAAGTTATCCCTCAAAGGCAGTGCGATAAAAACTACTCTGGTTTTGTACAATGATTAACTGTGGGGACCATCGGGGCGATTGATTTGTGGGCCGTCGATCTGCAGATCAGATCGACGGTGGGGAGCGAATTAAGTTTTGCACCAGCAGAAACCTTTTCAAACCCTGCAAAAAACACAAAAAATTAATATAAACAAAGGTTTCATGTGTCGGGATGGTTTTATATATATGAAGAGGATAGGCACTCGACTGCGGGGCCTTGGTATATATGAAATGCAATATGACTGAGGGCTATAATATACAGGACTAATCGGCATCGGAGTTTTTGTTTAACGCACAAACAAATGCGCTCCGTGAGTTTCTCCGACGCGATAAGCACTCAGGACCTTAGCACTTGGTTCTAGTGCTGGGGCACATGGAGGGGAAATGGTTTGGATTTAGCCCAAAGGGGCTTAAACCCATAATCGAAATACTTTGTTTTTTAAGACATTTTCAAGATGTTTAGAAGGATTTTGGGGGTTTCGATATGGTTCAAAACGAGTTTTAAACCATGTAAAAGATGATTGTTATGAATGGAAGAAGGGGAATCATGAAAATAAAGGAGTTTGATGGAGGAAAAAGGGGAGCAAAATGAAAGTTAGGTTTTCAAGTGAGGAAAGGGAAAAAATGTGATTTTGCAACAGTTTCTTCTCATGAACTTAGAAGAATTCCAGAGTGTAAAATGGGCACAGTATGGAAGGTTTTGGACAGAGGCATAAGGCCTTCAAGAGTCTTCAAGAGGTAACACTTTTTGCAATAAATTTTTTTTCTTGAAGGCTCCAAAAAATGGTTTAGCCACCTTTTGGTATAACAAATTTTATAGGTGGCTAACAGTGGCTCCACTTGGGGATGGTGCCTTCTTGAAGGCATTAAGAACTTCAGACTTGCTTTCTCTGGGAGGCTGACCTATGCCTCATCCATTGGGCTGCTCTTCCTTTGCTAGGATGATCTTGCTCTGAAAACCTATTAGCAGTCATAAAAACAATGGATCTTTCATCAACAAGCTTTCTACCTACCCCATCCCACTGATCTAACATTTTTTCTTCATTTGAGTGCACTTGGATTGGAAAACTCTTTTCATAACATTTTATTCTTTTGAAAGCAGGAAATCTAATCTATTTCTACTCCTTATTTCTCCATGGACTCAGATTAAACAGTTGAGCCCATATGATTCTCTACCTAATCTACTATCTGTTGGGATTAAACTGTCTGGCAGATTTTATTCACTAAATCCTACAACAGAAATTTAAAAGCATACAAGTCAGGATTGAACAGTCTAACTCGTTGTTGATCTATGGCATAAAAACAAGCTGCACATAGATCTTATTTTTCAGAAAATTAAAACAAAATGGAAGGCTTAGGATCTGAAATTTTAAAGCATTTCCTTCATCTTTTTTACAGCTCTGTTTTGACTTCTGTTTGAGTTGTCTTTGCTTGTCCTCTGGTTCAGATTTTGAGCTAATTGGAACCAGATTTACATCTTTTTTGACTCAGAATTTGAAACAGATTTGAGTCATTCTCTTTGGAAACTCAGGTTCAGATTTTGAGCATGTTTGAACCTTTAATTTCTATCCTAAACTATCTACTAATAAGCCAAGACTAAACAGTTTGGAAAATCGAATTCACTATCCTATCAGCAGAAAATTTAAAACTAATTAGTCAAGATTAGGTTGTTTGAATAACTAGAAGTGTGTTCTTCAGGAGTGGCATTTGAGCTTGCACACTTTCATATTTGTTTCTCTTTTTGGTATGGGGTTGTACCTTTCTTGTTTTTACAACCTGCCATCTTTTCTTCCTTTCTTTGTTTTTGTTTTTGTTTTTTTTTTTTTTTTTTTAAACTTTGAATGCAATGATGGGTGAAGTATTTACAATGAGAAAAAATATAATAAGGCTTCCAGAACATAACATGGATTAAGAGAATTAATGCTTAAGCATCCTGCCATTGACAGGACCCCCAAAAAATTTTGCTCCATTCAACTCTTGCAAAAAATAGGCATTATTACCAGCAGCTGAATGGATAGAGTAAGGGCCAAGCCATAAGTTGTCAAATTTTCCATGCTTTCCCTTGTCTTCCCTCCTTGAGTCCCACTTCAAAACTTTTTCCCCAATATTGAAATTGATGGCCTTTATTCTTCTGTCAAAAAGCTTTTTAATGTTGTCCTACTTCTGCAATGCTTTGTTATAAACCTCCTCTCTGGTTTGCTGAAGATGAATGGTCTGATTTATTCTTCTGATCATGTCATTTTCTTCAGTTTGCAACTCTTGAATTAAATTCATGACTGGTACACCAAGGTTGGTTGGAAAAATTGCATCAGTACCATACACAAGCTGGAAAGGTGACATACAAATAGATTTCTTCAAAGTCAGCCTGTCAGCCCAAAGTGCATGAACTAGCTTTGTGTGCCAAGAATTTTTGTTGTCCTCCAACAGTTTCTTGATTATGTTTACTAAACTCTTGTTTTAGGATTTTGCAAGTGCATTACCTTGAGGGTAATAGGCCGTGGAATGCCCCAATGTTATTTGATACCTGTGACAGAATTCAACCATCTTCTTTGATCCAAATGCTGCTGCATTATCAGTGATGATCTTGGTAGGACAGCCAAATCTGGAGAGAATGTTAGTCTCCATGAATTTTATAATAACAGAATCGTTGGCCTGCCTACAAGGTATGGCTCCTATCCACTTAGTGAAATAGTCTGTGGTAGTGAGAATCCATCTATGCTGAGCAAAATATGGTGGATGGATTTCTCCTATGAAGTCAAGTCCCCATTGTTGAAAAGGAGCTTCAACAGTGATTGGATGCAGAGGTAGGGGTAGCAGTGTTTTTTTTCCTTCAAAAAGTTGACATTTATGACAGGCAATGATCATCTTGTGTATATCAGGAAAGAGAGTAGGCCAATAGAAACCAGCCCTCAAAATTTTGTTGGATGTTGTCTTCCAGTACAAATGACCTCCACACTTTCCTTCATGGAACTCGTGCTTAACCTTCTCTGCATCATACTCAAGCAAACAGTTAAGCAATACACCACTTGCATTTTTCCAATAAAGACATCTATCTATAATGCAATAGTTTACAGCTTTTAACTTTAGGAACCTTGCCTTTGTTTTTGTCAAACCAGGAGGTGTATTTAAATTAAACAAAACATAAATAATATCAGCATACCAAGAGGAATTCATGAAATGGTCTTCAACAATGGGAGTTGAGATTTCCTCTTGATCATCTAAAGCATTAATCATATTTATATCAAGAACTTCAAAATTTGATTGAGCCATTAATCTAGCTAGACCTTGGCCTTTGATCAACTTAGTGGGTTTTATCTCTAAATCCTATTCAAGAATAACCGCAATCCACTTACCTCTCTTACCATCTGGGTCCTGTGTTAGAATGTCTTTAACAACTGAATTTGGGACAAATGCAATGATGTGTGAGTGCAATATGTATACTCTGAAGTCCTTCAAAGCTTTAACCAAAGCAAAAGCTTGCTTCTCCATAATGTTATATTTTAGAGGGGCATCCCTCAATGCCTTGCTAAAGAATGCAATAGGCTGCTCTTGTCCTTGTGGATTTTTCTATAAAAGGACAACAGCTATTGTATGTTCTGATGCAAATGAAAAAATATAAAAATCCTTTGAAAAATCAGGACTTATTAGAATCGATGTTTTGGTTAATTCTTGTTTCACCAGCTCAAAGGAATTCTTTGCTTGCAAGGTCCACTTTACCCCTTGCTCCTTCTTCAACATGTTTGTGATATTTCTAAGGATCTCAGCCAAGTTGGGGATGAACCTTCTGAAAAAGTTAATCTTTCCAATGAAAGATTGCAACTCCTAGATGTTTCGAGGATGAGAGATCTGCAATATGGCTTCAATCCTCTTTGGATTTATCTTAATACCCTCTTCTAAAATAATATGCCCAAGAAGTTTACCTTCTTGGAGCCCGGAAAGTGTTTTCTTAGGGTTTAAAGATATCCCAAACTTTTTGCATCTCCCGAAGACTGTTCTTAAATGTGCTAAGTGCTCTTTGTCTATTTTTGAAAACACAGTAACATCATCAAGGTATATAATGATGAAGAAGCCCAGTTCTTCTGAGAAAGCTATGTCCATGGTTCTCTGAAAAGTTGCTCCAACATTCATTAGACCAAAGATAATTTTCACATACATTAAAGTGCCCCATGGTGTAGTAAAGGTTGTCTTTAACTGATCAGCAGAGTGAACTAAGATCTGATTGTACCCTGAGTAGCCATCAAGCAAAGAAATTCTTCTAGATCCTACCACCCTTTGTAAAATATGATCTATCTTAGGTAAAGGGTAGTTGTCTTTTAATGAAGCTTTTTTTAAGTCTCTAAAGTCTATACAAATCCTGATCTCTCCAGTTTTCTTCCTAACCAACACCAGATTAGACACCCACTCAGAATATCTAATAGGGACAATAATACCAGCTTCATACATTTTCCTGATTTCCTTCTCAACCAGAGGCAGCTGAACAAGGTTTATTCTGGGCAGTTTCTGTTTGAATGGTTTTTTGTTTTATTTGAGAGGAATTTTGTGTTGTATTATTTCAGTGTCATCGGATTTTAGATCTTCGTAACTCCACGCAAAAACATCAGAAAATTCTTTAAACAGCTCTATGTATTTGAGTTTAATGTGAGCTGGTAAAGTTTTAAACAGTTTAATCATTTTCGGTTTAAGTTCATTGCCTATATTGCACTCTTCTACTTCAGTCTCTACAGGTTCCAGTTTTGGCTTCCTGGCCACATCGTTAAAATCAAACAACTCTTCTAGAGGTGCCAGACCTTTAGGCAAACTTTCATCTTTGGACTGCAGGGTTTCTAACTCTTCTGTTTCTAATTCTGCAATCAGTTCTGTTTTGTTTTGAAGTTTGCTTGACAGTAGATTAATATTAACAAATTCACGAGATGGTTCTTCTTCACCAAGAAAATTTTCTTCACTGCAGTCTGTATCATAATCTGAGTCCGGACTGTGTAGTTCGAATTCATTTCTGAATTGCATGAAGTCTTCTATTTGTTTGTCCCCATCGAACACTTGCCAGTATTTTTCATTATCAGGTACGGCTGGTCTGAATTTTATTTGAGTTGTGCAGTCTTTGGTTTCATATGGCACTAAGCATGTTCTAGCTGCAAAGGCTAAATTGTGGGCCGCAATATTTCTTTTCCTCGGGACAAAAATTATCTGGTATTTCTCAAAAAATTTTAAAAGGTCCATGACATCGTTTCGGTAGGCCCTAAGTCTGGGATGATTTACGTTATACTCCCCATTGACTTGCCTAATGACTAACTCTGAATCCCCATACGCTTTGATTTTCTTGGCTCCTAACTTTTTCAACAAACGCAAGCCTAGAAGCAGGGATTCATATTCTGCTATGTTATTAGAACACTGGAAGTTTAATCGACAGGAAAGGCTTTCTGTGTGGTTATTCTCAGTGTTGCATATCCAGACACCCGCACCAGCATTGGTCTTAGTTCAAGACCCATCGAAGTGCATAATCCATAGAGGAATAGTCTCGAGTTTATCATTTGGGTTACTATGCTCTTCAATACATGCGCTATCGAATTGCTCTTGGAGGTCAGCACACTGTTGAACTCGTCCTAAATCCTCAGATTTTTTATTGGGTTGAGGACTGCTTTCTTGACTCTCAATGTTTAAAAGCAAAGGACACGTGATTTGTAGCTCAAGACCTATGTTTTGTTTGCTAGAGTTTACAGGTTCAACAAACTGTTATGACACTCCTACATTATCTTCTTCCTCCTCTCTATCTGTCATTAAATCAGACAAGGTCACTTGGTCACTGAAAGTTTCATCATTGAAAAGGATAAATGAATCCAGGCCTGTGTTTACATAATAAAGGGGAGAGTTATGTGGTCTGTCCTGACTTGTAACTGTGTATTGCATATGAGACTCCCTGTAAAGTCTTCTAGTCTGATTGAAAACAGGGATAGTCGCATAGGTCATGTCCATTTGCATAGTCCCTTGTAACTTAACCCCCCAAGATCTTGATAATAACATTCCATACTTTGGGGGCACATCAGCCACAACAATATCCATTACTAAGCATTTGGTTGGAATCTGGGCTAAGTTAACGCAGAGGTATTTGATTAATCCTAAACATTTTACTCTGCTTGAGTCAAAGGAGTAGAGGTATTTGTAAGGTCTGGTGATTTCAAGGCCTAGGCTCTCCATGACATCTTTAGGCATTAAATTATAAGAGGCGCCTGAATCATGCATAGCGTTATGTAAATTCTTTTCATGAACATTTAAACTTATATAAAAGGGAGGAACAGGTCCCTCTTGATATCTACCTTCAATCTTAGGACCAAAAATGAGCTCTGGTTGGTCATCATTAAGATTGACTGTGTCATTATTATCCTAAATATTTAAAGCCTTCAAAATTTGGGTCCTATATACATTCTGGGCAGCTAACTCAGTCAGGGGAACAAAGATTTTGATCTTTAAATTTCCTGCTCTAGGCTGAAAGGAATTTGGTTCTTTGAAAAACTTGTTTCAGCCTTACTAGCTGCTAGTCTATCAGCAACATCAACTTGTTGATTTGTTCTATTCACATTTGAAAAAATGTTTTTAACAGGAGTACTAGCTGAAGTGTTAGTACTACTAATGTCCGCACTCTGTTTTTCATTTTTTGAGTGCCTTTCTCTCTACCTTTATCAGAATTCACAGCTACTGTTTTGTCCTTCTGTTTGACAACTTTAGGCTTGATTGCAGTGCTGTTTTGTGAAGATTTTTCGGAGGTTTTGGTGTTGGGAGTTTTTTGACTAGTTTTGCTTCTAAGGTCATATTCTCTTTGAGACTCTATGATGGCATTTTCCATGTCTTGATAATAATTTTCATCATCATCTCTTTTGTCATCATAAGGCATGTATAGACCTTGTTTTCTATCGTAATGAATCTCAAAGTCATCATTATCTACCCCCAGCATGTTGATATCATCTTCCTTTGTTATCTAATCTGTTTCCTCAACCTCACTTACATAGTTTTGATGAAAGGGAGGAGTGATCTGTTGATCATCTTCCCTAGGTCTGTTTGGAGGTTGGTTCCTTCTAAAATTCTAATTCTGGTTCTGGTTCTTGTTTTGAGGAGCAACTTGGTTTTGACTGGCTTGTGCTCTCTCAAGAATGCTCATTTTCTTTATCATCTCTTCCATCATCCTCTCCATATTTGAGTTGGAAGTAGAGGGTGTAGATTCCTCTCTAAAGGACACTCTCTTTTCATTTTTCATTCTTGCTCTCTTCTCCATCAAGTTGACTTCCACAGCAAGAGCACCTTTTTGCATCTCTTGAAGAGTTGCAGGATCTCTCTCTCTCAGCTGATAGGGCATCTCAGGGTCAAACCCTTCAGGAAACATGTTTAAAGCTGAGCCTTGTGGAGGTTTTAGATTTGAGGAAAGTGCATTATATACACTGTTAAATCTGGTACAATAAGCTTGTACACTTTCCCCGATGTTTCTATGGAAGTTCTTGTAATCAGAAAGGACTTGGAGAGGATTCTTATTTACTTCCCATTTTTTTAAGAATGTCTAATGGAAGGCTTGGAGATCATTGATACTATGGGGGGTTTAGCCTTTAAACCATTTTTTGACTTCCCCTCCTAAGCTTTGAGCAAATAATCTAAGCTTGACAGAATCATCATCAATCTCATTTATGTCAAAGTATTCATTCATCTTATCCACATGTTGTGATGTAGTTGTAGCATTGCTAGCGTCATATAATGGAATTTTGGACTGATAGTCCTGTGGGAGGTTGACTAATGGTACAGGAAGGACTAAGGGAGAATACCATGCAGCCATGGCAAGAGGTGGAGGTGGAATTACAAGAGGGAAAGTGGGTTGGAATGGAGTGGTTTGAATAGTGGATGTAGGGTGAGCAGAAGTGGATGGACCATGAGTAGATTGCTAAGCTGATCTTGGATGAGAGACACCTAAGTTGTGAAGGAAATGTAAATCAAGAGGTGTTGTTTCTCTACTACCAGGATGTTCACTTGTTTCAGGAGATGAAAGTGAAGATTCAAAATCTAACTGATCTAAATAATCAACAGACCTAGTCCTAAAGGGGTTTACTAATTCAACAAGTGATTGTTGTAGAGCTGAAATATTTTCAGGAATTGAATTAGCTCTCAAGGGTGATCTGAAAACAGTTGAAAATTTTATCTTAGGAGACTTCCTAAGGATAATTTCTGGGTTATCAACTATCTCAGGTGGATCAGGGTCAGGATAGGCTCTAGTATGAATATTTCTAGGAGCCACTATGCTGTGTTTTTCAGACCCAAATAAACAAGAAAAGTTCAACCAGGTATGACAGTCTTTAAAAGGTTAACTAATTTGTTTACACAAATTTTAATCCTAAAGTCCTCTAATTGAGTTTAAATGATATTACAATGATAAGGGTTCTTCCTAGTGGAGTCTTAAGTTCTGTTCAGGATTGTGGAGTCGCCAAGTGGAAGTTTTTAGCTCCTAAGGAGGTAAAAGGTTTTATGGTCCACTACCATGTTTATTGGATACCAATCTGAAATATTTTTGGATTTTCTGAGTTATTTTTCATTTGTGTGGTTTCTAAGAATGTCCTAACTCTGTTTCAAAACTTAGCTATGGTTATGAGACAAAGACAGTCTACTCTTATGGCTAAGCCAGCTGATCTTTCAAGGTTAGACAAACTCTTATGAGAATCCTAGGGTTTACCTAGTTTTTCACTGATTCAAACAAGCTTCATCATGATTACCATTTCTTGGTAGTGCTTGATAAGGCTTCTTCTTACTCACTAAACAATGTTTGTATGAAATTTTAATGGGAACCAGAGATTTTGGGTTCAATCCCCAGCGGAGTCGCCAAAAATGTTAGCACCCTGTAATTAGCAAGATTGGAAAAATTCCAACTGCAGGGAGAACATTATTTCAACCACTCTGGGATTCTAGGATCTAGCCCTCCTAAATTCAGAGAGGGATCTCTCCAATAAGTGCAAAGATGGATTTGTCTTTGAAGTTTTGAGTAATGATATTAGGCTAGTTATGAAGGCCGAGGGTTTCTTTTTGTTGTTGGATGGTTGAGCATGATTATTGTTTGAGGTGGAAAGTTCTAAGTGCAAAGAGTTTCAAAGGTGTGAAGTTGCAAGCAATCAGAACAAGCTTTGGCCAAAAAGATAGATAATTGCAGGTTTTAGTCCATTGGGCTATGGAGTCATAATAGGGTTTAATTGAAACAGCAAGGGGCAAGAGTGGTCCATGGGGCAAGTCATCTATGTCTAAGGATCTCTTTCAAGTTTGATTTATGGAAGAAATGAGACAAAAAAAAGGGAATTAAACAAATGAAGAACAAAGAGTAGCCTAGGATCTGGTAAGTACTTTCAAACTAGCCAGCCTTTGACAAACACTTAAGAAAGACATAAAAGAAATCTAGGATCTGGTAAGTACTTCAAAACTAGCCAGCCTTTGATCCACTTTCAATAGAAAACATAATAAAAACAGAGGGAAACTTGAAGGCAACTTTTGGAGGAGAAATTAGCGGGCCAGGTTCACCACAAATCCTCTCCTAGCTCTACTCTACTTGGTTACTTTCAAGACAAACACAAAGATAACATAGAATGGCCTAAGATCTGGTAAGTACTTTTAAACTAGCCAGCTTTTAACACATTCCAAGGGAAACTTTCAAACAGTCTTTTGGGATAAAACTAGGACCAGGGCACACCATATCTTCCTTAGTTCATCTCTACTTAACATATACTGAAAATAACATTTAAGAATAACAAATAGCTCAGACAGTAGGACGAGGGAACGCCAGCATTCCTATGCTTGAACTGAATTAGATCATTCATAAATAACACAAATTGGAAGAAAACATGTAGATAAAGATTTTCAGTCAGAGAAGGGTACTGATATACAATAGGTCCTAACTCTATGCATGTTGTTATTTATACGAGAATATGAACACAGTGAAAACAAAAATAAAATAACAATTTACAATAAGAAATAACATCACTGTCAACATAAACTAGGATCCCATAAATCAGCTTGTATTGATGCTCCAAACCAGTTATAGCTTTAAGTCCAGTGCTTTAGTTTAGCAATCATCTACACTTCCCAGACTAACTTATCTATCACAAGTAGAGCTCCAAGAGCCAGTGAACACTATTTACAGGTAGAAGTCTCAAGCTCAATTACATTTCAAAGTTCAGCAACCAACTCAACCAACCCCTCTCTCATCTTCTCCAGTAGTATTTATAGAAGAACGAGGAGGTGAGATCTGATAAAAGATCTCCAAAGATAATTAATACAGACTTAATGGCTTCTTGGCCTTGAGAACTCGTAGAAGAAGCACATGAGTCAATCTCATGTTAAATAATTTCGTTAAAGATTTAAACTCAAATTGGGAGCTCGATGGAAACACAGGGCTCTCTGATCTGTTAAAAGTAACTCTTTCTTTTGACCTTTTCATTAATTTATTTTGAGATTAACTCTCCCAGGTAGTAATTGAGAGAAAATATCTTATCTTGATCAATAACTTGACCTCATTTTGAATGCTTTGAAGGCAATTGGCACTTGTAATGCTTGGGAAAATCAATTGCTTTCGAATGTGGCGATACAGAGCCTTTTATGCGATAAAAACACGTTCCTTTTAACTATGTCTTAATTGGAATTGACTTTTGATAATCAATCTTAGCCATAATCTCATAAATTTCTTGATCTTCATTAATGACATTAAATAACGACACCTTTGCTTGTCTTGTTTATTCATTTACTGTGTTCTGTTGGTGTGCAGTGCTGCGCAGGGCTCGTGAGGCATCAATGCCTTTGGAGTATTAACAGGGTGTGGAAATTTGAACCATAGATGGCTTCTCTTTAATAAATCGAAGGCGCGATAATTGAAACCCCAGCCTTCGGCCTTTTCTTTGGCACAATGGAAAAACCATATAATCACCCTTCCAAAATAATATATCCGGACTTCTAAACTTTTGATAAAACCAAGCTGTATAACCATTTCAGGTCACAAAAGGGACTTGCTGACGTCAGGGTGTTTGTGACCCGAAATTTTTATGAAATCCGCCATATAAAGTTCCCCGAGTCCGGATTGGGGCATGCTAATGTCAGCCCAAGTGTGACCCGAAATCCTTATGAATTCCACCCTATAGATCTCCCCGGGTCCGGATTTCACGACCATAGGAGAAACCAAACAAGGCCCGCTCCAATCTGTTGTTGCCACGTGGATGTGGACTAGGCGTTGGGACCATCGGTTCTGTGGGACCGCTGACTGCTGTCGTGGTCGTGGGGACCAGGGCGACTGATTGTGGGCCGTAGATCTGCAGATCAGATCGACGACGGAGATGTTTTGATAAATCCATCGTACCTTATTTCATCTCCCGAGCTTCTTTTGAGTGCGATCACCGTCCGATGAGCCAGCCTCAGATCGGACGCGGCACATCAATATCGCGCTGAGCCCACAATCAACTTTTAATGTGCGATGAGAGTGGGTTTTCAAAACTGCTTAAGGCCACGTGTCGGCTTGTGGCATTGATCGCGATAAAATGGGAAATACAGCTTATCCCTCAAAGGCGGTGCGATAAAAACTGCTCCGGTTTTGAACAGTGATTGACCGTGGGGACCACCGGGGTGATTGATTTGTGGGCCGTTGATCTGCAGATCAGATCGACGGTGGGGAGCGAATTAAGTTTTGCACCGGCAGAAACCTTTTCAAACCCTGCAAAAAACAAAAAAAATTAATATAAACAAAGGTTTCATGTGTCGGGATGGTTTTATATATATGAAGAGGATAGGCGCCCGACTGCGGGGCCTTGGTATATATGAAATGCAATATGACCAGGGACTATAATATACAGGGATAATCGACATCGGAGTTTTTGTTTAACGCACAAAAAAATGGACTCCATGAGTTGCTTCGACGCGATAAGCGCTCAGGACCTTAACACTTGGTTCTAGCGCTGGGGCACATGGAGGGGAAATGGTTTGGATTGAGCCCAAAGGGGCTTAAACCCATAATCGAAATACTTTGTTTTTTAGGACATTTTCAAGATGTTTAGAAGGATTTTGGGGGTTTCGATATGGTTCAAAACGAGTTTTAAACCATGTAAAAGATTATTGTTATGAATGGAAGAAGGGGAATCATGAAAATAGAGGAGTTTGATGGAGGAAAAAGGGGAGCAAAATGAAGGTTAGGTTTTCAAGTGAGGAAAGGGAAAAAAGGTGATTTTGCAGCAGTTTCTTCTCATGAACTTAGCAGAATTCCAGAGTGTAAAATGGGGACAATATGGAAGGTTTTGGATAGAGGCACGAGGCCTTCAAGAGTCTTCAAGAGGTAACACTTTTTGCAATAAAATTTGTTTCTTGAAGGCTCCAAAAAATGGTTTAGCCACCTTTTGGTATAACAAATTTTATAGGTGGCTAACAGGATCCAATAGTTGCAGCGGGTGAAGCGTTGGCTTCACAGTTCGAGCTTGATTTTACTCTCATTACATGCATGGCCAAAACTGAAATGAGATGCATGTGGTATCTAGATAACAGTACCTCGTTCCATATGACGGGGAATAGAGATCTCTTCAGTGACTTGGAAGAGAAGGACTAATGGGCCTCTAAATTAGACATAAATTAAGGCCCATCTAACCTTTCTTAGGCCCATTTACCTTTCTTATGCGCATGAAAAAATATATTAAATCTCTCCTTCTGCACCTACTAATGTTTTCTTATGCTTTAATATTTTCTTAGGAAGGTTTAAAGGTAATTTCATATTTTTGCCTAATATTGGTTATTTTTGTAGAATATTGTGAGAATATTGGGAAAATTATGCAGATTTGGAGAAGGAGATAATTTAGGGACTTGCCCCCCGTCACTGAAAGATCAAGAGTGAAGAATAAATGAGCACAATATCAGAAAATTAGGGAGAAATATTGGAGAGATTCAAGGGGGTTTTCCACCTTCCTTAACTCTCAAAGGTAGCCAAGGGATTTTCATGAGATACCCTACAAAAATTTGAATTCCAGGGGCAGGCAAGCAACTCAAGACCAAATGCACTCAAGCCATACTTCACTTGGAGTCAAGTGGACTCATTACCTATTTTTTAGGAGCTATTGGTAGCTGCCCTTGAGGATAAATAAAGTTGATCAAGAGCTAATTAGGGTCGATTCTGGTGGATTCTAGTTCATTCGATGCAGTCCATTCCATTCCATCCCATGCCATTCATTTTCCATTCTATTAGGCTTTTGCTGTTTAAGACCTTCGGGATGTAATAAGACTGTATTTTTAATGCAATAAGTATTCAAATGAATTTTTATTGATCTAGTTCCAGAGAGTTGGGCTCATGGGTTAGGGCCCAACCCATGTGCCTCAACTTCTCTATTGTTTTTGTTCTTTCATTTCTGTCATTTAGCTAGTTTTGTTTCTGTCAATTAACTATTTTTTTTTGTCATTTAGTTAATCTTGCTTCTGATAGTTTCAAGTTGTTGTTTCCATTGCTACTGTAGGTTTCCATTTTATTCTGAGTAATATAATAGACGATAAAACTCTAAAATTTGTGGATCTAGAATTCCCTTCTCATCTCTGTCAATAGAGCTCGAGGGGGGTAGACTTTCCCACAGACCAAAAAAATGCTTTCTCTTCACCGTTTTTATCACACACTTACTCGTTTATTTGCATAAGTAGGTAGGGTTGATTATAGGTACAAGAATCTTCACCCGGAAGAAGTTCATTGACACCTCCCCACTTCATTTCCCATCTCCCTTCCATCTCTATTGTTACGCTTATATTCCCTTCTATTTCACTTATTACAGCTGTCGCACCCTTCTTATTCACAAAACCATCAAAGTTGGACATCCACCCTTGCTCCTCGAACTTCCCGCTACCGTACTTTGTCTTTTCGCAAATTGCACTTTGCATATTTTTCCTTTTTCCTTTTAAGACTTACCGCATTTTTTGCCGATTGCGATATTGGTATCGCGCTTCGCCACCGATCCCACCGCCACGTTATCTAGCTCATCGCAACCTTTGGCCTTTTCGCAAATCACACTTCACATCTTTTTTCCTTTTTCCTTTTAAGACTTACCGCTCATGTCTGTCGATTGCAATATTGGTACCGCGCTCTACCACCGGTCCCACCGCCATGTCATTCGACTCATCGCAACCTTTGGCCTTTTTGCAAATCGCACTTTGCAACCTTTTCCCTTTTCTTTTAAGTCTTACCACTCCCGACGCCGATTTCGATATTGTCATCACACTTCGCCACCGGTCCTATCACCACATCACCACATCACCCATCAAAAATTGCATTTCCAAACCTTTTCCCTTTTATTTTAAGACTTACTGCTCTCGATGCCGATTGTGATATTCTTCGTACTCCACCACATCGCAAATCACAAATTGCAGTTTTTACCCAGTCGCATTTCGCACTTCGCAACTTCTACCCCATCGCATTTCAAATTTTTCTCATGCTCTTGAACATCACTTTCGTTACTCATCCAACTTTGCGATATTGCAATTGCGATATCGCATATCACATATCGCACTTTCAGCCCTCCATCACAGTTCCACCATCGCACTTCTAAAAGAATCTAGCTCCAAAGGATTTTTGCGCTATAAAGTTTTAATAAGGTTTAAACCCCTCTTTTCACTTCTCTAAGCCTTGTCCCATGTATTCAAGCCCTCCATTAGCATCTTTAGCCATTTTTTCCCCAAACTACAAGCAACACCTCTTCAAATTAGAACTAGGTCATGAATAGATGCATAGATAGAGCATAAGATAAGTAGGGTGTTTAGCCGATTGGCAAAGTTAAGTGTGGATTAAATTAGTTTCTTTTCTGCAATTTAGATTAGTTTTTTCTGCCATTTCCTTTCTGCAATTTAAATTAGTTTCTTTCATGTCATTTATTTTCAGCAATTTAGTTTAGTTTCCTTTTCGCCATTTCCTTTCTGCAATTTAAATTAGTTTATTTCCTGTCATTTCCATTCAGAAATTTAGTTTAGCTTTCTTTCTGTCATTTCCTCTTTACAATTTATTTTAGTTTCATTGAAGTGTGACACACTTCACTGAGAACCCCTAGAAGTAGCACCCTTTCGTAGAGCGGAAGAGGATGACATGATTAGAATGCATCTGCTATGTATATATCATTGTCACCTCCAAGTTTGAACGAACCCCAGGTTGCTAAAGTAAAGTAGGGTAGCCCTTGGGAGTTGTAGCACTCTTGGTGCAATACCAGGGCTCACCACTTTTTGGCGCCGTTGTTGGGGAGGTGTCTAGTAGATGCTTTGATTCTGTTTTAGCATTATTTTTTGCTTTCCTTTTTCATGTTGTTTCTAAAATATTGAAAAATACAAAAAAAATATGATTTTCATGCCTCATAGGAGTAGGGTTACTCAGAATTAAAAAAAAAAAATACTTCTCCAATACCAACACGCCCCTCTTCCCCTCCCCCCACTTGACCACGTGGTGTAGTAAGAACCACATCACCATACACTTTTGAAGGTAGAAGAGATGGATGGATATGATGACAATGAAGGAGACATTATTGGGTTTCCCATTCAAGATATGGAAACCAGTGTACATATGAAGAACATCCATCCATCTTTCCTTCCCAACTTCCATGGTATGAGGACAGAGGATCCGAAAACATTTCTCTTTGAATTTGAGATACTTCGTAGATCTTATGGCTACTTATCACACACTCAAAAATTGAGATTGTTTCCTGCAACATTGATGGATAAATATCTTAAATGGTTCATGAGTCTAGGTACTAATTTAATAAGATCATGGAATGATATGCAAACGATATTTCTAGAAAAATATAAATATCGTGATATTAGAGAAGAAATTTTTAGAATGAACCAAGAAGAAGATGAGAGCCTTGAGGATCTAATAGAGAGGTTCATGTATAATGTTAAGAGGGAAAAATTGCATCATCTAGGATTTGACACACTAAAAACCCTCTTACTTAGAAGAAATATGGCCTGATTTCCTCCTCAAATGTTCCAGATTCATTGTACTCTTTGGTCTAATTCTCGGAGCTAATCGTAAGGTTCATGATTCAGTGGTGCCGCCCAACATCCGATTTGAAGGTATAAAAGAGAGGATAAAATAGCTATGATTTCCTCTTGGTATAATTTCTTTACTCTGGAGAGAAATTCATCCTTTCCTTTGTTTCTAAGCCCCTACGTTAAGCCCCTACCTTTGGTTTGGTTTCGTTTAGTTTTAAGGCCCTGGTTTTCTTGCACCTCCCTAAGGGGAAGCACCTCGGTTTGTATCTAAGAACGTCCGATTTAGGAGAGTAATACTTACTTAGGATTAAGGAGTATAATACTTCGCTTACGATTTAGGAGGTTGAGTAAGATAGAATATAAGGGTGATAAGGAACTGGGCTTTGGTAAACTGATTAGGAGGGAATGGGACTCGGCTTGGGGAAACAATTCCATAAGGGTATAAGCTAGGCTTGAAGGGTGAATGCATTCCTTGGTTTCCTTGAGGGAAGAAAATTGAATCCCCTAATTAATATCCAGATTGAGCAGGTTGGAGAGTACTGCCTCACTAGAATAGGATCTCTAACCGAGACACGAACTTGATCTCAAACTATAATGGATGGCTCGGGGTTGAGATCTAGAGATGGACCTGGAAGCATACGAAGGGAAGCTACAGGGTATGGGTCTCTATCACTAATAAGGTATGAATCTCTACTATGATCATAAGGAGGAATGAGGGATTAAATGGTCTCGATCACGTGGTTGGGATGCTTCTGGGTATCGCTGGATTTGGATCCCGATCACCTATTTCTTAAGGTCAGAATCTCGATCTCTAGCCAGAAAGGATGCTGGTTAGTTATATGGTGGTGGGGCAACTGGGTCAACACCTACTAAGCCAAGTGATAATGGTTATGGTGCTAGCTTTGTTTTTGGATTAATAGGCTATGGGACTAGTGCTTAAGATGGGTCCACCTCCTCCTCTACTATTATTGCTAATGCCGATGGCTCTTCTACTACTGCTTATGCTATTATAGATGGCTATCGAGTAAGGGATGCTAGCACGGGAGCTAGATCTGAACTTGGTGGAAGGTATGCTACGGATAATGGAACTGGAATAGCAACTGGTTATAGGTCATCAAGTTCAGATGCGCGCTCAAGCTATCGACCTGTAATAGATGCTGGTATTGGGCAAGGTGTTGGTGCTGGTATTGCTTTTAGTGGTAGAGGTGGATAAGCTAGTGCTCCTGTTGGTGGATAACCTACTAGGACAGGAAGGGATACCTTGTGAGGTGCTGACGTATACCAATTTTCATTTGAATAAATTTGTGAAACATGCAAGCGCATATCAAGAGGAAGGGAAAGAGTAAGAAAATCTGCCTCAACATTGGTAAAGCAAGATGAACTTGGAAATTTTCTTGGCAACTTTAAAACAAATTTAATCCTTAGCAATCTAAGTGAACAAGTAGAAATGTTAAGAATGCAAAATGAGCAAAAAAAAGATGTTGATATTTTTGTTATCCATGTAGAATTATATTCTAAATGTTGTCCAACATTCCCCATGTTTAAATAAGTTTACCAAGAAGACAATGGAGCAAGGAAGTCACCAAAGAAACTACGTTATGTAGCTCCAAGGATACCCTGGCAGCCTAGTCAAATTGATATGATGCAAGGGACCAATTTCAAGCTTATTCACATCCATCTCAAACTAATTGGGACACACTCCCTCCTTGGCAACCTCAGCCATCTCAACCCCAAAACCAATCGTGGCAACATGGTTGGCAAGGACCTTATTGGGAAAATCCACAATATCCTTAATATTTCCCTCAATACCCTCCATACCCAGCTCCATGCTATCCCTACCATCCACCTCCACTACAACCACAACCTCAACCATATCCATCTCATATATCCACCCCCAATAAACTACCTGTACCACCATTTCCAAACCCATACAATGAAGTATCTCAGCTCACTTACAATGCTGAGGTACAACACTTCCAAACATCTCCTCTTGATCTATATGGTATTCATCTTAGCTCAAGAAAGGTATTGAAAAGAAGAGATTTTCTTGATGTCATTGAAGGACAACATCAAGAAGAAGAAGATCCAAATGAGGAGATCAAAAAATCAAGGGCCGCACTTGATGAAGAGCCAACATCAGAATCATAGGTTGAGAAAATTTCATCATGTTTACTAGAATTTTCTCCATGTGTTCAAGAGAACAATCAGAAAAAAGAGGAAGATTTGAATGTTATAATAGAAGAGGACCTCCAAGGTGATCCAAATCAGCAAGTGGACCGCGGGCATCACAATTATATTGACATATGGTTCCAAATAATCATTAAGTTGCAACAACACACTCTTTTCCAACAATACTTGATACAATCCCAATCGAAGAAATTCATCTCTTATATTCAGGTACATGTCAGAGCATGTATTCCAAGTGCGCACCTGAATTTATATGTCATCTTGATGTGTACATGGCTCCATTGGAAGTATCCTATACTTGAAAAAGGTTTTGTTTTTTCAAGTAGTGTAGGAAAGTGAAAAATAAATAAAATAAAAAAGAAAAAAGGGAAGAAGAATAAAATCTCATGTGAAAACCTCTTTTGAGGCGAATGAGATTGGCCCACTGATTGAAAACCTCCATGAGGCAGTGATTGGGTTGAAAAGAAAAGAAAAGAAAAGAAAATATCCTAGGTGAAAACCTCCTTTCAGGCACCTAGGAAGACCTACTAGTGGAAAACCTCATTGAGGCAACTAGTAGGCTTTAGAAAAAGAAAAAAATGCATTTCGCCACGTATCTCTCTCTAATGAATGCAGGTGCTCTCCAAACTTTGCAAGCATAAAAACAACAAGTTTACACAAAAATAAAATTCGTTCAACGCCCTGGTTAAAGGTAGTCAAATTTGGACTTCCTCCTCCTGTGCTCAAAAGCTCCAAAAGGACCTCAAGAAGATTATCACATGGAGCTTCAGAGCAGCTTCAAACTACCGAAGACAACTTCAACATCCCTATCAATAGCTTCAATATCACCTACAAAAACAAATCAATGGTAAGGCTAAGGTATGCAATCATCTAACCCTTTCTTCGAATCTATTTTAGCTTAATAAAACATTAAAAAGTGTGAGAAGGAAAGCTTTTTATATAGCCAAAATCAATAGCAGAGCAACCTCAGCCTTATCTAGCAACTAGCCTCACTTTTTCCACCAAGAAGAGGAACAAGACAAAAGTAAAAAGGACTTGAGAAAGTGGGTAGTAAGCAGTTCATGTAATGGAAGACAAGGAGTGCCAAAGGGGTAACCAAAGGTGAACTCAATTCACAAAAAAAAAACTGTGAGTTTGTTCTGCATGTAATTAAAAAAAATAAAAGAGAAATAAAGTAAGAAAATAAAAAATAAAATAAAATAAAAGGTGGATCAACAACCTATTGGCATGCGACATAGATTTTCTTCTGGCATCTGAGGACCTTCACCCTCTTATTCACAAAACCATCAAAGTTGGACCTCCACCCTTGCTCCTCGAACTTCCCGCTATCGTACTTCGCCTTTTCGCAAATCGCACTTTACATATTTTTCCTTTTTCCTTTTAAGACTTACCGCACCTGTCTACCGATTACAATATTGGTATCACGCTTCGCCACTGGTCCCTGCGCTACGTCATCCAACTCATCGCAACCTTTGGCCTTTTCACAAATCGCACTTCGCATCTTTTTTCCTTTTTCCTTTTAAGACTTACCGCTCATGTCTGCCAATTGCGATATTGGTACCGCGCTCCGCCACTGGTCCCATCACCACATCATCTGACTCATCGCAACCTTTGGCCTTTTCTCAAATCGCACTTCACAACCTTTTCCATTTTATTTTAAATCTTACCACTCCCGACGCCGATTGCGATATTGTCATCACAACTACCACCTGTCCTACCACCACGTCACCCGTCGCAAATTGCATTTCGAAACCTTTTCCCTTTTCTTTTAAGACTTATCACTCCCGATGTCGATTGCGATATTCTCCGTACTCCACCACATTCAAAATCGCAAATCGCAGTTTTTACCCCGTCGCATTTCGCACATCGCAATTTCTACCCCATCGCATTTCGCATTTCGCTCCCGCTCTCGAACATCACTTCCGCTACTCCTCCAACTTTGCGATATTATGATTGCGATATCACATATCGCACATCCGTACCTCCATCACACTTCTAAAAGCCTCCCGCTCCAAAAAAATTTTGCACTATAACTTTTTAATAGGGTTTAAACCTCTCTTTTCACTTCTCTAAGCCTTGTCCCATGTATTCAAGCCCTCCATTAGCATCTTTAGCCCTTTTTTCCCCAAACTGCAAGAAATACCTCTTCAAATTAGAACTAGGTCATGAATAGATGCATAGATAGAGCATAAGATAAGTAGGGTGTTTAGTTGATTGACCAAATTAAGTGTGGATTAAATTAGTTTCTTTTTTGAGATATAGATTAGTTTTTATGCCATTTCCTTTCTACAATTTAAATTAGTTTCTTTCTTGTCATTTATTTTCAGCAATTTAGTTTAGTTTCCTTTCCGTCATTTCCTTTCTGAAATTTAAATTAGTTTCTTTCCTATCATTTCCTTTCAGCAATCTAGTTTAGCTTCCTTTCTGTCATTTCCTTTATGCAATTTATTTTAGTTTCATTGAAGTGTGACACACTTCACTGAGAACCTCTAGAAGTAGCACCCTTTCGTAGAGCGGAAGAGGATGACATGAGTAGAATTCATCTGTTGTGTATATAGCACTGTCACCTCCAAGTTTGTAAGAACCCCAGGTTGATAAAGTAAAGTAGGGTAGCCCCTGGGAGTTCCAGCACTCTTGGTGCAATACCAGGGCTCACCACTTTTTGGCGTCGTTGTCGAGGAGGTGTCTAGTAGATTTTTTAATTCTGTTTTAGCATTCTTTTATGCTTTATTTTTTCATGTTTTTTCCAAAATATTGAAAAATACAAAAAAAAATATGATTTTCATGCCTCATAGGAGTAGGGATACTCCATTTTTTTTTTTTTACCCCCCCTCCCCCTGCCCCACTTGACCACGTGGTGTAGTAAGAACCGCATCACCATACACTTTTGAAGGTAGAAAATATGGATGGATATGATGACAATGAAGAAGACATTATTGGGTTTCTCATTCAAGATATGGACACTATTGTACATATGAAGAACATCCCTCCATCTTTCCTTCCCAACTTCCATGGTATGAGGACAGAGGATCCGGAAACATTTCTCTTTGAATTTGAGATACTTCATAGATATTATGGCTACTTATCACACACTCAAAAATTGAGATTGTTTCCTGCAACATTGAAGGATAAATATCTTAAATGGTTCATGAGTCTAGGTACTAATTTAATAAGATCGTGGAATGATATGCAAAAGATATTTCTAGAAAAATATAAAGATCATGATCTTAGAGAATAAATTTTTAGAATGAAACAAGAAGAAGATGAGAGCCTTGAGGATCTAATAGAGAGGTTCATGTATAATGTTAAGAGGGAAAAATTGCATAATCTAGGATTTGACACACTAAAAACCCTCTTACTTAGAACAATTAGGGATGAGTGGATTGATCTCCTTAATATCATGAGTAGATGAGACGTATACCAATTGTCATTTGAAGAAATTTATGAAACATGAAAATGCATAACAAGAGGAAGGGAAAGAGTAAGTAAATCTACCTCAACATTGGTAAGGCAACATGAACTTGGAAATTTGCTTGACAACTTTAAAACAGAAATCCTTAGCAATCTAAGTGAACAAGTAGAAATGTTAAGAATGCAAAATGAGCAAAAATAAGATGTTGATATTTTTGTTATCCATGCAGAATCATATGCTAAATGTTGTCCATCATTCCCCAGGTTTAAATAATTTTATCAAGAAGACAATGGAGCAAGGCAATCACCAAAGAAGCTATGTTATGTAGCTCTAAGGATACCCTGGCAGCCTAGTCAACTTGATATGATGCAAGGGCCACTTCACAATTTCAAACTTATTCACATCCATCTCAAACTAATTGGGACACACTCCCTCCTTGGAAACCTCGGCCATCTCAACCCCAAAACCAATTGTGGCAATATGGTTGGCAAGGACCTTATTGGGAAAATCCACAATATCCTCAATATTTCCCTCAATATCCTCCATACCCAACTCCATGCTATCCTTACCATCCACCTCCACCACAACCACAACCTCAACCATATCCATCTCATATATCCACCCCCAATAAACTACCTGTACCACCATTTCCAAACCCATACAATGAAGTATCTCAGCTCACTTACAATGTTGAGGTACAACACTTCCAAACATATCCTCTTGATCTAGATGGTATTCATCTTAGCTCAAGAAAGGTATTGAAAAGAATATATTTTCTTAATTTCATTGAATGAAAACATCAAGAAGAATAAAATCCAAATGAGGAGATCAAAAGATCAAGGGTTTCACTTGATGAAGAGCTGACATCAGAATCAGATGTTGAGAAAGTTTCCTCCTATTTACTAGCATTTTCTCCATGTGTTCAAGAGAACAATCAACAAAAAGATGAAGATTTGAATGTCATAATAGAAGAGGACCTCCAAGGTGATCCAACTCAGCAAGTGAACCGAGGGCATCACAACTGTATTGACATATGGTTCCAAACAGTCATTAAGTTGCAACAACACACTCTTCTCCAACAATACTTGATACAATCCCAGTCAAAGCAATTCATCTCTTATATTCAGGTTCATGTTAGAGCATGTATTCCAAGTGTGCACCTGATTTTATATGTCATCTTGATGTGTACATGGCTCCATTGGAATTATTCCTATACTTGAAAAAGGTTTTGTTTTTTCAAGTAGAGTAAGAAAGTGAAAAAGAAAAAAAGAAAAAAGAAAAAAGGGAAGAAGAATAAAATCTTAGGTGAAAACCTCTTTTGAGGCATCTGAGATTGGCCCACTGATTGAAAACCTCCATGAGGTAGTCATTGGGTTGAAATATATATATATATATATATATATATATATATATATATATATATATATATATATATATATCGTAGGTGAAAACCTCCTTTGAGGCGCCTAGGCAAACCTACTAGTGGAAAACCTCATTAAGGTAGCTAGTAGGCCTTCAAAAAAAAAAAAATTCATTTCTCTGTGTATCTCTCTCTAATGAATGTAGGTTCTCTCCAACCTTTGCAAGCAGAAAAACAACAAGTTGGCACAAAAATAAATTTCGGTCAACACCCTGGTTAAAGGTAGTCAAACTTGGACTTCCTCCTCCTATGCTCAGAAGCTCCAAAAGGACCTCAAGAAGATTATCACATGGAGCTTCAAAGCAACTTCAAACCACCGAAGACAGCTTCAACATCCATATCAAAAACTTCAATATCACCTACAAAAACAAATCAATGGTAAGTCTAAGGTATGCAATCATGTAACCCTTTCTTCAAATCTATTTTAGCTTAATAAAACATTAAAAAGTGTGAGAAGGAAAGCTTTTTATATCGTTGAAATCAGTAGCAGAGCAACCTCAGCCTTATCTAGCAACTAGCCTTACCTTTTCCACCAAGAAGAGGAACAAGACAAAAGTAAAAAGGACTTGAGAAAGTGGGTAGTAAGCAATTCATGTAATGGAAGATAAGGAGTGCCAAAGGGGTAGCCAAAGGTGAACTCAATTCATAGAAAAAAGAATTGCGAGTTTGTTCTGCATGTGATTAAGAAAAAAAAAAAGAGAAAGAAATTAAGAAAAGAAAAAAGAAAATAAATAAAAGGTGGATCAACCACCTATTGGCATGAAAAACAGATTTTCGTAAGGAATATGAGGATCTCCATGAAGCAGTTATGAGAACAAATGCAAGAATAATAACAAGAAGATTAGCAGGAGGAGCACACATGGGCTAATAAACAGAAAATGAAATACGCGAGCATGCAGGAAGAACCATACGACAGGGAGGATGAATAGGTTGCTCAGAGGATGAGCAACACTTTCAGTAGGGGGGGTGATGATGGGCCTCTAAATTAGACATAAATTAAGGCCCATCTAACCTTTATTAGGCCCATCTACCTTTCTTATGTGCATGAAAATAGATATTAAATCTCTCCTTCTACACTTAATAATGTTTTCTTATGCTTTAATGTTTTGTTAAGAAGGTTTAAAGGTAATTGTATATTTGTACCTAATATTGGTTATTTTTGTAGAATATTGTAAGGATATTAGGCAGATTATGCAGATTTGGAGAAGGAGATAATTTAGGGACTTTCTCACTGCCACTGGAAGATCAAGAGTGAAGAATAAATGAGCACAATATCAGGAAATTAGGGAGAAATATTGGAGAGATTCAAGGGGGTTTTCCACCCTCCTTAACTCTCAAAGGCAGCCAAAGAATCCTGATGAGATCCCCTCCAGCAATTTGAATTCTAGAGGCAACCAAGCAACTAAAGACCAAGTGCACTCAAGCCATACTTCACTTGGAGTCAAGTGGACTCACTACCTACTTTTTAAGAGTTGTTGGTAGTTTCCCTTGAGGATAAATAAAGCTGATTAAAAGCTAATTAGGGTTGATTACAGTGGATTCTGGTCCATTTAATGCAGTCCATTCCATTCCATCCCATGCCATTCATTTTCCATTAAATTAGGCTTTTCTGTTTAAGACATTCAGGATGTAATAAGACTGTATTTTTAATGCAATTAGTATTCAGATGACCTTTTATTGATCTAGTTCCAGAGAGTTGGGATCGTGGGTTAGGGCCCAACCCATGTGCCTCAACTTCTCTGTTGTTTTCATTTTTTCCTTTTTGTCATTTAGCTAGTTTTGTTTATGTCAATTAGCTATTTTTTTCTGTCATTTAGTTAATATTGTTTCTGATAGTTTCAAGTTGTTGTTTCAAATTTATACTGTAGGTTTTCATTTGCTTATGAGTAATAAAATAGAGGATAAAAATATAAAAACTGTGGATATAGACTTCCTTGCTCATCTCTGTCAATAGACATCGAGGGAGGTAGACTTTCCCACAGGCCAAAAAATTGATTTATGTTCACTGTTTGTATCACACACTTATCTATTTTTTTGCATAAGTAGGTAGGGTTTATTTTAATTACAAGAATCTTCGCCCAAAAGAAGTTCATTGACACTTCCTCGCTTCATTTCCCATCTCCCTTACATCTCTGCTCTTATGCTTCTATTCCCTTCTATTTCACTTATTGTAGTTTCCGCACCCTTTTTATTCACAAATACCATTAAAGTTGGACCTCCACCCTTGTTCCTCGAACTTCCCGCTATTGTACTTCGCCTTTTTGGAAATCGCACTTCGCATCTTTTTCCTTTTTACTTTTAAGGCTTACCGCTCCTGTCTGCCAATTGCGATATTGGTATCGCGCTCCACCACCGGTCCCACCGCCACATCATCTGACTCATCGCAACCTTTAGCCTTGTCATAAATCACATTTCACATCTTTTTTCCTTTTTCATTTTAAGACTTATATCTCCTTTTTTCCGATTGCGATATTGGTACCATGCTCCACCACTGGTCCCACTGCCACGTCACTTGTCGCAAATCCCATTTCGCAACCTTTTCCATGTTAATTTAAGACTTACCACTCCCGACGCCAATTGAGATATTCTCCATACTCCACCACATCACAAATCACATTTTTTACCCCGTCGCATTTCACACTTCACAACTTCTACCCCATCGCATTTCGCATTTCGCTCCCGCTACGAACATCACTTTCGCTACTCCTCCAACTTTGCGATATTGCGATTCAAATAATGCATATCGCATATCACACTTTCGTCCCTCCATCACAGTTCCTCCATTGCACCTCTAAAAGCCTCTCGCTCCAAAGGAGTTTTGCGCTCTAAAATTTTAATAAGGTTTAAACCCCTCTTTTCATGTCTCTAAGCCTTTTCCCTTGTGTTCAAGCCCTCCATTAGCATCTTTAGCCCTTTTTTCCCCAAACTGCAAGAAACACCTCTTCAAATTAGAACTAGGTCATGAATAGCTGCATAGATAGAGCATAAGATAAGTAGGGTGTTTAGCCGATTGGCGAAGTTAAGCGTGGATTAAATTAGTTTCCTTTCCACAATTTAAATTAGTTTTTTTCTGCCATTTCATTTCTTCAATTTAAATTAGTTTCTTTCGTGTCATTTCTTTTCAGCAATTTAGTTTAGTTTTATTTCCGTCATTTCCTTTCTAAAATTTAAATTAGTTTTTTTCCTGTCATTTCCTTTCAACAATTTAGTTTATCTTCCTTTCTGTCATTTCCTTTTTAAAATTTATTTTAGTTTCATTGAAGAGTGAAAAAATTCACTAACAACCCCTAGAAGTAGCACCCTTTCGTAGAGCAGAAGAGGATGAAATGAGTAGAATGCATATGTTGTGTATATAACACTGTCACCTCCAAGTTTTTACAAACCCTGGGTTGATAAAGTAAAGTAGGGAAGCCCCTAGAAGTTGCAGCACTTTTGGTGCAATACCAGGGCTCACCAAGGACCTCCAGCAGAACATGGAGTTTGGAGATGACAGGAGGTATAGCGCGACCGACATATGTACAATTGCATTTCATAGGGAGTCTTGGTCCCCTCTTAGACTGACAAATTTTTTGTATATTCCAGGATTAAAGAAGAATCTTGTTTCCGTAGCAGTTTTGAAAGATTGTGGTTATGATGTGATATTTAGAAAAGGAAAGGTGTTCCTTAGACACATCGCCATGGTATGGGTGAAACAGATTGATGCAAGAGTCAAGAAGTGATCAATCATTTAACTAATAATTTGGTATAAATAGTTGTTTTATTTCATTTCTAAGGAAGGCCCAATTGAGATTGAGGTTAAAGGGAAGAGATCTATCAGTTGTACTACTAGAAAATCGCATAGTTAATACATGAGGTCATCAGGAAGGTCGTGAAGGATTGCACAATCATTAATTGGTATTTTCCTAATTAATATGGGCTCAGTTATCACAAGAATGCATAAGAAAGGTAGACCAGGAAGAGGCAAGAAACAGGTTAAATACTTGACCGATTTTCCTTATATTGTAAGCCATATTCCAGAAGGATTGGAGTGAGGCAGTCAGTAGAGTGCACATGTTTCTCATTGTAAGGAATAACATTATATTGTTTCATGATCTTGACCATATGAAATATATAGATAGAGGGGTTTTGAGAAGTTGATTTCCCCATATACATCTTTTGTTACGCGATTGATTGTCTATTTCTCTTACTTGTTATGTGATTGTGCGATCATATTTTGTTTCCGTAAATTGTAGAAGAATTCAGTATTTTGTTTTATTGCATTACAATATCATAATGAATCTGATTGGTAGATTTCTAAAAAGTCTCCCTAAATTAGGAAACAAGGCAGTTATCATAGTGGTAGTTGATTTCCTCTCCAAATATGCCCATTTTTGTGCCTTACCACATCCATTCACTCCAACCTTTATGGCTCAAGTTTTCATGGATCAAAATTTCAAATTGCATGGAATGCCTACTTCTATTGTTTCTAATCAATATCTCACCTTCACTAAATATTTTAGTAGGATCTATTTAAGCTACATGGAACACAACTCCAAATGAATGCAACATATCAACTATAGATGGATGGTCAAACCAAAGTTGGAAACAAATGTTTGGAGACCTACCTGTGGTGCTTTGCTTTGGATAAACAAAATCAATGGGTGTAATGGTTACATTTAGAAAAATGGTGGTATAATGCTAATTATCATGAAGAAACCAAGATGACACCATATGAGGTGGTGTATGGCCAACTCCTACTTTTTCCAACTTCTTATCTTCCAAGATCTTCCAAAGTGCAGGAATTTGATCAACTGCTTCAGAACTGAGTTGCCTCTCTCGCTCTTCTGAAGGATAATCTCCATCAACTTCAAAAATGGTTGAAGCAACAAGCTGACTAACATCGGTTCGAAAGGTCTTTTCAAGTGGGTGACGAAGTGTTTCTTTGACTCCAACCTTATAAGCAGACATCTCTCAAAGAAAAGGGCTTCCAAAAATTAACTCCAAAATTGTATGGGTCTTATCATGTGATTCAACGTATTGGCTTTGTCACCTACAAACTGGCCTTGTCGGCCACTTCAAAAATCCACCCAGTCTTCCATGTCTCTTGCCTCAAGAAAGTTGTCAGATACAATTGCAAGATTTAGAACATACTGCCTAAATTGGATGAGGAAGGTTCTCTTTTGCTCTGACTATAGAAATTATTCAAACAATATGTATACCAATGGATTTAATTCGATCATGCAATATTCTAAAGCAAGATATTGAATCCTTCTACAAATCAATTGCGGAAAATAAACACGATCACCAATCACAACAAGTAAAGAAAGAAGCAAATCAATCCACAATAGATATTTTCCCGAGGAAAGCTTATTGCTCAAAACTTCTCTATCTTCCATTATATATTCACCAATGAATCATGAAACAATTACAATGCACTCTTCTCACAAGAGTCTCCTGCACTCTCACAACTGTCTCACACTGAACCATACAAAATAAACCAACACTTAGCCAATTTTCAGCCTCTTCTCAGCCTGCCTTGCTTGTGCAATTCAAGTGGAATGCAATCCCTATTCTTTAGGAATTTCAGCCTTCCAAAACTACACAATTCTCATGGGAAATCCTATGGGTATTTTATTGCATGCAGAAAACCTACTAATAATACAAATGATAGTTAACATCCCTTTAACCTCTATCTCAACTGGGTCTCCATCAGAACTGACATGCATGCAAATATTAATAGTAAATCATTAGTTACATGAAAAATCACTGCATGTGAATTAAATTTTATTTTATTAAATTGACCTCTCACTAGTGCAACAAACAGTTACAACTAGTTAAATTGATTTTAACTCAATTAATTGAGTTAACTGATTTCTCATGCTTTAAACTAATGCACTAACTACAACTTGGACTAAAAAACAAATAGAATCACTTTGCATGCCTCGCCAACCACCCTCAACTCGAAATTCATGAGCTAACTGAGTTTATCACACTTAGTTAACTATTACAAGTGATTATGAGATAAGATTACAATTTATTGTCCAATTTAGTTAAGGGAAAAATAAATTAGACACACATTTCTTGTTGACTTTTCAACGTTCCCTCTCAACAAGAAAGGGATTATCAGCTACCTTGATCCTGCCTCTATGGTATTCGAATTTTCTCTTGGTGAGTGCCTTCGTCAGAATATCTGCATCATGATCCTCTGTGGGAATGTACTGAAGTAACATAATGTGTATCTGAACACAATATCTGAGATGGTGGTACCAGATGTCTATATGCTTTGACCTATCATGGAATACCATATTAACCGAGAGTTTTATGCAACTTTGATTATCATAATGTATCACCGTCGGATCCATCTGATGACCAAAAAAACCAACCAGAATCTTCCTCATCCAGATGGCCTCACATGCAACCTGACTGAATGCCATGTACTCTGCCTCGGCTAAACTGAGTGCCGCAGATCTCTGCTTCCTGCTGTACCAAGAAACTGTTGTCGATCCTGTGCTAAAGATCGCTCCTAATGTGCTCTTTCTTTCTAATGGAATTCTTGCCCAATCTGCATTGGTGAAGCCTTGAAGCTTCATTCCCTCTGTCCGTCTGTACCATAATCCATACCCTGTAGTGCCCCTGAGATATCTCAAGACATGCTTCCCCGTCTTCTAAAAGAGCTTGGTCAGCTTAACCACAGCTTGACTTAGTTGGTTAATTGTGTAGAAAATTTCTGATATGTTGTTCACCAAATACATGAGTGAACCCACAAGCTACCGGTAAACAGTAGCGTCCACTACCTCACCTGAAGTAGCGTCCTCCTTCCTCTAGTTTCATGGAAGAGGAGTCTCCATGGGTTTACAGCTCTCCATGTGAAACTTTCTTAGAATCTCTTTGGCATACTTGCCTTAAGAAACAAATAGAGCTCACCATCACGCTACCATATCTCCAAACCAAGGAAATAGAGAAGGAGTCCCATGCCCTTCATCTCAAACTCTCTTGCAAGATCCTCTTTGCAAGAAATTATGGGTTGCTCATCACCTGTCAAAATAAGATCATCAACATAAAGTACGATAATAAAAAGCTTACCATCAACCAAAATCTGGTATAGGTTCACATCCGCTTCACTCTTTGTGAATCCCAACCCGATGAAATAGCTATCAATCTCAGTGTACCAAGCACGAGGTGCTTGCTTTAGCCCATACAGTGCTCTCTTGAGTCTGCACACATGCGACTCACTGTCAAAGGTCTCAAAACCTTCTGGAAACTCTATGTACATTTATTCCTCAATAAATCCATTGAGAAACACAGTCTTCACATCCATCTGATGTATCTACCACCCCATCTATGCTGAGAATGCAAGGATAGATATAATCGATGAGTACCTCGCAACTGGTGCAAAATTCTCCTCATAGTCAATCCCCTCAACTTGTGAGAATCCCTAGGCTACAAATCTAGCCTTATACTTCTCCACACTCCCATCTACTGCTTGCTTCACCTTATAGATCCATCTAGATCCAACCACCAATTTTCCGATTGGTTTTGGGACAACTTCCCATGCATTTTTCGTGATAATGGAGTCATACTCCTCAACCATGGCATCAACTCAAATTAGTTGCTACATTGCTTCCTCAAAAGAGGATGGTTCTGTCACAATACACTTTCTCATAAGAGCCATGTATCCAGTAAACCTATTTGGAGATTGTCTCTATTTGCACAGTGATGTAGGTGCTCCTACATGTTCTGCCGCATCAAGTCTCAATATATCAGCTTTTGTGGTGCACCTTCTACCATGTCTTGTGGATAGCTTTTCATGAATGTTTTTGCCACTCCATGATCCTTTGCATGTGGTTTCTCCACATCTTGAGTTTCATCCTTTGGAACCAAGAGTTCCTCATCTGCATGCAAATCAAGCTCCCTCTCAAGGGACAATCACATGGCTTTCTCCTCATCAAATTTTATATCCCATCTCACAACAGTCATCCTGTTGTTTGGAAAATACACCCGATAGTTTTTGGGAGTATCAATGTACCCCACAAATATCCCAATCTCAAATGTTGGTTCTAGCTTCTTCCTGGAATCTTTGGTCACATGGCAATAAATAGATGAGCCAAAAATTTTAAAATATGAAACATTAGGTTTCTTACCAGAAAAAGCCTCCTATGGTGTACTCATGCCAAGTATCTGATGAGGACTACGGTTTTTCACAAATACCATTGTGTTGCATGCCTCTTCCCACAAATGCAATGGTATGCCCTGATCATGCAACATCACTCATGTCGCGCCCACAATTGTTCTATTCTTTCTTTTTGCAACCTCATTCTGTTGTGGGTTATGAGGTGCAATCAACTCTCTCTGAATTCCTTATTTGCTACAAAAGTTATTGAATTCATTGGAGATGTACTCACCACCATTTTCGCTCCTCAGAGCCTTCACATGCTTCCCTGTATCTTTCTCCACCAGTGCTTTGAACTCACAAAATTTTGAGAATGTCTGATCTTTCTTCTGCATGAAGTAGATCCAACACTTTCTAGAAAAATCATCAACAAAGATCACATAATACATGTGCTTTGCTATCAAAGTTGTAGAGAATGGTCCACACACATATGAGTGAACTCTCTCAAGGATTTCCGCAGCTCGGTTCTCCTTCTCGTGAAAAGTGGCCTTTGCATACTTCCCCATGGTACATCCCTTGCATGTGTCTATCTGCACAAGAGTACCCTTGGGAAGCCCTGTAGAAATTTAATGCATGACCTTCAAAGCTTCATGGTGTAGATGGCCCAATCTCCTGTGTCATAACGCACCCTCATCTCGGATCACCACTTTGTTTTCTTTACCCATCAATGATGTGAAACCATCTACATCAAGTTTGTAGAGATTCTTCACACAAATCCCAATATTCTTAGCTTGTCCTGTGGCTTTGTGACAAAGGAATGCTTTCCCTTCACTGAAAACCACATCATAACCTCTATCCTCCAACATAGCAACTGAAACTAAATTATTTTTCAATCCTGGTACATGCATGACATCTTTTAATAAGAAGGGTTTACTTGACTGTCTTTGGAAGTTAACTGTACCAATCTCAGTAGCGTTGTACCTCGCGTCATCACCCATTTTGATATGCATCTGGAGAATCTTCTCCTCCAAGCTACTGAAAAGTTATTTGTCTCCCATCATGTAGAAATATGCACCACTATCCAAGTACCACACTGATCCCATCGCACTAGACACCATGCATGCGATTAGTGAGAAGTCCAACTCAAATTGCGAGGCCAAAGCCTCATCAACTGTAGATCCTGAAGCCTTCTTGTTCTTCTTATTTTGTGGATAATTAGTGGCATAATATCCATGCTCGTGAGAGTGAAAACATTTCACTCTGGACATGTCACGCTTCTTTCCTTCTTTGTCGGTCTCAGATTTGGAATAGGATTTTTTTTCTTTCCCCTTCTTTGCCTTACCAGCCAAGGCGCAATTTTCTTCATCATCTCTCTTAGATGAGGATCCATCCCTGGTATTCCGCCTTGTTGGCAATATGATGCAGAGTGTTGTCCTTGATGGCAACCCACCTGATGAAGATGATGGAATCCTACTTGACGAAGTTGTTCTATGTCTTGATGAACTTGTTAAATGATGTAAATATGATGTATATACAATGAGTACAGAAGGTAATGATGGAAGGAATGTCTGTATGAGCTAGAACATGATGAAAAGAGTATGTCTCAATGCATACGCGGATTTTTCTATACAAAGTAGCGTATGCACGCGGGAAATAACGTGCCAAGTCGCATATGGGCAAAAGCGCTCTAAATATGCAAAACCAGGGGTAATCACCATGGTATTGACCCATTGTATTGAGTAATGATTCGTCTATGTGACCCCGCCCAGGAATACCATTGAAAGTAAAGTGGTTTTGGCTCATGGTATTGAAAAAGGGTAAACCTATATAAGGAGAAGAAAATCATTGTGCATGGTGTGTGCATGAGTCTGAGCTTTGATGAATACTTCACTCTGAAGTATATTTGTATGGGTGAACTCTGTTCCTAATTGATAGATCTGAATCTATGATGCTCCTGTGAACATGATGAAGGCTCAAGATCTCTAGATCTAGAAATGGTGAATGTCAAGGATGATCTGAAAAGAAGTGAAGAAGACCTGGCGCAATCCTGTTGAAGAGATTGAAGAAATCTGGGTAAGTTTATAAGATCTGGTCTGTACTGCAAAGTTTATCTTTTATAGATCTATACGCAGGTTTGTTTCATGAAAAGCGCGTGTATACGCGGGTTTGTGGAAGGAAAAGCGCGTATGCGCAGTTAGGGTTTTTCCCTAGAAAATGCACTGAAGTATACGCGAGTTCGTCTTCTGAAAGGCGCGTATATACACGGGTCTTATTAAATAAAAGCGCGTATTATTTCTGATCTGATGGTTGCTGAAGGTTGAATGTGTTTCTGCATATCTATTCTGAAGTCTGGGTTATATCTGATATTCTGGCTACAGTGGTCTCACTATTCTGTTTGAAGCAATGAGCAAGGTATGATTGTTGATAAGTGAAGGGTTGTGTTGAAGCTGTTTGATCTAGTTTGAAAATTGATGAAACATGGTCTGCAGTGGTGTTGAGGGTCGAAGCCTTCAGTCAGGGGGTTGTAGCTCCCTTCTAGGAGAAGCTGGTAAACAGGAGCAGGGGTGTAGCTCCCTTCCAGGATAGGCTGGTAAACGAGAGAAGGTTGTAGCCTTCTGCAGGTGGTTTCCTACGTGCTGGTTTGAGTCTGCACCAGTACATGATTGTAAGAAGTTTTCTTAATAATAAATTTTGAAGGCTGAAACAACGACAGCAGTGGTTTTCTCCCGAATTGGGTTTCCACCTAAAAATCCTGTGTTCATGTGTGTTGCATATGTGTGATGATTATTTTGTTCTGTCTGCACCTGTTTACTGTTTCTGGAATATCTGACGAATGAATAATGCAATGATCTGAGTTAAGATTCAAACACATAATTAGATCTCTGGACATACGCGAGTTCTGTAAAGGATATCCACGTATATACGCTAGTTTCCTTCAGTAAAGTAGCATATGGGTTTTTAGAAAGGAAAAAGTAAAAGTTTGATTGTCTACACTAAATACTGATTCACCCCCCCCCCTCTCAGTATTTTTCCCAACAATTGGTATCAGAGCAGGTCCTTCTGAAAAGGCTTAACCGCTAGAAGGAAGATCAAGCAAGATGAGCAATCTTGAGGGAACAACATCTATCAAGCCTCCACTCTTCAATGGAAGCAATTTAATCTTATGGAAAATAAGGATGAGATCCTATCTTCAGTCTATGGGAGCAGATATATGGGCCATTGTTGAACAAGGATATCAATATCCACCCTCGGTACCAACAGATGCGACAGAAAAGAAGAATTATGAAACTAATGCAAAGGCGGTTAATGCCCTATTGGGGAGTCTAACTGAATCAGAATTTGTCAAGGTCATGCAGCTGAATACAGCAAAGGCAATGGGACAAAATCATTCTAAGTTATGAAGGTGATGCAAAGGTAAAAAGTGCAAAACTCCAAACTCTCAGAATAGAATATGAAAAGTTAAAAATGCATAGTGATGAGAGTATTTCTAGTTTCTTTTTACGTCTTGATGACATTGTAAATCGCATGAGAAATCTGGGAGAAACAATAGCTGAATCTACTTTGGTTGAGAAAATCTTAAGATCACTAACGGCAAAATTTGAGTCAAAAGTTTCTGCACTTGAAGAAAAACAGGATCTCCAAAACCTTACTGTGGTGCAACTTCATGGGATACTAACTGCTTATGAAATGAGAAGGGGAGGATCATTGGATGTCAAAGAAGCCGTCTTTAGAGCTTCTACAAAAGGGAAAGATGTACAAGAAGTAGAAGGATGAGGATATGTCTCAGAAGAAGAAGAGGTAAATTTTGCAAAGAAACTTCAACTTGGCACAAGACGATTCAGAGGTAAACTTCCTTTCAAATGTTTTAATTGTGGAAGAGTTGGTCATTATGCTACTAAATGTCCTCATAAAGAAACTTTTGCAAAAGGAAAGGAAGTAACAAGAAGAAATAAGGACCGGTCTAGCACTAGAAAAAGTTACTATACTCATGAAGACAGTGATGGGTTATCTGATAGTGAGGAAGAAGGTGAACAAAATCTTAGACTTCTTATGGCATTTGAAAATGATTCTAAAGAAGATAAGGATACTTTTATGGATGCCCTAGAGGACAATGATTTTCTTAATGAAGACAATCAACTCAAAATATGCTTAGAGGAAAGTAAAATAATTATAGAGACTCTAAAAAATTAGATTGAAGAAGAGAAGAAGCACAATGAAAAATTAGAATGTGAAGTGGTAAGTCTAAGAAAAGAACTTGAGAAAGTAAAGACTCTGAATCTTAGATTTGCTAAAGGATTTGAAACCTTAGATGAGATTATCAAGGTACAACGTTCTCCTCTTATAAAGACAGGTCTTGGATATACCAGAGAATCTTCTCAAGCTTCAGCACCAAATTATCTAAAAGCAGCTACAACTGGTCTACAACATTCTGCCACTCAGAAAGGGGATAAAGATTCTTCACAGGTAAAGCATGAGCAGTTCAAGTCAAGAAAATTCAGCACGAATACTTTTCAAAAGAACACCAATCAGCAGGTAAATTCAAATAAAATATTTCATGATCGCAGAAATTTCTACTTCAATGGACAATGTTTCTCATGTCACAATTTTGGTCATAAAGCTGTTCAATGTGTTGCATATAAAACGATCATGACAAGAGAAGCAAGAAAGAAAAGGATTGATATTGGAACAAAGAAGAATACCTATAACAACTTTTCTCCTCTTCAAAATGAAGTTGAATGTACTTATTGCAATAACTTTGGCCATGAAGAATCTGAATGCAGGAGCAAAGTCCAGCCGAAAGAACATGTTCCTTCCAACACCAAAGTATGGAAAAAGAAGGATGTACAGGTTGAGAATTGTGGTATATCTTTATTTTCAGAAGGAGAAGAAAATCAATGGTACATTGATAGTGGATGCTCAAAACATATGACAGGTTACAAAGACAAACTCCATGCTTATAATGCCCTAGAAAAGGAAAATAATGTTACTTTTGGAAATGATACACCCGCTGTCATTAAAGGAAAAGGATCTGTTTTTCTAAAAGAAAAGGTAAAAGCTAACAATGTCATGTATGTGGATGGATTGAGACATAACCTGTTAAGTGTAAGTCAAATGTGTGATCAAGGAACTGAGGTTGTCTTTAGTTCAAAAGAATGTGTGGTACGTGATCTTGATACAGGTAAAACAATTATAAAAGGAAAAAGGACTCCAAACAACTTGTATGTATTGAAGAACTGCAAAGATCAATGTTACTTGAGCAAATCATCAGAAAATTGGCTGTGGCATAGACGGCTGGGGCATCTGAGCTTCTCTCAAATCAACAAATCAAGCAGACTTAAAGCTGTTCGTGGTCTTCCCAATATTACTCTTCCTGAAAATATCATATGTAAATCTTGCGAATTCGGTAAGAAGACCAAAGTGAAATTTAATGCCAAGGAAGGATCATCAAATGGGCCCCTTGAACTTATTCATACAGATATATGTGGATCTATGAGGAAAAAGTCACCACGTGGTGAAGAATATTATATCTTATTTATTGATGACTTCTCTAGAATGTGTTGGATTGGGTTGCTTAAACACAAGGATGAAGCATTTGAGAAATTCCAGATATTCAAAGCTTTGGTTGAAAATGAATTAGATCTAAAAATCAAATGTCTTAGATCTGATCGAGGAGGTGAATATACATCAAATGAATTCCTTGAATTTTTTGAACAACATGGCATAAAACGACAGTTTTCGGTAGCAGGCACTCCTCAACAGAATGGTGTAGCAGAAAGAATGAATAGAACAGTTCAACAAATGGCTAGAGCCATGCTTGATGATTCTGGAACACCTGACACATTTTGGGGGGAAGCAGCTCACACAGCGGTAAATATTCTCAACAAGGCACATGTTCGTGTAAATAGTGACAAAACGCCATATGAACTTTGGTATGGTAATCCTCCCTCTGTGAAGCATTTTAAAGTTTTTGGGAGAAAATGCTTTATCAAAAATAATGATGAAAATCTTGGCAAGTTTGAACCAAGAGCAGATGAAGGTATACTCCTTGGTTATTCTTCTCAAAGTAAAGCATACAAATGTTACAATAGAAGACTTCGAAAGATTGTTGAATGTATTGATGTTTTTATTGATGAGTCTCCTGCAGCTTCAAAAGAAGAAAAACAAGCAACAGATGAAGGTGATGATGACATATATCCATCTACATCAAATAGAAATAATACAGACAGTGAACCCAATGAAGAATCTGGAGATGATTTATCTGGAAAAGCTCCATCTAGATATGTTCAAAAGAACCATCCAGAATCTCAAATCTTGGGTGACAAAGGATCTGGTGTACAAACAAGAAGGACTCTTGTGGGATCTTCTAGCTATCTGGCATTTCTGTCCACTATTGAACCACACAATGTCAATCAAGCTAGTAAAGATGAATGTTGGATTCAGGCCATGAATGAAGAACTTGATCAAATTGAAAAGAATCACACTTGGGAATTGGTACCAAGACCACATGATAAAAATGTCATTGGAACCAAATGGATATTCAAGAACAACCTAAATGAGAATGGGGATGTTATAAGAAACAAAGCTAGACTGGTTTGCAAAGGATATGCTCAACAAGAAGGTATAGACTTTGAAGAAACTTTTGCTCCTGTAGCTAGACTTGAAGCCATAAGAATGTTTCTTGCTTTTTCAAGTTTTCAACAAATCAAAGTTTATCAAATGGATGTTAAATCTGCATTTCTCAATGGTGATCTAGAAGAAGAAGTTTATATAGAACAACGAGAAGGATTCATTTTGGGAAATGATGAAAATCTTGTTTGTAGACTTAAAAAGGCTCTATATGGTCTCAAACAAGCTCCAAGGGCATGGTATTATCGTCTTGACAAATATCTTCATCAACAAGGATTTTCAAAGGGGTCTGCTGATAGTAACTTATACACAAAAATTGAAAATGATAAACTATTGATTGTGATTGTATATGTTGATGATATCATTTTTGGAAGTAATGAAGAATCTATGAGTCATAAATTTTCTTCTATCATGCAGCAAGAATTTGAAATGTCTTTACTTGGGGAACTAACATTCTTTCTTGGCTTACAAGTGCATCAAACTACAGAAGGTATATTCTTATCTCAAGCAAAATACCTTAAGAAAATTCTGAAGAAGTATGGGATGGAAGAGTGCAAACCTGTAAGTACACCAATGGTAACCGGATGTAATCTCGGTTCTCATGATGATTCTCCCACGGTGAATCAACCAGAATACAGATCTATGATAGGAAGTCCTCTATATCTCACTGGGACTAGACCAGATATTATGCATGCAGTTGGGATTGTTAGACGATTCCAAGCCACTCCAAAAGAGTCTCATCTTCAGGCTGTCAAAAGAATATTCAAATATCTACAAAAAACTCAAAACTTTGGACTATGGTATCCAAAGAATGCTGATCTTACTCTTCAGGCTTATACTGATGCAGATTGGGCTGGAAATGTTGATGATCGGAAAAGCACAAGTGGTGGTGCATTCTATATGGGGCCCCGGTTGGTATCTTGGTTCAGCAAGAAGCAAAGCTCTATTACCTTATCTACAGCAGAAGCAGAATATGTGGCTGCCGCATCATGTTGCACTCAACTTCTCTGGATGATGCAAACCTTACAAGACATTCAAGTCAAATTTTCACCTCCTATCTCCATTATGTGTGATAATACAAGTGCCATCAGTATTTCAAAGAATCCTGTTATGCATTCCAAGACCAAGCACATTCCCATCAAGTATCACTTCTTACGTGAGCAAGTGCTTGAACAAAAGGTGAAGTTGGAGTATGTTCCCTCCAAAGAACAAATTGCTGATATATTTACCAAACCTTTGCCCAGGGAAGCATTTAAATATCTCAAACAGAAGCTGGGAATGGTCTATGCCTCTCAGAAGATCATATCTGCCTAATTTCAGAAGATTAAATTGGATACGCGGGTTTCCTGAAAGACAGTCGCGTATATACGCGAGTTCATACACAGAAAACCGCATATGGGTGGTTGCTGACAAAGTTTCTGGGTCAGCATTCTTTAGCACAAGCTATGGTGTTGTTTGGTATCTCTGATGCTGTATGGATTCTTTGGTGATGTTTCAGCTCTTATATTTATGTTTCATTCTCTGATATTGGGTGAAGATGCCTTGATGATTGGCTATTGAAAGTGGTCAGGTTTCTCAAGCTAAGGAGGAGTTTTGGTCATATGGAAAGGATGCACAGTTTCAGGGGGAGCATTAGCCTCGCTGTGAATAATGCATTGTTGGCATTATGATGGTTCTGAAACTTGATCTCTCTCTTGAGGTCTCTCTGGTTTTGATTGTGAAAAAAATTCTACTTGTAATTTGATGAAAAGGTCATGTTGAGACCCATGATGTAAATTGTAATTTTCAGTCATGCAAGGACTTGTTCAAATGTGTAAATCCACTTGGTTGGATCTTTGATGTAAGTATGAGTCTTGGTGATAGGAAGGTCATAGATTCATGTACTTCATTGAAAAATATGTTTGAAGATTCAGCATGAACTCAGGGGGAGCATGGTAACTTCAGTACACTTCAGATCTGCAGAGCTCTTATGTCTACATGAGGAGAAAAACCTTGTGTTGGTTTTGATCCGCCCCTTGCCCTTGATGTCAAAGGGGGAGAGTGACGTGGTTGCCATCAAGTCCAAAGGGGGAGATTGTTGGCAATATGATGCAGAGTGTTGTCCTTGATGGCAACCCACCTGATGAAGATGATGGAATCCTACTTGACGAAGTTTTTCTATGTCTTGATGAACTTGTTAAATGATGTAAATCTGATGTATATACAATGAGTACAGAAGGTAATGATGGAAGGAATGTTTGTATGAGCTAGAACATGATGAAAAGAGTATGTCTCAATGCATACGCGAATTTTTCTATACAAAGTAGCATATGCACGCGGGAAATAACGTTCCAAGTCGCGTATGGGAAAAAGCGCTCTAAATATGCAAAACCAGGGGTAATCACCATGGTATTGACCCATTGTATTGAGTAATGATTCGTCTATGTGACCCCGCCCAGGAATACCATCGAAAGTAATGTGGTTTTGGCTCATGGTATTGAAAAAGGGTAAACCTATATAAGGAGAAGAAAATCATTGTGCATAAGTGCGTATGAGTCTGGGCTTTGATGAATACTTCACTCTAAAGTATATTTGTATGGGTGAACTCTGTTCCTAATTGATAGATCTGAATCTATGATGCTCCTATGAACATGATGAAGGCTCAAGATCTCTAGATCTAGAAATGGTGAATGTCAAGGATGATCTGAAAAGAAGTGAAGAAGACCTGGCGCAATCATGTTGAAGAGATTGAAGAAATCTGGGTAATTTTATAAGATCTGGTCTGTACTGCAAAGTTTATCTTTTATAGATCTATACGCAGGTTCGTTTCATGAAAAGCGCGTGTATACGCGGGTCTGTGGAAGGAAAAGCGTGTATGCGCAGTTAGGGTTTTTCCATAGAAAATGCACTGAAGTATACGCGAGTTCGTCTTCTGAAAGGCGCGTATATACGCGGGTCTTATTAAATAAAAGCGCGCATTATTTCTGATCTGATGGTTGCTGAAGGTTGAATGTGTTTCTGCATATCTATTAAGGTAGGGTTTATGTCGTGTGCTGGCTACAGGTGGTCTCCCTTTGTTGCGGCTGACAATGAGCAAGGTATGATTGTTGATAAGTGAAGGGCTATGTTGAAGCTGTTTGATCCAGTTTGAAAATTGATGAAACGTGGTCTGCAGTGGTGTTGAGGGTCGAAGCCTTCAGTCAGGGGGTTGTAGCTCCCTTCCAGGAGAGGCTGGTAAACGAGTTCAGGGGGTCGTAGCTCCCTTCCAGGATAAGTGCAGTAAACGAAACGCCTTACGCGAGGTGGTTGCCTACGTCTTGGTTTGAGTACGCATGAGTACATGATTGTAAGTTTCTTAATAATAAATTTTGAAGGTAAAACAACGACGGCGATGGTATTCTCCCCGAATTGGGTTTCCACCTAAAAATCTGTTCATGTGTGTTGCATATGTGTGATGATTATTACATTACTGTACGCACACATTTATTGTTTCGGAATATACGATGAATGAATAATGCAATGATCTGAGTTAAGATTCAAACACATAATTAGATCTCTGGACATACGCGAGTTCTGTAAAGGATATCCGCGTATATATGCTAGTTTCCTTCAGTAAAGTAGCGTATGGGTTTTTAGAAAGGAAAAAGTAAAAGTTTGATTGTTTGCACTAAATACTGATTCACCCCCCCTCTCAGTATTTTTCCCAACAATGAATTCTTCTTGTACCAAATCCGACCAAAGTTTCTCCCAATCTGGTAGCTTCTCCCTCCCATTGACAGAGTCATGATAACTATGCCAACTCTTGGGAAGGCCTAAAAGAGCTAGGCTCACCAAGTCATCATCCACTACAGTAATTCTGATACTCACAAGCTCATCTCGACATTGGACGAACTTGGTTATAGAATTTCAAAATGGATATAAGTATTTCAATATTTTAAATTTCATAGAATTAATTAGAAATAAAAATGGATATAAAACTAACAAAAGGAAATAAATAATTAATCAAATAAATTAACCTTTTATAAATTATTAGAAACTGGTCAACTCTTTTTTCCCATCATCCTTTTTCCTCTATTTATTTACCCTATTCTACTCTCTTATTAGCAGGTTTGTCCTGATGATGAGTCTTGATTTAGACTCGAAACGTCGACAAAAAATGAAGACTGTGGAGATTATGAATTTTATATCTAAAAATCTACACCACAGAAACCTCCAATCTATCATTGGTTAAATATTTCGGAATAGTGTCACCTTTCTCCATTTTGATTTTCCTGAGCTTGTCCTTCAGTGCCAATTTTCTGTGGTCACTACTACTTTGAAACATATCTGTTAAAGCCTTCCACATTGCATATGGAGTCGTTTTTCCATGGAGACTTGAGACAATGTGATCTCGTACTCCCTCTAATAAGATGCTCCTCGCCTTTGCAACCTTCTTTTGCCAAGCATCAAGAAGAGCGATATCTGTTGCTGCGGGTTTGGGAATTTCATTATCAATGAATTATTTCAACCCGCTGACCTCCAAAACTACCTCCATCCTGTATTTCCACGCAATATAATTAGAACTTCCCTTGAGTGCATATTCCAATCTCCAGCCATTGAAATCCATCTTGATCCGCCTGTTGCACCAATTCGTTTTCCTTCAAATTCGAATGCTATTCAACACAAAATCAATTTCTTCTCCATTATAGTGATTTCTTGCACTTTGATACCACGTATAAATTATACAAACAATATGTATACCAATGAATTTAATCCGATCATGCGATATGCTAAAGCAAGATACAGAGTCCTTCTACAAATCAATTGCGGAAAATAAACATGATCGCCAATCACAACAAGTAAAGAAAGAAGCATATCAATCCACAACACAGATATTTTCCCGAGGAAATATTACTGCTCAAAACCCATCTATATTCTATTGTATATTCACCAAGGAATCATGAAACAATTACAATGCACTTTTCTCACAAGAGTCTCTTGCACTCTCACAACTGTCTCACACTGATCTAGACAAAATCGACCAACACTTAGCAATTTTCAGCCTTTGCTCAGCTTGTCTTGCTTGCGCAATTCATGTGGAATGAAATTCTTATTCTTTAGGATTTTCAACCTTCCAAAAATGTGCAGTGCTCATGGGAAATCCTATGGGTGTTTTACTACATGCGGGCAGCCTATTAATAATACAACTGATAATTAACATCCATTTAACCTCTGTCTCAACTGGGCCTCCATCAAAACTGACATGCATGCAGCTATTAATAGTAAATCATAAGTTACATGACAGATCACTGCATGTGAATTAAATATGATTTAATTCACTTGACCTTTCACTAGTGCAACAAACACTTACAACTAGTTAAACTGATTTTAACTCAATTAATTGAGTTAACTAATTTCTCATGCATTAAATTATTGCACTAACTGCAACTTGGAATCAAAAAAATAGAATCACTCTGCATGCCTCACCAAACACCTTCAACTCGAAATTCATGAACTAACTGAGTTTATCACACCCAGTTAACTATTACACGTGATTATGAGATAAGATTACAATTTATTTCCCAATTTAATTAAGGGAAAATTAAATTAGACACACATTTGTTGTTGACTTTTCAACACCGACCATAATTGGTACTTGATCCACGATATAGGCATCTTGACAACTGCATTATTAAGGAAGTCCTCATCTAGTGGAAAGCTGCCTTACCAAAAGATTCGAGATGGGAACCAACAACTATTCTCCATCAATTTTCGCAGCTCTAGCCTTGAGGAAAATGATAATTTTAAAGGGGGAGGGTATGTTAGGGTTCGACCCTAACCCCTTTATTAATGTAATAGGCCCAGTGGGCCCCATAAGAGTCATGATTAGTTATTTTAGTAAATAAAGCCTATCAGCGGTTACCCACATTATTGATGATTGTAAATGGTTGATCCACATTATAATAAGGGGGCCACAATTAGTTAGTTTAGTTAAGTATGATGAATAAAAAATCCATAGCTAATAAATCAAGTGGTTAACCCGCATTATGTAAGGGACCATAAGTAGTTATGGTTTTGGATCTCATGAAACTATATATAGTCAAAGATAACAAGGGAAGTCTTGTCAAGTATTACTGTAATTGAGCTCTACTTTGCTAGAGGTTTCCACCTTGAAGAGGCAAGTGAAAATTATTTTCTGCTACTCATAATAAAATATTTCCATTTGTCTCATTTCTGACATTACTTCTCTTGTTTTATGGAATTCTAATGTCATTTGCAAGTTAAGGGAACTACATTATTACTCCATCCTACTTGCTCATGGTTGTCATGCCTACAATTTCAATCATCTCAATGCATTCTTTCGCTTGCCTATATCTTGGCTTGTACTGGTCTTCTTAGTGTTGGAGGGTTAGCATAACCATTCACATATTGGTTGGAAATCTACAGTATATCATGTTTTCATGGTGTCTTTAGCGTCTCAGCTGGACCCCAAGGTTTAGAGTGATGTTTCATCTCTCATCCAGGGTACTTTGTTTCCTTTCGGTCCACGGACTATTATGATCAAGCTTCAAGCGTAATACAGTTCTCTTGCAGAATTTAAGTGGTTCCATTCTCATAATTCAGACCTCGACTCCATATCATTGGTTTTGGTCATCACAGGGGTCGAAATTTCATGGTTTGTTGCTACTTGAGTTTCTTTAACATTACTCATGTTTCCCTTTCAATGGACCCTCTAGTGGCTCCATCCTCCCAATTGGGGTCTTGTCTGCTCCCCGTCGACTCTGGGCATCATGGTGGCTGAAGGATCTGGTTGGTGGATGTTGGCTTAAGGGCTCCTTTTGGTTGGAAATTATTGTTCACATTTCATGGGATACTGTTTCTCGTGGTCTGTAAGAGCGAATTCTTAGCGTGGTTCATCTTTTGTTGCACTATGTGTGTAACTTCCAGGAATCTGCAACAATTCTACTTCATGTCTTAGCTAAATATGGGTGGTATCCTTTTGTTGTGGTTATGTTTGGACAAATTTGTAGAACAAAGCCTTTGTGTTTGTAAAATCTTGGAACTCCATGTGGATTTAGGAGTTTTTTTCTTTTTGTTTATTGAATTGATTAAGCGAGACATATGTAATCTCAAGTTTTTCAATCTGTGCTACTGGGTTGATTTCCCTGCGGACATGCCAGTAATATAGAGAACCATCTTCTATAATGCTCTATTTCAATAATAAAATGTTGAAACTTACAAAAAAATACGATATAGATGTCTCAAATATATAACAAAATATGGGTTTAAATATTTTATTTCTATTGAATTCTTATATTTTATATATTTCTTGAATAAAAATAAAAACGTTTATTATTGTATACATGCACCAGAAAAACTGATTTTCCATTAGGTGGTGATAGTCAATTTATGGAAAAAAATAAGAATTTTATATAAATCATTGTATATTTATAGATATATTTTTTTAATCATGTGATTTACATTATATTTACTTAGAATGAAAATGCGCTTGGAAAAATGTTGATGAATATATTTTTTACAAATTAATTAATTAATTGATTGCTAATTACATATCAAATTTTAAATGTAAACATAATTTTGCATCATATAGTGATGGAAAATGAACCAAAATGAGCTAAGAAAATGATAGTGCCATTTTGACACTCAATAATGACATGAAAATGATACAAGGTCGAATGTCCTTATTTGCATCAGACATTAAAAAAATAGCAAACAAAAACATCACACAGTTTGATGCGGGGTTATGTATTGTCATAGTGCAAGGTGTTTAGTTGGGTAATTTGTCGAACATTTTTCTTTTATCTTCTTTATCCATTTTGAGTTTTATCATAGTTTTATCATTCATATATATATATATATATATATATATATAATGCGATGGCATGATGTTCAATAATATATTAGCTTTCTAAACTTAAATTGAGAAGATAAAAAAAGAGCAATTAATAAATTTATGCATGGAAAATAATGTTAGAAATGAAAAAAAAAATATGCCATACACACAATATAAAAAAATAAATAAATAAAAATAAAAATATTTTAAAATTTTTAATATATTTTTTTATTGTATTAATAGATTAAATTACATTACTTAAGTATTTAGTAGCATTATTCAATTTTAATTTTCTAAGTGATATTAAACCAATATAGATTCATGTTAAGGACAGATCTAACATGAGCTTAGAGAGATCAAATTTCTTTACATTCAAACTTTTTTAAAGTGAAAAATACTATTTGTTATTTTTCATTCTTTAAGTTGTATTTTTTAATGCTAAATAGAATATATAAAAGACCAAATAAAAATTTCAACCATAAAAACTTCCTTTTTTTCTATATATAGATATATATGAAATTGATATCAACATAAATTAGTTAACACAAATCTTCAAATAGTTTATTTAAATCTCTTGTTAAAATGTTTTTGAAAAGTATAAGATTTAAAGATGATTCACACATTTTTTTACTTCTAATTACTTTAGAGCATATTCATTTTTTTTAATTATAGTCGATATTATTTTTTTTAAATTACACATCCCCTCATACTGGGTTGTAAAATAAGCCTCTCTACTCAATTACAAAGAACAAAAAACACTTATTATAAAATAAACCTCTCTACTCAATTACAAAAAAACAAAAGACACTACAAAATTTTATTTAGAATCCAACTGAAATGTTATATCGTTTTCCATACAAAAATACAATACATATCCAATAAAATGACGTTTAATAATTTAAGGATTCGCTAGATTTATAATAAATTAAGTAAAAAAATCATAACAAAAATTGAAACCTTGTGATAAACATTGTTGAAAGACAAACCATTCAATATCAAAAGCAAACTAAAATCAACAATTTTTATAAATAAAATAAACTAAAATCTCAACATTTTATGTGTATTCCAACTTATTATACCTGCCCACGGCATGGTATATATCAATCAATATGCTACCACTAGCATTAGTTTGAACCAAAACAATAAGCTTAATATAAATTTTTTTCAGCCTATTAGATAGATATTGACAACTCTGTTTATATAGTTTGGAGTCTTATTGTGAGTGATCCTTGTTTCTTGACGTGAATTTAGGATATAAATCAAAACATAAATCAAAATTATACCATAAATTCTACCGTGGGGTTGATTAATGCTAGCTTTAAGGCTAGCATTAAAACATAACATTCTATGTTAATGTTAACTACTTTGGACATATATTTGTTATGCTTTGCAATATGGTGGTGTGCTTCCATGTACCCTTGCATGTGTATGTGACTGTCGGCATGTGGATGTTGGAATGTTGGCCAACTAACAACTGGTGGTCGGGCCAAGTGGTGGTCGGGCCATGATAAAGCCTAGTAGATGTAGTTGCTTGTAGAAAAGACAATTTCTTGCAGAAGGACAATGAATTCGATGGGCAAAGGACAAATATCATCCATGGTGGTTTTGTTGCGGAAAGATGTCGTGGGGTTTTCCACAAAACCCAGACGTGCTTCAAGTTCATGGTAGGAACGCCCTAGGGTTTTCCACAAATGTGCTTCAAGTTCATGGTAAGCAAGTGACATTTAAAATCCTAGAGATTCGCTTAGGAAAGAGAAGAACTAAGGCACCCTCTCCCAAATTTTCAGCGAATTGGTGCCCTAGATAAGCAGGAAATTCACAGAACTCGAAATTCGAAGAGACACAATGGAAACGATTCAGTGGCTAGGGATATAAACATGATAAATGTTGCCACAATGAGTGGCGGTAGTGAGGGGGTTTGCATATACCAATTTATAAGAATTCATTCGTCTTTTATCAATGGGAGGCAATGGGCACTGGCTTGTATGAATACAATTTCCGTTATCCTCACGATAAGCTTCCCCTTCATCTTATTTTTGCATGAATTACATGAAAGGTAAAATAAAGAATCCCTGGAAAATGTCTTTATACCTTTCTAGTGGGGCTTTGTTTGTACAGAGCCTTGAAAACTTGCGAAGAGAGTTGAGGGTTTAAAGAATGGAGACTTTGCATCATCCGATTGGAAGCACAACATTTATAAGTGGAAATATCAATCTTTATTTAAATAGGGAGGGAGTCCTCCGAAACCCCAAACCTAGAATGTGGATTTGGTCAAAAATGCGATAACTTCAAAGCTAAGAATGTTTTGTGGCTCCCCTTGAAAATCCCATGGAAATCAACAGGAGCCCAAGTCACGTGCAACAAGCTAAGAAGGGTTTAACGACATGGAAATGGCCTCAGAAAGTTAGCAAAATCTATGGTGATTGGATCGATGAAGATTGAGAATGGTGGAAAAATCTATGGTGATTGAATCGATGAAGATTAAGAATGGTGGGAACCAAGGTGAAGGTTGCTTGAATTTGTATAGTGTTATGAATGAATGTGTTATCAACAAAATGTGACCCTGATAGGCTGCTCATCAAGTCAATCTCAGTGTAACTATTTCAAACCAATATTTTAGCTGAGGCTTAGCCTCCTCAGCCTAAGAGGGCTCTCTCAAGGGTTAATGTATTGATTAAAGATGTAGATAGATGGCTAACTCTATGGTTTATGATTTTGTATGTTTATAGGTTGAAAGATGGAGACTTGCTACCATTGGGCTATGGAGTTAGTGACAACGATAAAGATAACCAATAACTCTTCTTACAAAACTGAGGCTTGTAGATACTTCCATGAAAGAGTGACACATTCAAAAAAGTCTCAATAATTTGAGGTTCAAAGGAAATCAGAGCATGTGGTTCATGAATTCTGAGAAATGATACATCAAGGTATTGAAAAGGAAAGTATTAAAAGTAATTCATCAAAGCTTAACACTTAAAGGAAGTCAGAGCATGAATGACCAATGAATTCTAAGTAATAAGTATTTAAAACATTGAAGAAAACCTTTCAAATGTAGGATTCAGAAAACTCAATTCACCATAGTTCAACACTTACAGGAAGTCAAAGCATGTTCCTCCATGAATTCTGACTAATAAGCATTAAGAATATGGAAGTAAAACATATCAAATATAAAATATAAAACTCACTGAAGTACACTAAGAATCTCAGGTCTGCCAAGAAGAAAAACCCTCTGCATTACTGATCACAGTCCATTACATAAAGCAGCACTTTTGCCAAAAAGTCTTCAACCCATGTAGAATTCGACCTCTTGATCATTTATAGATGATTTAAAATATAGGATAAGCTTATCCTCCACTAAAAACCTCTAATTCCTACCTATGACACCTATCCTAACCATATAACATGTTATTTATTACATAAGACAACTGCAAACCTAAAACAGAGTCCTATTACAAATAGGACTAAAACTCTTTAAAATCTATTCAAAACAACCTTATCTAGATTAAATTACATCATTTTCTAAGTGTATTCAACACATGATCGAGTTTGGATGATGCCTCCACCTTTGATGTATTCATGCTGATCATGACAACAACTGCCCTAAAAATTAGGAGACAGATTTCTTGTTTTTTCCCTGAAAATTAGGTCTTGGGACAGAGCCTTTATCTTCTCATCCATGATGTATTTTGAGAAACTGAAGGAGGATTTTGGATACAATGATGTCTTGAACAAAAACCTCTCTTGGTTTTCTGAAATACCTCTCCTATTGCCCAAAAAATGTCTTTGAACAACATGTGTAAAACTGGAAAGTTCTGATTTCGGAAAATATGGCTTCAAAGAAAGCCTTGTATCTCCCAACGGGTAACATTATTGAGAAATGTGAGATAGGTTATTGTAGCTAGATATTTTATGAATAGAAACATCCTTCATAATTCTAAAATAATTTTTCTTGTGGCCAGAAACTGATCATGAAGTTGACTACTAAAACCAGAAAACAAAGTTTTTCTCTCAATAACTTTCAGCAATTTCGTAGCACAAGTTGAGTAATCAATTTCTCCCACCGCATAATGAATTTGAAGAAACTGAGAGAGGTTTTTGTATTTAAGTATGTTAGGAAGAAAAACCTCTTTCAAATTTCAAAAATGAGTTTTCAGTTGCTCAGGAACCCCTTTGTAAGTTGACTACTAAAACCAGAAAACAAAGTTTTTTGATGAAAAAAGGTTGTTTCAGTAGTTTTGTAGCGCACTACAAAAACAACGTTTTTGTAGTGCAAATCACCTTTTTTGAACTAGCTGCGCTACGAAAACGTGGATTCCTGTATGATTGTAAAAATTTGACCCTAAACCTAATGGAATGACTTCTTAATGGATGATGGGACCTTTAAATAATGGAATAAGGTTGTTAAACTTTGTTTGGAAATGAAAATGAGACTTTTGAGACTCTAACCCTATCAGCTACCCTTTAAAGCATGAAATGACCTAATCCCCTATCTAAGACCATGACTAAAACAAGGTAAACGTTTAGAGTTTATTGATCATGGAGTGGACCTAGAAGACTTTATTTGAACTGGCAATATAACCTACCCTTTACCCAGACTTAAAATGACTTTTAGACCTCCTTGAAATCATGACCAAAAGCAGAGTTGACACAATGATGTTTTGAGAATTTTTGGGTGATAACAGCGGCTCCACTTGGGATAGTGTGCCCCTGTGATACACTAAGAACCGTTAGATCCAGTGCTACTATCCATCCTTTAAAATAGAACTCTGAAATTCTGCCCAATCTGCTCCAAACTTTTATGGCCTTCACCTCGGGCTCAAGTTTGATGATCTCTGCAAGAAGCACTCAAACTGTAACTACTAAAAATGATCATTCAACCTACCATGAGCTTATTTGCACATTCCTGCCTACCTACCCTATTAGCTGCAATCTCCATTTGTAGCTCAATGAACATGAAACTTCCAATGAAGCCAGTCATTGATCTGATCTGACACTTGAATCTCTTGACTGTGCTTGAAGCAAAAATGAACATGATACTGAAATAACCAAGGCAACATGAGATATATCTGATCTTCAAGATGAAAATATAACTGGAAATCTGAACAATAAATCGTTTCCATGTAATCAGTTATAGAACCATAGAAGACATAATCTGTTTGAAACTTCTCATGACATTCTAAGACTTTGGATCACACATACATGCTTTGATCAACCAGATAAGACATCAGTTGTGTGCTCTCAAACAGCTTTTCAAATTGATTTTCAAAAACAGTGCATTCTTCCTCAATCTCAAATGAGAAAGGTAGAAACACTCTCTCTTTTTGTTCTATCATAGACAGCTTTTGAAAAGAATGATCATGAACGTGAATACTATATAATTTAATTTGACCCTGTAAGCCTTCAATGTATTTCTCAATGTTCTTAGCAACTTCATCCAAAAATTTCATCTTATATTTTGTCTTGCACTCAAATGATTTTAGATAAGAAGACAAGGACAAAGAAATATTTTCATCTATTTCTTCATTAATATGATCATCATTCCATTGTTTGAAACCTTGAATTGAAGGAGAGTTTTCCACCAACCCTGTTCTGTCTATCCATTCCTCCAAAAACATAAGCCAAAAGTTTGCAGATGACTTAATAGATCTGACAGGAAAACTTTCAATCCACTGTTTACATTTCCCTTGAAATGAATCATAGAACAACATAATGCAAACATCTTCATGTTTGACTCTAAGAAGCTCGGTAAAATCACAGAAATCTAATATATGCTTCAAAGTTAAACTCAAATCTTCTCCATTGAATTTTGGACCATTCCTTAAAAAATATGTATCCTTGGGAAAATGATTTGGGAAACCATGAATTCCTGAAAAATTTATACATGCATACCTTGAAATAAGAATGGAAGCATCTAAGTTCTTCATAACTACAGTGGAATCACCATGAATCTATGAATTTTGAATTCTTCAACAATGGAGTCACCAAGGTAGTTCTGCAGTCTCGAATAGATTTTGAGCTCCTGCTACCTTCAGAAGTTCAGCGTCTTGATTTAGGGAATGAATAATCTTCAGGCTCCCGGCAGACGCACCAAAATGTTATCACCAAAATGTGACCCTGATAGGCTTCTCATCAAGTCAATCTCAGTGTAACTATTTCAAATCAATATTTTAGCTGAGGCTTAGCCTCCTCAGCCTGAGAGGGCTCTCTCAAGGGTTAATGATATGGATTAAAGATGTAAATAGATGGCTAACTCTATGGTTTATGATTTTGTATGTTTATAGGTTGAAAGATGGACACTTGCTACCATTGGGCTATGGAGTCAGTGACAGAGATAAAGATAACCAATCAATCTTCTTATAAAACTGAGGCTTGTAGATACTTCCATGAAAAAGTGACACATTCAGAAAAGTTTCAATAACTTGAGGTTCAAAGGAAATCGGAGCATGTGGTTCATGAATTCTGAGAAATGATACATCAAGGTATTGAAAAGGAAAGTATTAAAAGTAATTCATCAAATATTAACACTTAAAGGAATTCAGAGCATGAATGACCATGAATTTTGAATAATAAGTATTTAAAACATTGAAGAAAGCCTTTCAAAGGTAGGATTCAGAAAACTCAATTCACCATAGTTCAACACTTAAAGGAAGTCAGAGCATGTTCCTCCATGAATTCTGACTAATAAGAATTTAGACTATGGAAGTAAAACATATCAAAGATAAAAGATAAAACTCACTAAAGTACACTAAGAATCCCAGGTCTGCCAAGAAGAAAAACCCTCTGCATTACTAATCACAGTCCATTACATAAAGCAGCAGTTTTGCCAAAAAGTCTTCAACCCATGTAGAATTTGACCTCTTGATCATTTATAGATGATTTAAAATATAGAATAAGATTATCCTCCACTAGACACCTCGAATTCCTACCTATGACACCTATCATAACCATATAACATGGTATTTATTACATAAGACAACTGCAAACCTAAAACAGAGTCCTATTACAAATAGGACGAAAACTCTTTAAAATATATTCAAAACAACCTTATCTAGATTAAATTACATCATTTACCAAGTGTATTCAACACATGGTCGAGTTTGGATGATGCCTCCACCTTTGATGTATTCATGCTGATCATGACAAAAACTGCCCTAAAAACCAGGAGACAGATTTCATGTTTTTTCCCTGAAAATTAGGTCTTGGAACAGAGCATTTATCTTCTCATCCATGATGTATTTTGAGAAACTGAAGGAGACTTTTGGATACCATGATGTATTGAACAAAAAATCTCTTGGTTTTTTTAAATACCTCTCCTACTGCCCAGAAACTGTCTTTGAACAACCTATGTAAAACTAGAAAATTTTGATTTCAGAAAATATGGCTTCAAAGAAATACTTGTATCTCCAAACTAGTAACACTTGTGAGAAAAGTGAGATATGTTATTGTAGTTGGAGATTTTATGAACAAAAACCTCCTTCATAATTATAAAATAATTTTTCTTGTGGCCAGAAACTGATCATGAAGTTTACTACTAAAACCAGAAAACAAAGTTTTTCTCTCAATGACTTTCAGCAATTTCGTAGTGCAAGTTGAGTGATCAATTTCTCCCACCTCATAATGAATTTGAAGAAACCGAGAGCCTTTTTTGTATTTAAGTATGTTAGGAATAAAAACCTCTTTCAGTTTTCAAAAATAAGTTTTCAGTTGCTTAGGAACCCTTTTGGAAGTTGACTACTAAAACCAGAAAACAGAGTTTTTTGATGAAAAAAGGTTGTTTCAGCAGTTTCGTAGTGCACTACAAAAATAGCGTTTTTGTAGTGCAAATCACCTTTTTTGAACTAGATGCGCTACGAAAACGTGGATTCTTCTATGATTGTAAAAAATTGACCCTAAACCTAATGGAATGACTTCTTAATGGATGATGGGACCTTTAAATCATGGAATAAGGTTGTTAAACTTTGTTTGGAAATGAAAATGAGACTTTTGAGACTCTAACCCTATCAAATACCCTTTAAAGCATGAAATGACCTAATCACCTATCTAAGACCATGACTAAAACAAGTTAAACTTTTAGAGTTTATTGATCATGGATTGGACCTAGAAGACTTTATTTGAACTGGAAATATAACCTACCCTTTACCCAGACTTAAAATGACTTTTAGACCTCCTTGAAATCATGACCAAAAGCAGAGTTGACACAATGATGTTTTGAGAATTTTTGGGTGATAACAGAATGTATCTCCTGAATGAGAAGGAGCATTTCCTCTTCCCCCTTCCTTATAACATAATGCCGACTGACCATAATGGATTTGGCCTTACGGTAATGAAGCTATAATGACTACAAGCGTGATCGACAAGGGATATATTGTTGCTATCATTGGGTCAATAGGTTAATCCACTGAAGCAATTGGGTCATAGACTAACTTCACATATAAAGAATAAAATTGCAAGAATACGCATAGGAATGAAGAATGAAATACCACCTTAATGAATGTGCCGAAGTGAGAGATCTCCTCGTGTCCATGTCTCCTCATTGCAGTCTCATGTCCATCTCAGTGAATTGTATTATACACATATTCTAATGGGCACATGAATGCATCCTAGTTACCGGATTCATGCACTAATATTTAATATTATTTACTATTTTTTTTTGTGATCGTTATATATTATTTGTTAGAACCATGCATTGAAAGTGCACTTCCGCTTATCTGAAGCAATGTTGTTGGATGCCAGAAATCATAGCTTAGCGTCCTTGCAAGGCCACGGACTTCGATAAATCTTATTGTGTTGCCATTTTCATGGTAAAGTTGACTGTGACAAAATAATTATTCACGTCCTGTTGAGATGGGCGTAAAACAATTTTGCTATTTTTTTAAATGTTCAAAGATCCATGTTTATTTAGAGATTTGTTCAAAGATCCATGTTTATTAAGAGAATATAAAAATCTTTTGGTAAGAAAGTATTTTTGATTTTTTTTTTAAAGAAATGTATTTTTTTAACGGAAATGTCTTCTTAAAGTATAGGATATGTTAGGATGCATAGAATTTGATCTTTGTAAACATTTTCAATTGTATAAAATTATTGTTGTCACTTGAGTAAATATATAAATGATAAATATAATATACAAAACTTCTATAAAATGATAAATATAATATATAAAACCTATATAAATTGCATTTCAGCGGTTGTATTAAATAATGCACAAAATCTATGTAAATATGTAAGCTCAATACTATGATTCCAATTATAGTAACAAGGGGGTCTCATACACCAATTTGGTGTCTGGCTTGGCCGTGACCTTAAAACTGGATAATAATACTATGATTCCCATTAATAGCTTAGGTTTCATTAACCTTATGCAATCGATAGAGTGATTCTCACCTTTGGTTTCCTTGGAAATCAATACTTTATCTTAACTATTGTACCCTCATAGTTAATTCATTATTTATGTGATTTCACATTCATTTCTAGATGGGTGCAATAATAGCTTCTGTTAACTATTGTACCCTTATAGTTAATTCACTATTCATGTGATTTCACATTTAAATAATTTCACATTCATTTCTAGGGCGCAATAGTAGCTTTTGTTAACTATTGTACCCTTATAGTTAATTCATTATTCATGTGATTTCACATTCATTTCTAGATGGGCGCAATAGTAGCTTATGTTAAGGTATTTAGTATGTCTACCATACACTCGTTTGATTTGTCCTTGCCAATTTTTTGGATTGTGAATTTATTCAATCTTGTTAATTCATTATTTATGTGATTTCACATTCATTTCTAGATGGGTGCATTTTATTTGTCCATGCCAAGTTTTTGGATTGTGAGTTTATTCAATCTTTTTAATTCATCATTTATGTGATTTCACATTCATTTCTAGATGGGCGCAATAGTAGCTTCTGTTAAGGTATTTAGTATGTCTACCATACATTCATTTGATTTGTCTATGCCAATTTTTTTGATTGTGAGTTTATTCAATCTTTTGCTTACTAACAATCTTTTGGGCAAAAGGAATCGTTGAAACAAGTAAACCACGTGGCCTCCCATAATTCAAATTAAAATTCAGCAAACAAAGTAAAAAACCTCATATTTGTTACAAGTTGAAACAAGTAAAACATGTGGCCTCCCATAATTCAAATTAACATTCAACAAACAATGTAAAAAACCTCATATTTGTTACAAGTATAAAACCTTGGCTCTATAGATGCATAATCTGACATTGGCTCAATGTAGGGATAGTCATGATCACAAAGACTTTGACCATACAAGTTTCCATATACAAGATGCCATATATTTGACCATACAAGTTTCCCTAGATCCCCAAAATCATGGGTGATTTCCTCCTAGGGTTGACTATAGGGTTGTTGCTCCTACTCGTTTGGAGCTGGTAAACATTAAAACTACAAAAATAAAAGGGACACTATTCCGTGATGACCCTTTCTATCCATTCAAAGATAAAACCTAACCACAAAGATTAGATTCCCTAGAGAGGGATTGTTCCCCATACTTGAATGGGAAAGGACATACATGTTAAGTAAGTTCAGATAAACAATTGCAAGCAATGCATTCCACTTCAATTAACATGCCCTCAATAAAGTGAGTCATATGTAGTTGGTGTTAATTGATCGATTTCTCACTAAGTTATATAACAATGACTCACTAAAGGTGAGTATTTTCATCTTTAACTGATCAGAGAATGGTTGATTGATTCTCGCTCAGTTACAGTAAGCTATATGTAACTCGTGTTAATTGATCAATTTCTCACTAAGTTATAGTGAGTTATATGTAGTTGGTGGTAATTGATCGATTTCTTGCTAAGTTACATTTAGTTATATGTAACAAGTGCAATATCAAAATATTGATTAACATGTAGAAAGAATGAATATTGATTAACATGTAGAAAGAATGTTCCACTACCGTTTTGAACCTAGTTTCAAGGATCTATGATCATGTCATGAAGCCAATTCAACACCGACTCTTACTATCAAAGGTTGTCATTCTCAACATAAAAATAAACGCAATGTTTTTAACACTAGATATAGAATTCTCTACATAAAAATGGATTTAGTTATTAATTTGGTTATATCAAAAAATTGCTACAAAATTGGTTTACTACATTATATCCCATTATATCCCAGGGTTGGATCGAAATAATCTATTCATTACTAACATGTTGTTGATGCATATACACCACATAAATATTAAAAAAAATAAATTTATTTTACTTCCCTATCAACCTAATTTTAAAACATAATTATACAATTATCTCATAATTATTTAAAAATATAACTGATTGGGAAAACGACGAGTCTAGAACCTTCGATTGGAAAACTCAATAACGCTGATTGGGAAAACAAGTCTGGAACCTTCCATTGGAAACCCGTCGAACATTCCCGTGTGTTCCACCCTCGGCCCTCTGGGGACATGAGGATAATCTTCTTTCTTGAACATTCTACCTGTTTCCTGCATCTACTATAAATGCTTCCCCTATCCAGCCAATTCTTCAAAGTCAGGTTTTCTCGTATTCGCATTTTTCTTTAAAAGTCGACATTTATCTTAATCATGTCTCTCGTTCCTCGTTTCTTTGGCAGACGATCCAGCGTTTTCGATCCCTTCTCACTCGATTTATGGGATCCTTCCGAATCTGCGAATTCTTCACTTTTTGGGGAAATAGCGCCATTTGCAAGGAATGACGCCACAGCCATAGCCAACACTCAGTTAGATTGGAAGGAAACCTCTGACGCGCACATCTTCAAGGCCGATCTTCCAGGTATTCATCATGCCTATTACAGGGTTTTTGTTCCTTTCTTTAGTAATTTTCTGGATTTCTTGATATTTCGCGTCCGGGACTTACCTTTCATTCGTGGCAGGTTTGAAGAAAGAGGAGGTAAAGATAGAGGTGGAAGACGACAGAGTTTTAAAGATCAGTGGTGAACGCAAGAAAGAAGAAGAGAAAAAGACCGACAAGTGGCATAGGATTGAGCGCTCACAGGGTAAATTTCTTCGGAGTTTCCGGTTACCGGAAAATGCGAAGGTGGACCAGGTGAAGGCTACAATGGAAAATGGTGTGCTCACTGTCACGGTTCCTAAGCAGCCTCAGCCTAAACCTGAGGTTAGAGCCATAGAAATCACTGGTTAACTGAAACAAAAGTTAGCGGGGAATGGCGGTTGAGATTACCAGTACCGTCTTGGGTATTGGTAAGGATTTGGAGGTTGGGAATCAATGTATAGTTTGAAACAGACGAGTTATAATAAAATGGAGAGATGTTCTTAACCGTGATGAATGTGCTGTTTCCTTTTTCTGGAATGCAACCCCTTTTTCTTGTTTTAAGGGGATGGACGAAATGTAAACACAAACTTCTATTTTCAAATAATTGTAATTATTTTATTAGCCTTACCTTTCTATAAATATTATAAATTAGAAATAATATTTGGCTTTATTTTCTATAAATATTAATTTTACTTTTAATATTTTAGAAATTAGAAATTAATATTCTGCTCAAATGAGCTGCTCAATATTAATTTTACTTTTAATATTTTATAAATTAGAAATTAATATTCTGCTCAATATTTTAGAAATTACAATATTCTGCTCAATTTTTTAGAAATTAGAAATTAATATTCTGCTCAATATTTTAGAAATTAATATTCAGCCAGTATTTCACTTCATGGTGCTCAATATTTTAGTTATTGGAAATTAATATTCAGCCGGTATTTCACTTCATGGTGGAAATGCAAATTTACACTCACAAAATAGTGGAAATTCAAATTTACACAGAAAATATTGGACAGAAAATAATGGAAATGCAACTTTACAAATGCAACTTTACACACAGAAAATAGTGGAAATTCAAATTTACACAGAAAATATTGGACAGAAAATAATGGAAATTCAAATTTACACAGAAAATATTGAACAGAAAATAGTGGAAAAGAAAATTTATTCAAAAAATATTGGACAGAAAATATTTAAAATATTTTCAAATCTACATAGAAAATATTTGACAAATCACAGAAAATAGGGGAAATGTAAATTTATTCAAAAAATATTAGACAGAAAATAGTGGAAATGTAAACTTACTTTATAAAAAATAGTGGAAATAATAAAAGTAGTATAAATTTGAGGAAACAATATTTATAATGGAAATTCAGATCTACATAATAAATCGTATAAATTTGAGTAAATAATATAATAGTAAAAATACAAATTTATATAAAATAGTGGAAATACAAATTTACCTAGAAAAAAAGTAGGAAGAAGTAATAAAATAATAAAAATAATAAAAATGGGGAAGAAGTAATCAAATAATTAAAATGCAAATTTATGGAAAATAGCGGAAGGAAATAATAAAAATGGTAAAATTACAAATTTTTAGAAAATAATGTAAATTCAAATTTGCATAATAAAAATAGTATAAATATTAGAAATTAGAAATTAATATTCAGCTGTAGTTCACTGAGGATACAAATTTACACAGTGGAAGTATAAATTTATTCAAAAAAATATTGGATAGAGAATAGTGGAAATGCAAATTTACACAGAAAATAGTGGAAACATAAATTTATTTAAAAATAGTAAAAATACAAATTTATAGAAAATAGTGGGAGGAAATAATAAAAATAGTAAAAATACAAATTTATAGAAATTAGAAATTAATATTTAGCTGTAGTTCACTGAGGATACAAATTTACATAGAAAATAGTGGAAATGCAAATTTACACAGAAAATATTGGAAATATAAATTTATTCAAAAAATATTAGTAGAAATGCAAATATACAAAGAAAATAGTGGAAATTTATTTAAAAATAAGAAAAATATAAATTTATAGAAAACAGTGGAAATACAAATTTACAGGAAATATTAAAAATAGTAAAAATACAATTTTATAGAAAATAGTGGAAGGAAATAATAAAAATAGTAAAAATTACAAATTTATAGAAAATAGTGAAAATGCAAATTTACTCAGAAAATAGTGGAAATAATAAAATTAGTATAAATTTGAGGAAATAATAAAATAGTAAAAATACAAATTCATAGAAAATAGTGAAAATTTAAATTTACATAATAAAAATAGTAAATTTGAGGAAATAATAGTAAAAATAATTAAATAATAAAAATAATAAAAATACAAATTTATAGAAAAATAGTGGGAAGAAATAATAAAATAAGAAAATACTAGAAAAAATAATTAAATAATAAAAATAATAAAAATACAAATTTATAGAAAATAGTGGAAGGAAATAACAGAAATAGTAAAAATACAAATTTATAGAAAAGAGTGGAAATTCAAATTTACATAATAAAAATAGTATAAATTTGAGGAAATAATAAAAATAGTAAAAATACAAATTTACCTAGAAAATAGGGGAACGAAATAATAAAAATAGTAAATATACAAATTTATAGAAAATAGTGGAAATACAAATTTACCCAGAAAATAGTGGGAAGAAATAATAAAATAAGAAAATACTAGAAAGAAATAATAAAATAATAATAACACTGGTGGAATAAAATCTTTAATCAAACTAAATAGTTCTTTTCTTTAGGTTAGATAGACCAAAGATTGGTGTGTCATCATCATCAAAAAATAATAACTAGCAATTGCACCAAGAGGTGCAAAAAAACCTTGGAAGGTGGTAGATATGTAAGGGAAGTAATTTTATGAAACTAAAAAGTTTGCGACGATATGGAATATTGGATTTTAAACTGTCAAACATATTTTTTTTGTGTTATCCCTAGCTAGGTAATATAAACTGTCTATGTAAATATGAAAATGTTTTGAATTTGTGTCTATGTAAATATGAAAATGACTTTGGAATAAAATTATGTGAGTATGAGGATCGTAGTTGGACATAAATAATGAGTGATGTAAATAGGAAATGGGGCAGAAAAATGGAAAGGAAAGCATATATTTTGAAAATGAACAAATTATAGTTAAGTCATTCATGATAATAAGTATGTATGCCATTTAAATTTTTTGAAAGCATGTAAATGAGAAGAAATTGGGCTAAGCAATTTCCTATTGAAATGTATAGAAATGAATATTGTCGTCTTTCATGAAAATAAATTTTAGTTGTCGGCGGAATAAAAAGTTAAAAACGATTATTTATGACTTGATGACAGTTTGAAACAACGTAAATCTACTTCAGAAATCTAATGAGGATTCTAAATACACATATCTTGAGCAACACTGATTTTTACGCTAATTCAAAGTATGTTATGATTTCAAAAGAATGTGACTAATGGTCATAATTTTCACATGACTAAAGTTATGGAATATTTACCTCATGTTTCAAGGATTTTAACGGAATCTTTGAAAAACTCATCAAATAAAAGGAAACTTACAACCTACATAATCTTTGAAAAACTCATCAAAATAGAAAGAAACTTACAACTTTTGTTTCAGCAAAATCGTGTGAAAGCATTTTGAATAATCTCGTTGGCTAATAAGTCAGCTTTCTGAGTAGCATTCGTGCTAAATGTTGAGCCAATGTCTCATTATTTTGTCGAAACTGTCCAGACCTTGTTTTAATATAAATGTTGTGTTGGAAATGTTTAAATATAAAAGAGATTCTTCGACTGATCCATTCTACTTCAACACCAATCCTCTATACAAAACATGGAACTTTAGAAACGTCTTACCCCGCAATCACTGAAGTCCATGAAACCACGTTTTATTCAGGAATTTCGTCAAAAAGTTTCAAGGCTTCATCAAGATTTCCATTTTGTGCAAGCTCTGTAATAATTGCATTCCATGAGGCCACATCTCGTTCAAGCATTACCTGAAAGAGTTCCAGTGCTTTGTCAACATCGCCATTCCATGTGAAGCCAACAAGCATTGCATTCCATGAGACACCATTTCTTTCCAGCATTCTCTGAAATATTTCCAATGTGTCCCTCACACGACCATTTTGTGCATATCCTACAATCATTGTGGTCCAAGAAACGAAATTTCGCTCCGGCATTTTATGAAAGGATTCCAGGGCATCGTCAAGCCGTGCATACTATATAAATCCTGCAATCATCACATTCCATGAGACCACATTTTTCTTGGGCATTCTATGGAATACTGTCCTAGAATCCTAAATGCTTCCACATTTAACATACATATCCACAAGAGCACTGCCCACAAAGACATCAGAATAAAATCCACTTACAATTGTTTTCTCATGAACAACCTTGCCATATCCCAAAGCTTTCAAATCAGCACACACGGGAAGAAAACTGACAAAGGTTCTCGAATCGAGCTCCACACCATTCAGTTGCATTTGTTGAAAGAGTTTTGAAGCCTCGTGACAACACCCATTTTGCACAAATCCTGCAATCATTGTGGTCCAGGAGACCACATTTCTATCCAACATTATCTCAAAAATGTTTTTTCATTCTAAAAGAGATTTGTGTTTCAAGAGATTTGATCTTTGTCTGTGCTTCGTATATCCAGAGTTAAGATGGATCTAAGTTGGTTTAATTTCCTCCTTTAAATATGGTACATTCGAGATGAATACCATGGATCATTTTTATTTTTTATAGGATTTTTTTCATTTGCCTACTTGTATTTTATTTTGACAAGTTAAAATGTTTACATTACAATATATTAATCTTTTTATTTAATTTAATTTGACTTAGTCAAAATGTTAAACATTACATTACATCACTATCATTCTAGGGTGGAGAGATGGGCACAATAATTAATAACTCTATCAATATGATATTCTCCACTTAAACCATTCAAAATTCAATACATACATAGTAATATTATTTAATGTGAAAAGGAATTGTAGGAGAACATTGATTTATCTACCCAAAAGAGTAATATATATTTTTTTGTATTTTTTTTAAATCTGCAAATTTGCAATAATTTTAAAAGTTTATATAACCAAAATTATTTGTTTAGATGTATAATCAATTAATTAGAATATTAATTGGGTTTATTTTGAATGGTAAAAAGAAATGAGTAAAAACCTAGCCAAATTTAATTCTTACAAATAACATAATAAACTTTAATATAATAAATAAAGCATATATATCTCTAACATAAAATATATAAATAGTTATCTATTAAAATGAAAATAATTTTAAATATAAATTAAAATTTCTCTAAAGTTTAAAACAATTGGTGCAGGTAAAACCCACAGTCCCCACTTTTGCCTGTGTATATAAATGAATCCCAAATTCAAACCCTTACAAACTCTCAATCTGGCAAACTCACACTGTTCTAGATGCTGGACTGGCAATTTAAATAAACCTGGGAGTTAATATCTCAAATAATTTAACACTTACTTATGGTAATAGAACTCCACTCCTCAACCCTGATGATAATCAACACGCATTATACACCCAATATAATGGTCTACTTACTCTCAGTAACCCAAATGCTATTCGGATCCATATTTCCTTGAGATGTATATATTGACCCCATAAACGTTGGTATCACCATTCAACACCTTGGGACAAACCCATTAAATAACTACTATATAAATGATGACCATGCTATATATATTCAACATCCACTATTTGGTAACATTAGAATTGGAACACATAATCAAACCACCCATATTATTATGTTGACATTCTTCTTGTCAAGTGCTATAAACATTAATATTGCCCGATCCCATTAACGTTGAATCTCCGCTATTAACACCATATATTCGTTCCCATATAATCCTGACTGTTAAGGATTAACTCCAGCTTTCACATGAAACAACCCCTCGTGTTTAATTTAGAATGCAATCTGACTGAAATCACGTTACATGAGATTCCGGTCCCACAGCTTTATAAACCCTCCTCCTTCAAAGTTTGACTTTGGTTTATAAACTAATCATTGGCACATTGTAGCAGAAAAGTTCGGGCTATACAACAACCCTTTGGTCAATACGCTTATAACATATATCAGGTCCACACTTACATGTATACATCGAACCATTCCACAACTATTCAAAGATGGTTAATAACCAAACAACTGCACGATGATTCAACTGGGCCCACCGTTAACATGCCATTTTCATCCAATGGTTGCAATCACATCGCGCCCAACTAACGGATCCGACGGCAATCAACGAACGTCGCGTAAGTTAGATACACGGGGGTTAATTTTCCAAATTCACGCAATGAGGATGGTTTTCTAATACCACCAAAGGAAACGCATCCACCATTGTGTGGAATCGCATTTTTTTTTCACATTCCACTTACCAGCCTTGGAGCTACGTGATACTGCCTGTTTTATATTTCAAACCCGCCTTCACGTTGACTGTTTCGCTTGCTCACTCATTCATGGTTTCGTCCTCGCCTTGATCTGTTCTTTTATGCGTTCTGCTCCTATATAAGTGGGCCCTTGTTTCACCAACATTTTAACACGATCCTCCTGTATGGATAACACACAATTCCATTTCTCTGCGCCTTCAAGGCTCCATTACCCCAAATCACCAGTCTCCAGTAAAAACCGTCCTTCTCCTCGCAAATGTTGTACTCGTCCTCCCCTTACGCCAATTCCGACTGACAGGGACTCAGAAGCCTGTCAAAAATTCAGAGACAAAATCACCTGCATCCTTCATCAGCAGGGGTCAAACCTCATCTATTCCCAGTATTATGGCTTAAGGAAGGAATGGCATCGATCAGGTAAATCGAACTCAACAACCTATTACTAATTCATATCAATACCAGGAAGGCATTTTCCTACGGTCGAAATCTCTCAGTTTTATGTATGCAAAATTCTATCAAAGTCTCTTTTCACCCAGAGACACTAAAGCCAGCATTCACACCGAGTTACACATGTATAATTCAATCAAAGAATACACAAATCGCAGAACTAAGTCCTTCATTCATACAAGATTCGCTGAGCCTCACATTCATCACACAGAGTCATTCATACATCACATCATTAACATCGGATTTAACTATACATAAATTAATCAATGCACAGATAATGACAAAACTGGTTTCTTCATAAAATTGAATTTACTTACAGTCTTCTGAACCTCAGCCAAGTCTTCAAATTAAATGGCCTTCTACCCCCTAACTCTATGCAGCTCTATGCAGACCTATGCCTATTATGCCTTTTAGGTCTATTTTATATAATAATCTCTGAAATCTTCCTGTTCGCGTTATACAGCCTCTGCGGTTTTCATACATAAGACCTTTGCGAGAATAATTTGTGGTTCGCAGTCAGGTTCAACGATGTGATGAACACGTTTTGGTGTTCGATTTGCATAGAATAACCTTCTAATCGAGTTGGAAGTTGGGTATGGAAATTTAATGAATGGTTTCGGATTAAATAATCTTTTTGCTGCATGGGTCTCGGATTAATTTCAGTAATTGATGTTGGGCTCGGCAATGTGATGAGCATGTTTTGGATTTCGATATGTAGAGAATAATCTTTGAATTCGGCAATACTGTTCAGAAATCTGTTTTCGCTCACAGAATACTGTTGCACCCAACTACGGCTCTGCCACTGTGAAGCACCATCCGCGGCATGCTTGACAGATCCACCACCACAACGCTACCGCAACCGCCTCTTCCCACAACCCGGCTCGCGCCCTCCACGTCCCAATTAACTCGAGCCCAACAATTACAGATCCTATTCAGAACCCTCAGTCGGCTAGCCACGCTTTCTTGATCCTCCTCTCTTCCCTCCTCCCAGAGCCAACAAATTTGGAGGTGACAGTTGTCAATTTTTTATTTGACAGAAGGGCGATGAGAAAATGTTTTGATTGGGTGGGGTTAAGAGTGTTTGCTCAGCCCACTCCAACAAAGAAAACGCCTCTAGCATAAAAATACAAATTTATAGAAAATAAATAGTAAAAATAGAAATAATAAAAATAGTAAAAATATAAATTTATAATAAAATAGTGGAAATGAACAGTGGAAATAATAAAAATAGTAAAAAAATGAAATTATAATAAAATAGTGGAAATGATAAAAATAGTGAAAATACAAATTTAAAAATAGTAAAAATACAAATTTATAATAAAAATAGTGGAAATACAAATTTATAATAAATTAGTGGAAATAATTAGAAAATAACATAAAATAGTGGAAATAATACTAAAAATAAATAGTGGAAATACAAATTTATCTAGAAAATAGTGGAAATAATAAAAATAATAACAATAATAATTCTTCTCTCCAAGCTCTTTGAGCATGGGAATAAAATCTTAAATCAAACTAAATAATTCTTTTTTTTAGGTCCCATAGACCAAAGATTGGTCTGAGTGGACGTTAACCATCATCATCATCATCATCATCAAAAATAATAAGAATACAAATTTATAGAAAATAGTTGAAGGAAATAATGAAAATAGAAAAAATATAAATTTATAGAAAATAATGGAAATACAAAATTACTCAGAAAATAGTGGAAATAATAAAATGGTAAAAATACAAATTTATAGAAAATAGTGGAAATACAAATTTACCAAGAGAATAGTGGAAATAATAAAAATAGTAAAAATATAAATTTATAATAAAATAGTGGAAATGAACAATGAAAACAATAAAAATAGTAAAAATATAAATTTATAATAAAATAGTGGAAATGAACAGTGGAAATAATAAAAATAGTAAAAATATAAATTTATAATAAAATAGTGGAAATGATAAAAATAGTGAAAATGCAAATTTAAAAATAGTAAAAATACAAATTTATAAGTGGAAATACAAATTTATAATAAATTAGTGGAAATAATAAAAAATAGTGGAAATACAAATTTATAATAAATTAGTGGAAATAATCAGAAAATAACAGAAAATAGTGGAGATAATAGTAGAAATAAATGGTGGAAATACAAACTTATCTAGAAAATAGTGGAAATAATAAAAATAATAAAAATACAAATTTATAATAAAATAGTGGAAATAATAAAAATAATGGAAATACAAATTTAACCAGAAAAATAGTAGAAATAATAGTGAAATTTTTGATATAATTTTTACCAAAATTTTGTAGAAGTATAATTTTTGCTTTACAAATTTTTGTTAAAATTCGGAAAAAATTTTGAGAATCAAACTTAAAATTTTAAGTGCCCAATTTTTTTTGATGCTATAAAAATCAATTCAAACACAATTTTTTATTTATTTTTTAATCGAATAAAAAAATAAAAAAATATTCAAGTAGAAAATAACTTCACTTTACAGGTGAAGTGGCGTCGGTAGACAACGCACTTATTTTTAATTGAACAAGACATAAGATGCTTTAATTCTTAAATTAAAACCAACGTCACAATACATACGGTATACCTGCTGAATATTCAAATGCACATGTTGTTCTCACTGATCGATGTCACAAACATTCATATACAACAAATTAAAAAATATATATATTTCCTTAATTTTTAGATAGTTTAACTACAATCTACTACTTACTCTTATATGATTTATTCCACAATTATATTAATATGTGACCAGTGGTTTAGGCTCGTCTTCCAACAATACATATTAAATTAATAGCTCATATTTGCGAATTTTTTTTATACAGTGAAACAATATAAAAATAATGATGCCATTTCTATGGTATCATTTTTCATGGTTTATATTATTGGATATTTGCTTCAGAGAAACTTTGGTTAGAATTTTTTCAATTGTCCTTCAATCACATTAATATACATATACTCAACACATTTTCCAACAACGTTGATTGCATAATCTTTGCATGGTAAAATCTGAAGAGTTAAGGGCTATTAATTTCAGCTATTTGGATTTTTATTAATGTCTTGCTATCAATTTCTCGATTGAGAACAAGTGGAGACATCTCCACCCTTGATCTATCCTCCCGAGATCTAACGGTAGAAAAGAACTAGGGTTTGGAAAAAGACCCTTCCCCTCATAATTGCTCACACAAGGTTTCTACTCATTTTCATTGGTCCTCTTTGCAAGAACTCTCTGCCTCTGAGATGAGTTGCAGGTTTCCGGCGATGGCGAAAAATGCCTCTTTTGTCCAAAACCAGGTGACTGTGGGGATTCATTTCCTTCTAGTTACGTTTATGTTCTGTTATAGTTACCTTGCGCGAGGGTTTACTGGTTATGCACCATCTCTCCACAGATATCACAAAAAATTATGTTTGCTTATTTACTTGTGCCCTGCAGATTTAGAGTTTATGGCTTCTCTGTTTTAATACCCTCATCTGTATTCTGATATTGGTTATACAGGTTGCTTAACACTGTCGATTCTCCATAGTATGGGCTCCATGCTACCATGGCGTGGACTTCAGTAACTACAAGGTAAATGAACATCGGTTCTCTGCAATGATTTCTTCTGTGTCTAACTGTAGTTTGCTCTAGACTCTTCTCTGGTCATCTAACTTAGAATTTTTCATGAATCTTGCAGTCAATTTGGCCTTATTCCTCCGCGACATCATTAATAAGGTAAAATTCCCAAACCAACCTTATCGTTCCTTTTTTTTTATATCTCTTCTGTCATTATTTTGTAATGTTTGCTAAATATCTAAATCTATTTTTCTTCCGCAGGTATACATGTGAATGGTAAACGGGCAACCTTTTTTTTTTTTAATCTAGTGCTCAACTTCCAGTTTTCACTAACCTTCCTCGATTTTACCAAGTACTCCTTATCACGACTGCTTTGGTCAGAGAAAGTCGGAACCCAACTAGAAATTGGGTTCTTTTACAAATCTTTCTAAAGAGGTCTTCGGCTCTGGTTCTATGATTTCGTTTAAATAGTTTTTTTCCCCTTAGCCGATGTCCCTTATGGATAAGCCGAGACTAAGTTTTTTTTTGTAATGTAATCGCTGTAATAGCAATTAGTTCTTTTGGACTGTAAACAAGTCATAGTTTGTGAAATCGATGAACCAAGTCTTTAACCTTGGTTAATATTGTTCGTCTGTTATATGGTAATTCGAGACTATTAACAATATGTCTTCATTTCCTGCAAATGTCATATATGTGGGTCTCGCTTAAAAAGATACTCAAATTTTGGTAAACAGTTTTGTATAAATTTTATATTAGTAGAATTTCCTCTTCTCGCAGAATAAGCTCATTTGAATGATACGATTTTGGTCTCAAATTTCTTCTTCATTAGTTTATGTAGTCTAATCTCTCAGTACTTAATTTATTTTTTTGGTATTTACCGAAAGGTTGAATCTATATGCACTGTTCCTTTGAGACTTGGTTTAATACTTAAAATGTCTGTGATTATTGAAACTATTATGACATAATTTGTAAGTGTGAGTATTTCTGGTTAAATATTGTTCTCTAAATCTTCTTTGATTATGCAATATAAAAAAATCCAATAACCTTTTAAGTCAACGTATTTTTGAGGAAACCCTTCTCTATAATTGTTTATTTTTTTTCTAAATTTCTAAGTTCAGAAAATCTTCAGTATGACTTGTAGTTTCTGCATAATGATTTGAGAATCACTATTTTCCAGTCATATCTTATTTAGAAATCTTCTACAGGTTGTTCCTTGGTATTTTTCTAACACACATAAGTACATAGCCATGCTAATCTCTGTCTTCCATATTTTTACTGCAAGAATTTCTTTTACTATTACAGTTCTGTTTTCTTTTTCTTTTATAGTACTAGTAATCTTCCTTCTTGTGACAAAGTAAGATTATGACCAAACCATATATGTCTGTGTATTATCATAGGCAGCGAGGGCAACCAACACATAACCTTCTTTCGAGGGTTCTGGTTTAACAACCCTTGGATATCAATTGCTAAAAGTATTTAAACTTTTTTTTCATAATCGCAGACAATAAAAGACTATACACAGATTCCTACTTCATCAAACATACTTGTATCTTTCTACAAATAATACTGAAATTATATAACAGAAACCAAAATACTCATTTTTCTTTGTTTTTTCCTGCTGACTGATAGTATGCCTCCCTACCACGAGTGAGGCTATTACGTCCTCCTACTCTTCCCCGAGCTCCAAGACTAGGCTTATAGTTAACAGAAAAATTCTGGAAGAGACTTCGGGACAATCCGGTCCAGTTTCCAATTCTAGCAATGTCAGAAATTTGGAGTAATTCCACTGGTTAGCACCAGTCCAGAAATTACTCTCCCGAATTTCTCTTTCTGCAGTTACCGAACAGAACCCCCAAACCTCCCTGGGATTGAACTTTTATCCTAAGAGGTTGGGCAACTGTTTGAACTGAATTCTGTTCAACCAACCCTCAGATCTTGAAATCAATTTTACCATTAGTCTTTTTACTTATGGAACCAATTCCATAATCAATTTTTTCTTTAATACAAAACTTAGATTTATGCTTTAAAATATTTGTTTTCCAAAACTAATACTAACAAATGTTTAAAAGTATTAACAATGAATTAACCAATAGTTAAAGATTAAACCAGTGGTTACAACTTCCCCCCTGGAAGTGAACATCGTCCCTAGTGTTCTCTTTCTACTCCAGCAAACAGTTTAGGATAAGCTTCTTTAACAAATCTCAGGTGGCTTCCTCCGGGCCAAAGTGTTTCCATCGCACTTTAACCTGGGCGATGGTTCGTCTTCGAAGCATGATTTCCCTCTGATCGATTATATAGTGAGGTTCTACTAGAAACTCTCCGTCTAGTTTGACCTGCATACAAAAAAGCTTGAATTAGTTCCCACATAACTTTTTACATTAATAATCAAACTGGTACTCATATTCTACCTTAATATTCCGCGAGTGAATTATGTGCTTTGGATCGTGAATGTATCGTTTTAATAACGATACATGAAAGACATTGTACACACGTATATGATCGGGCAAAGCCAGTTTGTAAGCCATCGGTCCCACCCTCTCTAATATTTGGAAGGGGCCACAAAACCTGGGAGCCAATTTGGCACAAGATGCCCATCTCAAAGTGATTTTCTTTGGCTTGATTCTTACGTATACATGTTCCCCGACTTCAAATTCATGATATGTTCTTTTCTTATCTGCATACACTTTTTGCCTATCTTGGGCTGCCTTTAAATTTTGTCGGATTTTCTTTACTTCTGTCTCCATTTCAGCTAGCATGTCTAGTCCAAGCTTAACTTGTTTTTTGGCCTACTCCAGTTAATAGAAGTTCTACATTGTCACCCGTATAAGGCTTCGAACAGACTCATTTTGACCGACTCCTGATAGCTGTTATTGTATGAAAACTTGACTAAATGTAAGTACTATTCCCATCTAGTTGGCTTTTGCATTACATACATATGTAACATGTCCTCCAAAATTTGATTTACTCACTCTGTCTGTCCGTCCGTCTGCGGATGGTAGGCAGTACTGAAGTTAATTTGAAGCCCAAACCTGTGAACAACGTTTTCCAGAAGGCTAATGTAAACTTTACATCTCTGTCAGATATGACAGTCTTTGGGATGCCATGCAATCTGAAAATCTCTCGCATGAATATATCTGCTATTTGCATTGTCTTATAAGTGGACTGCACTGGTATAAAGTGTGCTGATTTTCTTAACCTATCCACCACTACCATTATGGAGTCATTATGTTTTTTTGATCTCGGTAGTCCAGTGATAAATTCCAACGATATCACTTCCCATTTCCACTTAGCTATGGGTATAGGCTGCATCAACCCGGTTGGATGTTGGTGCTCCACTTTCACTTGTTGGAACTCTAAACACTTGTTTAGATATTCCGCTATATCCCTTCTCATACCCAGCCAACAGTAGTTCTTTCTTATTGTTGTTAACATCTTCTGATAACCATGATGTCTAAAATAGTTACTTCGATGATATTCATGCAAATCATTGCCTTCAACTCCACTCTGTTTGGGATTAAAATTCTCTTTTTGAAAATCAACAACCCATCCTTATTAATTTCATAATCTGCGGATTTTCCTTGGTCCTGGAGTTCCTTTGCTTGCTGCCACATAAATTTATATTTAGGATCCTTATCTACTTCTTCTTTTATTTTCTCTAGAAATCTGCATTCAACCTGATTATAGTACAACTCACAAACACCATGTAATTTCCTCCTTAATGCATCAGCTACTCTATTCTCTTTACCTTTTACATGTTGCATGTCAATATCAAATTCGCTCAGGAAGGTGTTCCACCTTACTTAACGAGAGTTGAGATTAGCTTGCTTAAAGTAACTGGTTAAACTGTTGTGATAAGTTTTAAGCACAAATATTTTTCCCAGTAAGTAATGCCTCCATACTCAGAGGGCATGTACTACTGCGGTCAGCTCTAAGTCATAAGCTGAATATCGCTGCTCATGTTCCTTTAATTTCTGAGACTCATAAGCGACCACTTTACCTTCTTGCGACAAAATTACTCCAACACCTTCCTTGCATGCATCTGTGCAGACTTCGAATTATTTAGTAGGATCAGCTACTCTTAACACCGGAGCTGTTGTTAATAACTGTTTTAGTTTTTCAAAGTTGTCCTGACATTCCTTTGTCCATCTGAATATTTTTCCTTTCCTTTGTAGGGAAGTAATTGGAAAATCAATTTTTGAAAAACCTTCAATAAACCGCCAATAATAACCGACCAAACCCATAAATGTCCGTATGTCTGCTACGTTCTGAGGTACCTTCCATTCCATAATCGTTCTGATTTTATCAGGGTCTACTGCAATACCCTTAGCGGAAATAACATGTCCAAGGTATTTTATTTCTTCCTTGAAAAAGTCACACTTACTGAACTTTACGTACAGCTGATGCTTCCTTAACATTTCTAGCACCAACCGCAAATGTTCCTTATGTTCCTCTACATCCTTAGAAAAAACTAGAATGTCATCAATAAATATTAACAAAAATTTATCCAGATAAGGGTGGAATATACCATGCATCAACCTCATAAAGGTTGTTGGTGCATTGGTCAACCCGAAGGGTAGTACCACAAATTCGTAGTGTCCGTACCTTGTACGAAAGGCAATTTTATAAATTTCTTCATCCTTTATCCGGATCTGATGATATTTCGATCTTAGATTTATTTTTGAAAATACAGTTGCTCCCCTCACTTGATCAAACAGATCATCAATTCGCGGTAGAGGATATCTGTTCTTAACAGTTAGTTTATTCAGCTGATGGTAATCCATGCACATTCGCATGGTTCCATCCTTTGTTTTTACAAATAGTACAGGTTCTCCCCAAGGAGACACACTTGGTTGGATGTATCCTTTATCTAATAATTCCTGCAACTGCATTTTTAAATCAGTTAACTTAGGTACGCTCATTCGATATGGTGCCCTTGAAATTGGTGACGCTCCAAGTACCAATTCAATAGTGAAATCTATATCCCTTCTAGGTGGTAAGCCTGGTATTTCATTTGGAAATACGTCCATGAACACTTGTACTATTGGTATATCCTCCAACATGGAAGCCTTCTCTTTAGAATTGGTAAAGCCCACTTGTACGGCATACAGCTGGCATCCCTTCCTCATACATTTACCCATTTGAGAGGTTGTGATTGGACGCAAATGTATCGGTTTCTTTATTCCTTGAATTTCCTGGCAGGTTCCATCCTGCATTCTGTAGTAGATAATATTTTCCTTTCAATCTATCAATGTCTAGTGCTTTTCCAACTAGTCCATGCCAAGCAGTACATCATAAGAACCTAGAGGTAATATGTTCAGATCCACTGTTAGCTGTTGTTCACTAATTTTTAGTGCACAGTTCGGTATTTTGGCACTAACTTTCCTCTTTGCTCCAGTGGCTAACTGTACCAACCATGGTTTCCTGAATTTCTGACCCTGTAGCTTACAAATTTCTACTATTTTGGGATTTACATAGCTTAAACTTGCTCCTGGGTCTACCAAAATAGAAACAGGTTGAGATAGTAGTTTACCTTCTAGTTTAATCATTGTCGGCTGGTAGTCCACTTTCCGGTCCTCCAACACTGCATTAATTCTCGGTATGTTCCTGGCGACATCACCCACTGTTGAGGCCTCCTGTAAATTGGTCACAACCTCACTCCCACCTCGCTGTGGACAGTTTCGGTAATAATGTCCCTCACCACACCCCCAACATTGTAAAGGTGGCTTCAGGTTTTGAGTTTGTTTCGGTTTACTGGAAGCTTCTATGGGTTTATCTTCTACAATCCACCTTATTCTTTGATGATTCTTACCAAAATGTTTGCTAATTGTGCTTCTGGCAGTACCTTTAAAATTAATGTTTTTATTTCTTTTAAATCCATAGCTACCCTTATGCTCTTTCTTCGCCTGCCAGCCTTTACCTTGCTCCACCTTGGTTTTTGCTTGCTGCTAACACATTTTGGCTTTTCTGATGGCCTCATCCATCGTCTTAGGATTTACGAATTCGATTCGCTCTTTCATATGAGTTGGTAAAATGCTTAGGAACCTCTGCACTTTGGCTTTCTCATCTCTCAAATAGGGAACATAACGTAATAAGGAAGTAAACTTAGTAATATACTCGTCCATTGTCATTTTCCCTAGCTTCAAATCATGGAATTCTCGAGATTTTTCATCATAGAAGTGCTCTATTAAGTACTTATCCTTAAAATATTGTTGAAATGCATCCCAGGTTACATCTTGGTCCTCTATACTGGGGACATTCTTCACTTCCTCCCACCATAAAGTGGCTTTCTCCCTTAGCTAGTAAATAGCCAATCTGGCTTTAATATTACTGCTCTATTCATACACTTGGAAATATTTATTCATATTAATCAGCCATGCTTCAGCTACTTCCTCCTCTACTCCATCAAATGTATGAGGTTTTATTTTCCGAAATTCACCTTATAGCTCTACCTTCTGTCTTTTCATTTCTCTCTAATCTGATACATTATCGAACTCAGCTTCATTATAGTTCTTATTTCTATTACTACATTGAAACTGACTTCTTTCCATTATGTCTGTATCATGATCTCTTGTTTGTTGTTCATTTCTTTCCTGAAACTCTCTATCAATACTTGGCTTCTCATTTCCTTGATTCTGTTTGTCAGAGAGACTTTTTAATATCCTTTCATGTTCCTGCATTAAGCGTGCATTATCCTCTTTCACTCTCACCATCTCCTCTTGTAACTTTTGCAAAATGTTTAAGAGGATGTTGGTTTGGTGTTGTTGTTCTTCCAACAACCTATTGGTTTGCTGGTGTTGCTCCACCCCCAGCTGTACCCACATTTTCGGGTTCATTTCCTGCCGAGGTTGTGTTTCTTCAACATTCGGAGGTGGTTGATGTGTCGGCGCCCTCCTCATAGTATTATAACCTCTCTCTCTCTCTCTCTCTCTCTCTCTCTCTCTCTCTCTCGCTGTGCATCAGTAATACACAAATTAAACGTTAGTTGACCCATAGGGTCCCAGCATCACAACGCGGCTCCGATACCACTTGTCACAAACATTCATATACAACAAATAAAAAAATATATATTTCTTTAATTTTTACATAGTTTAACTACAATCAATTAATTACTCTTATATGATTTATTACACAATTATATTAATATGTTACCAGTGGTTTAGGCTTGTCTTCCAACAATACCATATTAAATGAATAGCTCCTATCTGCGGATTTCTTTTATACAGTCAAACAATATAAAAATAGTTATGCCATTTCTATGGTACCGTTTCCCATGGTTTATATTATTGGATATTTGCTTCACCAAAACTTTGGTTAGACTTTTTCAATCGTCCTTCAATCACATTAATATACATATACTCAACACGTTTTCCAACAATGTTGATTGTGTAATTTCTGGACTGTAAAATATGAAGAGTTAAGGGCTATTAATTTCGGCTATTTGGATTTTTATTAATGTCTTGCTGTCAATTCCTCGACTGAGAACAAGTGGAGACATATCCGCATTTGATCTATCCTCCCGAGATCTAATGGTGGAAAAGAACTAGGCTTTGGGAAATGACCCTTCCCCTCATAACCACTCACACAAGGTTTCCGCTCATTTTCGTCGGTCCTCTCTGCAAGAACTCTGCCTCTGAGACGAGTTGCAGGTTTCTGGCGATGGCGAAAAATGCCTCTTTTGTCCAAAACCAGGTGACTGTGGGGATTCCTTTCCTTCTAATTATGTTTATTTTCTTTTATGGTTACCTTGTGCGAGGGTTTACTGGTTATGCACCATCTCTCCACAGATATCATAAAAATGTATGTTTGCTTATTTACTTGTGCCCTGCAGATTTAGAGTTTATGGCTTCTCTGTTTTAATACCCCAATCTATATTTCGATATTGGTTATACAGGTTGCTTAACACTGTCAATTCTCCATAGTATGGGCTCCATGCTACCATGGCGCGGACTTAAGTAACTACAAGGTAAAAGAACATCGGTTCTCTACAATGATTTCTTCCGTGTCTAACTGCAGTTTTCTCTAGACTCTTCTCTAGTCATCTAACTTAGAATTTTTCATGAATATTGCAGTTATTTTGGCCTTATTCCTCTGCGACATTATTAATAAGGTAAAATTCTGATGCAGGGGCATTAGGAAAAAACAAATTCCACATGTTTTATTAGACTTAGGGGTTTTGAGTTCAATAGAATTAGATTCTTTTATAATGAGATCAGTAGGTTTTGATTAATTTTAGTCAGTTGTGGAGAGAATTGTAACTGCCCTCGAATGATTAGAGGACAAGAGAAGTTGATTAGGTGGAGTCAGTCTCAGTAATTTAGGGAGTTAGGCTAAATTTAGGATTTGATAATTCCAAGAGTTTTGACTCATCGAGGGAACTGAATCGATTGACTATCCATTTGTATACAAATAAGCCTCAGAGGCATTAATGAGACAGACTGGGATAGACCTGTAGAGGAGGTAGAGGAATGAGGTAGAAGGCCACAGACTTGAATATCTGGCCGAGGCAAGCAGTTTGTAAGTGAATTCATTTGTCTATATGAATGAAGGAAATTGTTCCTAAATTTATGTGTATGGGTTGATTTAGTTTCTATGGGGAAATGCTTTGATTGAATTAATTCTATGCGAATGGAATCTGATTCAAGGTTGAGATAATACCCTGCACATAATGAAAGAATCAGTGTTGCTTTGAGTTGAATGTAATAGCGTTTCGTATAGATATATATGAAGAATCTGGTTCAGGACTAAATGGGCACTGATTGATTTGGACTCTGCGTGAATGGGCTTGAGTTGATAAATAATTGTGTGCGAAATGCGTGGTATGAATCTCTGTGTATAAGATTAAATTTGTAGTCATGTACGTGATTGGGGGAATTGGTGCTATGTTATAAATTCTATATCTATTTCGAGATTAGGGCGAGAGGAAATCCCACACCTATATGTGAAGATAGATGCATTGACTGTATCGGTCACGGAAGGATCGAGGTCACAAAAGGAGAGTCGGAATCGCATGTAATGTGGTTGAGTCCAAATCGCGTTATAAATTAACGCGAAGGGTTGTTTTATGATTAATAACTTGTGGGTCCATATTAACCCTTTGAATCGTTGGGTTATGAAAATATGAGCGTGAACAGTAATGGTGGGTTTGAAAATTAAAACAAGCAGTATTGCGTAGGTCTTAGAGTGGTAAGCGGATTTGAGTTTTGGAACGCGATATAGGTCATTGCAGGGCACGTGGCAAAGAGTGGTTTACAAAAACTACTTTTATCGCGCGATTTTGATGTGTTAAAGCTCGAGAGGAGAAAAAACACGATATGCATTATATCCGTTGGATTAGTGGATGAGAGCGCGATAGGTCGGCGACCGTTGGATGCGAAGGGTAGTTTAACTACTAGGACCCAGTTCATTGCGTGAGTTGGGGGAATACATCTCGTGCAATTTGGGTGCGCGATGATCGTCGTATCATCGCATGACAATGTGATAGACTCACAGCCATTGGATGGACGTGATCGTTGAAGCCCGGGTAAGCACCCTGTGGGCCCGAACCTTAATATTGTTTATTGTTGGGTTGTTTAAAGTCAAGGTCGAGACTTATAAATATTTCCCATGAGGAGCGGATATGTTAATATGCCGTGAAGAGGTTCTATACAAATGCAATTTGGCTATTAAACCCAAGGTAAGGTACTAAGCCATGGTGGAGGTTAATATTGTGTGGGCCCGAATATTATCGATGTTTAGATATTAATAAAATTTGGGGGTTATACCATGAACCTTTGTATATTGGGTGATCATAAATTTGAATAGAGATTCAAAGGGGGGTTTTAGCATAAGGTTTAAACCCATTGGTTGAAGAGCAAAGCTCCGCATATATAGTGTGATGGGTATGGTTTCATAACCATAGGATATGAGATATTAAATTTCTGCACTGTCTATTTAAATTGCCAGTCCAGCAACTAAAGTATTGTGAAATTTCTCAGGTCTTGAGGTTAATTGGGACATGAATTTGAAATGCATTTTATATGCATAGAAAGTAAAAATTGGGGACTGTGGGTTTTACCCGTTATCAAGTGGTATCAGAGCTGGAATAGCTCTTTTGAAGATTAATTTTGAAATACATGCTTGGTAGAGGCAATGAGGAAATTTTGCAGTTCTAAATCTGTTTAAGAGCGACTGCAGATTTGAGGAGGTGTGCAGTGAAGGTACACAGAATTGCAGTGAACAGAGAGTTGTAGAAGAACAAGATCATGTAGGGATATTGCAGGTAAAATAGCTTTAAACTCTAATTTGAGATTTATGATTGCATAGTTATGGTTGCAGAAAGTGAAGACAGAGTTTTGATGGTGATGGCAGTAAGCCTGGTATTCAACTAAAGGTTGGATAGGGAGAATACTGCAGCATACAGAGGTGCAGTGCAGGTGAAAGAAGAAACAAGATTATACAGAATCTTGAAGGTGAGTTAATGAGAAGTTTTTAACTCTGGTTTGAAGAATTGTTTGCAGAATTCAGATTGCAGACAATTGAAGAAATCTCAGCAAAAACGGATCACAGCTTTGAGAGCAGTGATGAAAGAGTCCAGTAAGGGATTCTGAGTGAAGAAGAAGTGTGGCAGAACCTAGAGGATTCCCAACAGAGGTTGGATGAAAGAAGAACAGATGTGTTCTTGAGAAGTTGCAGAGTGAAGCCTAGAGAGAGTAGAAGAGAATGCTCAGAAGGTTCCAGCAGATAGGGGACCAGTACTTGCCAAAAGCCCAGATCCAGAGGAAAGGATTGGTGAGGTAAGTTGTAGCAAGAGAGCTTGTTGTTGTAGAGGCTTAGTGCAGCTTGTGAGTGAAGAACTCCTGGAGGATAAAATGGCTACTGATAGCCATAGCAGATATTGCAGAGGTTATGAGAGAGGCCACAACAGAAAGAAGAAAGAAGATGCCAGGAAAAATGGCATGAGGCAGCAGTTGACTGATGCAGAGTATTGGAAAGAGGTAGCTAAGATTAGAGAACAGTTTAACAAACTGAAGAAGATGATAAAGGAAAGCCAGAGAGTTGGTTGGCTCATGAAGAAGGAAGTAAAGTGGCACAGGCTAAAGAAGAAGAGAGAGCAGATGATAAATGCTCAGCTGAAGGAGGAATTACTCAGAACGATTGAGTATTTGGATAAGGACTCGAAGACTGAAGCTTCAAGTGAGACCAAGAGGTCAAATGACTTTGCTTCTGATGATTCTTGTATGTTTGCAGAGAAGCTGAGAAAGCTTGAACAGAGGAAGAATGTACAGTTAGAGTGTGCAGAACTCAGAGCAGCTGAGTTGAGAAGAGAAGTTTCTGTTTGTGAAGCATAACAGAGTACAGATGAAGAAGGGAGATATGCAAGAGATCTTATCAACCATGGGGGAAGTTTGAGACAGCAAGAAGATTGCCTTGCTGAAGAGGAGATCATTGAGGATTTCCTAAGTTATTGGACAAGTCCATAGCAACTGGATGAGGTAGAACCTTGTATTTTTGTGACTAATAATTGTGAGGTGATTATAGGTTCTATAGAGGAAGAGGGACTCAAAGTTCTTGAAGCAAGGATGGAATTTGAAGATTCCACATGCAGATCTGTTCAAAGGGAAGTGCTTGAGAAAGCAACCAAGACTGAAAAGTATTGTGGTTTTAAAATTAATGAGTTGTGTATGTTTTCAGGTACATCACAGGTAGATGACCAAGCTTTAAAGTTTTTTTAGGAGGAGGATGGGCAATCTTGTAAGAAGGTATCACAAGTATGAAGAAGTATCCCTCAGAAGATGAATACTCTGAAGAAAAATGCAATGTTGGAGACTGTCTCTTGACTGGAGGTAGTGATGCATTTATGATTGAAGATGTTGTAGCACAGGGAGAAATCCTTGTGGATGAAGAAGGAGAAGATCAGTTTGAAGCACTGATATGTGAAACACCAGTTGGGGCTGATGAAGCTCCTAGTATACAAACTTAAAGTTTGTGTATGAATTCTGAGACTGTAAATGATGATGAAGTGCTTCAGCAATGCCACAAAGAAATTGCATTGCTATAATATTTGTTGGAGAATTCAGAGTATGAAAGAGAGATTGCAGAAGGTAGAGTTCATCACAGTGAACAGGAAAACATCATGGAGACAGATGATGTAGGAGAAATACTTGTTGTTAGTCTTGAGAATTCTTCAAAGAATTCTTTGGGAAAAGTGGATCAGCATACTGATGTGCTGATAGTGGAAGAAAATTCAGGACAACATACAAAAATGCTGGCAGAAGAAAAGGTGCTGAGGCCTTATGATTTTTGTTTTGACAATTGTTTTGTGAATGCATATGCTGAAGGAAAGTTGACACCACTGGACAGTCAAATAGAGAAGGAAAAAGATTCTGTGGAAATGTTTAATCCATGGAATGAGGAATTTGGATTTCTGAGGAAGGAATTGGTGATTGAGGCCATTGGGCTTTGTGGTGTTGAAACTGATGATTTGGCTGTGTTGACAGGTATGGCAGAAGACAATCCATCTTTTGGAGTTGTCTTGAAGGATGATGAACTGTTGCAGAAGAGGGAAGGTGAGGCTATCATGCCTCATGTAAAGGAACTTGTTGTTACTGATAATGACAAGAGGGAGCTGATTTGTTTGATGAATAAAGAGAAGACGGGAGGACAAACTTTTGGGACTGCTACAGTGGTGGAGAATCAGAATTTTATTCTCACAAAAGATGAAAATGCAGAGCTTGAAGAACTTGATTTGATTGCTGGAATCAATCAAGATGATGATGGAAAATTACTGAAGATTTTCAAGAAAGAAGAAGGAGAATATGTTGAACCAAGGTTGCAGCATATTGATGGAATGTTTAAAATTAGATGGTTGAATTGTTTGTTGAAAACATTCCGAGAAGAGAATGAATTGGCAGAACAATAGCCTGAAGTGTTGCTGGAAGAAATGATAGAGCAACAGATTGAAGTATTGCCAGAATAGGAGGAAGAGACCCAAATATTTTATGAATTTTGTGTTTGTTTTATGATTGCAGGTGTTGATGGAAGGACTAAGGGATGTTTTTTCCAAGAAGAGAGGAAAAGAGATGATGACAGTGACTGGAAATTTAAATACTAGTCCAAAGAATTGTTGAAGTCAGAGAATGAAGAAATTATCGTGGATGACAATCAAAAAGAGTTTTACTGTTGCAGAGAACAAGAGGGTATGGATGATTGGGTGACAGTAAGAGTGAGAGCTCAGCAAGTTAAAGCTGGAGCTAGAGCTAGCACAGGAGCTAGAGGTAGAGTTGAAACAATGGCTCAACTATTAAGAGCTAGGGCAGCAGTAAGAACTGAACAAGTAGAAGTTCAACAATCGAGAGGAAGCAGTATCCAGCAGTCAGAAGATAAATTAGATCAGAAAATTGAACTGATAAGAAAACTGATGGAGAAGGTGTCTTAGAAAGGGACAACAGCAAGAAAGCAGAGAAGCAGCAGCAAGAGAAAGACAGTCACAGACTGTGAAAGCTTAGCAAGTGGAAAGATGCAGCATAAAATATGGAAGCCTGGAGAAGTGCAGAAGAAGAATAATGCAATAGATGATAAGTTGCAGAACAAAGTATGGGATCCAGGAGGACAAGATTGAAAGCACATGATCAGGAGATCATGATTAAATTTAACCTAGGGAGTCTGATGCAGGGGCATTAGGCAAAAAAAAGTTCCACATGTTTTATTAGACTTAGGGGTTTTGAGTTCAAGAGAATTAGATTCTTTTAATGAGATCAGTAGGTTTTGATTAATTTTAGTCAGTTGTGGAGAGAATTGTAACTGCCTTCGAATTATTAGAGGACAGGAGAAGTTCATTAGGTGGATTCAGTTTCAATAATTTAGGGAGTTAGGCTAAATTTAGGATTTGAGGATTCCAAAAGTTTTGATTCATCGAGGGAACTGAATCGATTGACTATCCATTTGTATACAAATAAGCCTCAGAGGCATTAATGTGCCAGACCAGGATAGACCTGTAGAGGAGGCAGAGTAATGAGGTAGAAGGCCACAGACCTGAAGATCTGGCCAAGGCAAGCAGTTTGTAAGTGAAGTTATTTGTCTATATGAATGAAGGAAATTTTTCCTGAATGTATGTGTATGGGTTGATTTAGTTTCTATGGGGAAATGCTTTGATTGACTTAATTCTATGCGAATAGACTCTGATTCAAGGTTGAGATAATACCCTGCACATAATGAAAGAATCAGTGTTGCTTTGAGTTGAATGTAATAGGGTTTCATATAGATATATATGAAGAATCTGGTTCAGGACTAAATGGGCACTGATTGATTTGGACTCTACGTGAATGGGCTTGAGTTGATAAATAATTGTGTGGGAAATGCGTGGTATGAATCTCTCTGTATAAGATTAAATTTGTAGTCTTGTACGTGATTGGGGGAATTGGTGCTATGTTATAAATTCTATATCTATTTTGAGATTAGGGCGAGAAGAAATCCCACACCCATATGTGAAGATAGATGCATTGACTGTATCGGTCACGGAAGGATCGAGGTCACAAAAGGAGAGTCGGAATTGCATGTAATGTGGTTGATTCCAAATCGTGTTATAAATTAACGCAAAGGGTTGTTTTATGATTAATAACCTGTGGGTCCATATTAAACCTTTGAATCGTTGGGTTATGAAAATATGAGCGTGAACAATAACGACGGGTTTGAAAATTAAAACAAGCAGTATTGCGTAGGTCTCAGAGTGGTAAGCAGATTTGAGTTTTGGAATGCGATATAGGTCATTGCAGGGCACGTGGCAAAGAGTGGTTTACAAAAACCACTTTTATCGCGTGATTTTGATGTGTTAAAGCTCGAGAGGAGAAAAAACGCGATATGCATTATATCCATTGGATCAGTGGATGAGAACGCGATAGGCTAGCGAACGTTGGATGTGAAAGGTAGTTTAACTACCAGGACCCAGTTCATCGCGTGAGTTTGGGGAATAAATCTCATGCAATTTGGGCGTGCGATGATCGTCGGATCATCGCATGACAATGCGATAGACTCACAGCTGTTGGATGGGCATGATCGTTGATGCCCGGGTAAGCAACCTATGGACCCGAACCTTAATATTGTTTATTGTTGGGTTGTTTAAAGTCAAGGTTGAGGCTTATAAAGATTTCCCATGAGGAGCAGATATGTTAATATGTCGTGGAGAGGTTCTATACAAATGAAATTTGGCTATTAAACCCTAGGTAAGGTACTTAGCCATGGTGGAGGTTAATATTGTGTGGGCCCGAATATTATCGATGTTTAGCTTTTAATAAAATTCAGGGTTATACCATGAACCTTTGTATATTGGGTAATCATAAAGTTGAATAGAGATTCGAAGGGGGATTTTAGCATAAGGTTTAAACCCATTGGTTGAAGAGCAAAGCTCCGCATATACAGTTTGATGGGTATGGTTTCATAACCATAGGATATGAGATATTAAACTTCCGCACTATCTATTTAAATTTCCAGTCCAGCAACTAAAGTATTGTGAAATTGATCAGGTCTTAAGGTTAATTGGGACATGAATTTGAAATGCATTTTATATGCATAGAGAGTAAAAAATTGGGGACTGTGGGTTTTACCCATTATCAAATTCCCAAACCAACCTTATCGTTCCTTTTTTTTAAATCTCTTCTTTCATTATTTTGTAATGTTTTCTAAATCTTTAAATCTCCTTTTCTTCCGCAGGTATATATGTGAATGGTAAACGGGCAACATTATTTTTTTTAATCCAGTGCTCAACTTCCAATTTTCACTAAACTTCCCTGGTTTTACCAGGTACTCCTTATCATGACTGCTTTGGTCAGAGAAAGTCGGAACCCAACTAGAAATTGGGTTCTTTTACAAATATTTCTAAAGGGGTCTTCGGCTCTGGTTCTATGATTCCGTTTAACTAGATTTTTTTTCCCTTTATCCGATGTCCCTTATGGATAAGCCGAGACTAAGTTTTTTTTTTTTTAATGTAATCGCTGTAATAGCAATTAGCACTTTTGGACTGTAAACAAGTCACAGTTTGTGAAATTGATGAACCAAGTCTCTAACCTTGGTTAATATTGTTCCTTTATTTTATGGTAATTTGAGACTGTTAACAATATGTCTTCATTTCCTGCAAATGTCATATATGTGGGCCTCGCTTAAAAAGATACTCAAATTTTGGTAAACAGATTTGTATAAATTTTATATTAGTAGAATTTCCTCTTCTCGCAGAATAAGTTCATTTGAATGATATGATTTTGGTCTCAAATTTCTTCTTCATTAGTTGATGTAGTCTAATCTCTCAGTACTTAATTTCTTTTTTTGGTATTTACTGAAAGGTTGAATCTATATGCACTGTTCCTTTGAGACTTGGTTTAATACTTAAAATGTCTGTGATTATTGAAACTATTATGACATAATTTGTAAGTGTGATTCTTTCTGGTTAAAGACTGTTCTCTAAATATTCTTTGATTATGCAATATAAAAAATTCCAATAACCTTTTAAGTAAATGTATTTTCGAGGAAACCCTTCTCTATAATTGTTTATTTCTTTTCTAAATTTCTAAGTTCAGAAAATCTTCAGTATGACTTGTAGTTTCTGCATAATGATTTGAGAATCACTATTTTCCAGTCATATCTTATTTAGAAATCTTCTACAGGTTGTTCCTTGGTATTTTTCTAACACACATAAGTACATAGCCATGCTAATATTTGTCTTCCATATTTTTACAACAAGAATTTCTTTTATTGTTACAGTTATGTTTTATTTTTCTTTTACAGTACTAGTAATCTTCCTTCCTGTGACAAAGTAAGATTATGCCCGTACCATATATGTCTGTGTATTATCATAGGCAGCAAGAGAAACCAACACGGAACCTTCTTTCGAGGGTTCTGGGGTAACAACCCTTGTATATCAATTGCTAAAAGTATTTAATCTTTTTTTTCATAATCGCAAACAATAAAAGACTATACACAGATTCCTACTTCATCAAACATACTTGTATCTTTCTGCAAATAATACTGAAATTATATAATAGAAACCAAAATACTCATCTGTCTTTGTTTTTTTCTGCCGACTGATAGTATGCCTCCCTACCACGAGTGAGGCTATTACGTCCTCCTACTCTATCCCTAGCTCCAAGACTAGGCTTATAGTTAACAAAAAACTTCTGGAAGAGACTTCGGGACAATCCAGTCCAGTATCCAATTCCAGCAATGTCAGAAATTTGGATTATTTCCATTGGTTAGCACCAGTCCAGAAATTACTCTCCCGAATTTCTCTTTCTCCAGTTACTAAATAGAACCCCCAAACCCCCTTGGGATTGAACTTTTATCCTAAGAGGTTGAACAACTGTTTGAACTGAATTCTGTTCAACCAACCCTCAGATCTTGAAATCACTTTTACCATCAATCTTTTTACTTATGGAACCAATTCCATAATCAATATTTTCTTTAACACAAAACTTAGGTTTCTGCTTTAAAATATTTGCTTTCAAAAACTAATACTAACAAATGTTTAAAAGTATTAACAATGGATTAACCAATAGTTAAAGATTAAACCAGTGGTTACAACCAAGGAGGCCAGCCAAGCACATTATAAGTTTACGATTTCCACCATCAGCCAACCACATGATCATGTTACAATTTTTTATTTTAAATCTGAAATTTCGATTTTAATCCTGGAATGTTTTAATTTTGGAATTTCGATTTTAATCTTGGGGTGTCAGTTTTAATTTTAGGATTCAAAGTTAAAACATTTTAAATTTGGGAATGATTAAAATGGAAATGGTCATTGAACATGTAAAGCTGGATAATTATTAATGAACAGACAAAGCAGTGATCTGACCACTGAGAGTTGAAGTTAATTATTGAGGAGAAATTTGATTTTCATGATGAAATATTTAATAAAAATCAGATATTCTATCAGAATTGAGAAACAATCCTACATTAGAAAATCCAAAATCAGAAGTAGATCTAAAAATCACTCCCAATGACAATGTTCGTGTTGATGAAATATTTTAAATGAAAATTGGCTACTTGCCACATTGTAATCACAATTATTTGTAACTATTCATTACATGCAATGTATGTATTTTTTCTATATTGACCTAAGTCACAATTTCATTAATGTTACAATTACCTATAATCATCTTCATTTTAGATATTTTAATGTATTTTTTCTATATTGACCATAAGTCACAATTTCATTCATGTTACAATCACCTATAATCATATTCATTTAAGATATTTTAAGTTATTAGGTTAGCATTCAACATGGTTTCTTCGTTAAAAACATGTATATTTGGTTTAGAATGTTCCATTACTATAATCACCAATTATAATAATTCTAGAAAGTGAAGTGATTGATAGATTTTCTTTTCTTCCTCCACAAGCTCTGATTTTCTGTATTTTGTAGAATTTCATAATTTTATTAATCGGCTTTATTTTGAAAATCTAGATGGTATGGTTCCCGTCCTAACGAAACTCCACTGCTTCGTGACATCTCCTCTTGATTATGATTTTATTTTTCTTATTTTGGTTTGCTGTTTCTTTTGGAGATTGCCCCTCATTCCTTGATGTCCTAATATTGGCCACCCAGAGTGCACCTGGTATTTATAACACAAGTGAGCCCATTCTAGATTAGTTATCATCCATAGGTTCGAGGGACGGGACCGGTGACCATATCTCCATCCACTCTACCTCCTAGGGGAATTATCTATGAGACTAGGGTTCCCCTCCCATCGAGGTGATGGGTTCGGTGATGGGTTGGGCGCGAAGCATGAATACTGATTGGATCCAGATTAGGAGTAGGACGTTGTAATCCAGAAAGGACGGAGTGGAAATCCCTGACGTTACAAGAAAACTAACAAAAGGATAAAATAAATAAGGCAGGGATGTCGTGACGCCATGGAGGTAGTTCGAGGACCAGACCAGAACCAGATCATGAACATCTCAAAAAAAAAAAAATGACAAGAAAATTAAAGAAAAATAATCAAAATAATAACAAAATTAGTCAAAATTTATAAATAAAACTTTTATATTTGATAATTATTAAGAAATAATCACTACACTACAAAGCCATGACCATCACTATAATTTTATAATTATAATTAAACCTTGAGAAGTGGCCATTACAAACTCCTTTTCTTGATTCTTTTATGAACGACACATCAGTTGAATTGTACATCATTATTAAACCAATGTTATGTTTAAGCCATATTTTCAACTGGCATTGGTCAAATCGAGATTGCTTAGATCTCAATAAACTGAATTTTTAAAAAACACATAAAATAATTAATTTTTAATGAAAAAAATTATTTTAAATATTTAGAACCATGATTATAAGTTAATAGAGACTAAATATGCAAAGCTTACTCATTTATATACCATGTGAAGGTGAATAAATATCAAAATGGCGTCGAGTGCAATACATATCATCGACAAAATACATAAGCAATGAGCCTCTAAATGGCCTCTAGAATCTGAAAACAATGCTCTAAGCAATGGGGCCACTGACCTACTACAAGTCTACATATTAGTGATCAACAACATGATCAATCCTCATCATGATCAAACTCATCACCACTTCTGGACAAGGGATCATCAACATGAGCTACATAAATAATATGGCTCAGAGTTTGAGGACTCCTTAAACTTCTCTACAACGTTAGTAGTAGTGGTAGTAGTAGTAGAAAAAATAGACATCAAAATTACAAATCACTTATCAACATGGTCACTCATGAAACTCATCATTGATTCAATGCTACTAGAAATGGGATCATCAACAAGAGATACATAAACATCATCTAGCTTAGAGTCTTCAGACTTGGATTTATCATCCTTATAACATGATAGAAATTGAAAATTTTTAACATGCCTAACCAATTATTTTAGTTTGACTGAAGGGTTCATATCCTAAACCTTATAATGTGATAGAAAAATATTAGCATGCCTAACTAGTTGTTTTCCTTTGAGTGAAGGGTACATTCTTGTTAAGGCCATGGTAGAGGAGTTCAACAACATCGAGGTTCTTAAAGGGATTCATGCTCTTGATCAAATGCCAATCTCATGCCCTCACACATTATAGAATCAAATGGAAACAATGCAAACCACCAAACCATGAAATCCCGAAAACCATTAAGTTTGTTTAATTTCACTGAAATCTGAAATTCTAGTTTCTCCATATAAAATCCAATGAGGTCAAAACCACTCTCAAACATCTTGAGTCATTTCATGGTAATGTTAAAAATATAAGTAAAATGATAAAAATGAAAAATAAAGGAAATGTCACTTTTACTTTAAGAATTTAACATTACCATTAATTGCCAACATTGTTAGGGTTGATATGTGTCAGGAAAATGAGCTGGTCGGAATGCTTTTCTTGGAGGGTTGTTTTTGGAGGAAAAAACCCTAAATGTCTCTGAAAGCAACTCCAAAAATCACAAAATTGCGTTTTGTGGGGTCCATAGCTGGCATGGGAATGAATAAGTCTGTTTAGGATGGAACCGACTCATTTGACCCGTCTAGTTAGGGTCATTTTTGTGAATTTTGGGCGAAATAGACTCTTCAATCGGGTTTTTTTGTCTGGTTTGACCCAGTCGCCCAATGAACCGGTCGTTTTGAATGGTTTCTAGTTCAAGCTGGTCGGTTTTCAAAACTATGGTCCTTGGTCACAGGAGTCTGGATATCCATCTTTGTATTCCTAGGCCATGAATCAAAGTTAGCTTTCAATTCGAGCTCAGGCCTAGATTCATGTTCATAAGTTGAAGCTTTTATCTTCTCCCTCCTTTGGGCAATGGCACCATGAGATTCACAATGTCAGACATCCCCTAGGTCAAAATTCATCTTTTTTAGAAGAGCTTCAACTTCCTTGAAGGTCTACCTAGAATTAACAACAAAAGGCCCCATGGGCCTTCCCATTTTAAACATATGTCCCTTGTTTGCAAGGAAAAAGTGGAGTTGCTTTGCATTCAGGCTCTCCCTAATGAATTCTAGAGAAAATATCCTCATGGGCATGAACACAGGTAGGTGGTGAGGGGTAAGTTCACACCCACAAGCCTTGATTTCTGTGTGATCTTCAAAGAGGTACCAGTCCCTACTCTGGTGTCTTTGCTAAGTTCGAGAAGTTTTTTTGTTTGGGGAGAACTCTGGAGGAGAAACACCATGGATAATCTTATATGCAATGGCCAAATAAGTTGATATTAATTGTGAGTAACCATCATATTCTGGCCTCTTCTGAACAAGAACACCCAGTTGAACACAGAGTTCCTCTGCTTGTTACTAGCAATGAGACTCAACCCTAGACACTCGAACTCATCCACGTGTGTGTACAAAAATATCGAACAATAGAGAATAGTATATAAAAAAGGATGTGGTAGGAAAATGGTGCAGATGGAATCTTGTGGCCTCAGACAGGTAAGCTAGGATATCAAATAGATGGCCAAGATGCATCATTTGTCTTAAAAAGCCCAAGGTGGCTTTGCTGGCTATATTAGCATCATCCTCCCTCAGCAAATGAGAAATGAAATACATAATGGGTTGGATGGGTTCTGCAAAGAGGAGGGTGGGGAAACTGTCAGCGACAGGTAGAGATTGTAGGCCAGGGGCTAGGTTTGATGGGAGGGTAGAGTAATGATAGACTAGGGTGACATCAGTGAACTATTGGGATTCATGAGAGGTGGGGTAAACCAGGGCCTTTCGAATCAATTCTAGGGTTACTTCGGGTATTTTGGCCCTAGAGGAAGAAACAAAGTAATTCTTCTTCTCAATGTAGGCTGCAACTGTCCACAAGACGAATTCAGGAAAATGGTCCATTGCAGGCGTAATATGGCAGTACAAGCCTAAGTTGACTAGCCGGAAGGGGTCTTCCCCCTCACATTGTTTCCAAATAGGTCAAAACAGAGTTCAAAAAGGTGGTAGACACACATACAGTGTCAAAAATTTAGGCCTCTATGTCCATGAGGGGGTCAAGGCTGGAAGAGGGTTTGGCCTCACGAGTTTTTGGGGTCTCAGGGGCCACCTTCTTTATTTTTACTAATATCTAAATAATTTACAGGTGGTTACTGTGGATGAGGTCGGAAACGACGTTGGGTGCAAGTATTTGGACAGATGAATGTTCGAACAACGTTCTGTGCAGGTGACTGGCATGAGAGAGTGTGTCGGGAACTTGCGAGAAAATATCGAAAATATGAGGTGGGAAGGGATTTTTATAATTTGAGGAGACAATGCTCAAATGAATTGGAGGTCACGTCATGGGGGGGGGAGGGGGGGGCATGTGGCTTGAGAGGGTTTGAAAATGGTGGTGGATAGGTGGGCAAGAGCGGAGGGCCACTAGGTTAGTGTTTACCTTTGAATACATGCTCGCTTGAAAAGGCGTCGACGGATTGGCCCACGTGGCGCGTGGTATCCACCTTCCTCCGGTGGGTCGGATGGCAAGAGGCCAAAACCTATGCTCACCCATCAGAACAAATTTGAGTCTTTGGATGAAATATTGACTTTTAAACTTTGGGGGGGGGGGGGGGGCACTTTCTTTTCGCTCGCGCAGGTTACCCCCCCCTGAACATGGAAATGTGGCTTGAGAGGGTTAGAGGATGGCAGGGGATTGGTGTACAGGAGCAGTGGGGCACTAGGTTAGCATTTATATTTGAATACATGCTTGCTTGAAAAGGCGCCGATGGATTGGCCCACGTGGCATGTGGTCCCCACCTTCCTCCGGTGGGTCAGATGGTAAGAGGCTGAAACCCATGCTCACCCGTTAGAACAAATTTGAGTTGTTAGATCAAATCTTGACTTTAAAACTCCAGGGGAGGGGGGGGGGGGGGAGGCGGCTTTCTTATCGCTCACGCAGGTTAACCCGCCCCCTGAACTACTTCTAGGGGGCGGTTGGGCAGAGATGGATGATGATCCACCCGAAAAATAATTGACCTTTAACTAGCAATGGGCGCGCGTATAAAAACATCTTCCTTCCTTGATTTTCTTTGCCGATAGGGGTTCGATGGGTAATAATTGTGCCTTCAGGTCTTCAACCTTAGCTCTATGCCTTGATATTCCCCCCCCCACAGGTAATTTAACTATATTTTATCTTCAGAGGCCATACCAATGGCTCCTCAACTTCTTCAAAAAACTCATAGAGGGAAACAACATTATCTCCAACTTGGGAAAGTGTATTGGATACAATGCACTCAGAAGCTGCAAATTAGTTCCTTATTCCCTTGGCATGGAGTCATTTTATTGAAAACTTGATAAAAAAACAGTAATAGAAAACTCAAACCAATATTGGTTATTTACAAATGCCTCACTAGTATTTACAATGAGTGAGGGTGAAATTTTTCAGTGTTGGAAGTAAAACTTGAGAAACTGCCCATTCACAAGTAGTCCAAGCACTTCACCCTCTAGATTTTCCAGCATAAATGTGTTGTTCCATTTTACTTTAGCACTCGCCTGAACCACAAAGGGTCAAATTTCCCATGCTTTCCTTTATCTTCCCTCCTGATATCCCATCTTAGAACTAAGTCACTTGGCTAAAGATGTTTGTATTTTTCCTTCCTGTCAAACATGGACTTCGTTTTTTCTTGATAGTTGGTCATCTTATGATTCACCTGTTCTCTCCTCTCTTGAAGTTCCAACAACCGATTTATTTTTCTGGTTAAATAATTAGTCTCTTCCTCCATATTTTGCAAGATTTTGGCTACATGCATAGCTAGTTGTATGGGGAAGATTGCAGCATTTCCATAAATCAGCTCAAAATGGGTTTTCCCAGTGGATGTCTTTGTGGTAACATTGTTGGACCACAAGGAAAATTTTAGCTATGAATCCCAATTTCTATCATTTTCTAATATTGTTTTCTTTAGAATCCCTACCATGGTTTTATTTCAGGATTCAGTCAGTCCATTTTCTTGTGGGTAGTAAGTGGTGGAATGGCCTACTACGATGTTGTACTTTTGACAAAAACCAATAAAATTGGCTTATTTAAACACCTAAGCATTTTCAGTGACAACCTTCTCAGGGCAGCCAAACATGGAAATTTAATGACTACATCAGTTACATTCATGGTTGGGAGTGATTCTACCCACTTAGTGAAATAATCAGTAGCTGTGAGTATCCATCTGTGTTGATCGCTATAAGGTGGGTGTATTTCCCCAATGAAGTCTAACCCCTAATGTCTGAAAGGTTCTTCAACAAAAACAGGGATTAGAAGAAAATGTGATAATTTTTGTTTCTCAGGAAACATTTGGCACTTCTCACAGGCCCAAACATAAGTATGAACCTCACCAAATAGTTTCGACCAATAAAATCTTGCTTTGAGGATTTTGTATCGAGGTGATGGGTTGGGCGTGAAGCATGAATACTGATTGGATCCCGATTAGGAGCAGGGCGCTATAATCCAAAAAGGACGGAGCGGCAATCCCTTACGTTACAAGAAAACCAACAAAATGATAAAATACATAAGGCGGGGATGTCGTGACGCCATGGAGGTAGTCCAAGGACCAGACCAGAACTAGGCCATGAACATCTCTAAAAAAAATTGAAATTAGACAAGAAAATTAATTAAAATAATTACAAAATTAGTCAAAATTTATAAATAAAACTTTTATATTTTATAATTATTAAAAAATAATCACTACACAACAAAGCCATGACCATCACTATAATTTTATAATTATAATTAAACCTTGAGAAGTGGCCATTACAAACTCCTTTTCTTGATTCTTTTGTGAACGAAACGTCAGTTGAATCATACATCATTAGTAAACCAATGTTATATTTAAGCCATATTTTCAACTAGCACCGGTCAAATCGAGATTGGCCAGATCTCAATAAACCAAATTTTTAAAAAATACATTAAATAATTAATTTTTAATGAAAAAAACTATTTTAAGATTTAAAATCATGCTTCCAATCCAATATAGACAATATATGCAAAGCTTGCTGATTTATATACCATGTGAAGGTGAATATATAAAAATGGCGCCGAGTGCAATACATATCATCGACAAAATACATAAGCAATGAGGCTCTAAATGGCCTCTAGAATTTGAAAACAATGCTCTAAGCTATGGGGCCACTGACCTACTACAAGTCTACATATCAGTGATCAACAACATGATCAATCCTCATCATGATCAAACTCATCACCACTACTAGACAAGTGATCATCAACATGAGCTACAATAATTAATATGGCTTAGAGTTTGAGGACTCCTAAAACTCCTCTGCAATGTTAGTAGTAGTAGCAAAAATAGACATCAAAATTACAAATCACTTATCAACATGGTCACTCATGAAACTCATCATTGATTCAATGCTACTAGAAACGGGATCATCAACAAGAGATACATAAACATCATCTAGCTCAGAGTCTTTAGACTTGGATTGCTCATCCTTATAACATGATAGAAACTGAAATTTTTTAACATGCCTAACCAATGATTTTAGTTTGAGTGAAGGGTTCATATCCTCAACCTTATAATGTGATAGAAAAATATTAGCATGCCTAACCAGTTGTTTTCCTTTGAGTGAAGGGTACATTCTTGTTAAGGCCATGGTAGAGGAGTTCAACAACATCAGGGTTCTTAAAGGGATTCATGCTTTTGATCAAATTCCAATCTCATGCCCTCACACATTATAGAATCAAATGGAAACAATGCAAACCCCCAAACCATGAAATCTTGAAAACCATTAAGTCTATTGAATTTCACTGAAATATGAAATTCTAGTTTCTCCATATAAAATCCAATGAGGTCAAAACCACTCTCAAACATCTTGAGTCATTTCATGGTAATGTTAAAAATATAAGTAAAAGGATGAAAATGAGAGGGTAGGAATGCTTTTCTTGGAGGGGTTATTTTTGGAGGAAAAAATTCTAAATTTCTCTCAAAACAACTCCAAACTCATAAAATTGCGTTTTGTGGGGTCCATTGCTGGCATGGGAATGAATAAGCCTATTTAGGATGGAACCGACTGGTTTGACCCATCAAGCTAGGGTCGTTTTTGTGAATTTTGGGTGAAATAGACTCTTCAACCAGGTTTTTTTGTTTGGTTTTTCCCAGTTGCCCAATGAACCAGTCGGTTTGACTGGTTTTTGGTTCAAGCTCAAAACTATGGTCCTTGGTCACAGGAGTCTGGATATCCTCTTTGTATTCCTAGGCCATGAATCAAAGTTAGCTTTCAATTCGAGCTCAGGCCTAAATTCATGTTCATAATTTGAAGCTTTTATCTTCTCCCTCCTTTTGGAAATTACACCATGAGAGTCATAGTGCCATACATCCCCTAGGTCAAAATTTATCTTTTTTAGAAGAGCTTCAACTTCCTTGAAGGTCTTCCTGGAATTAACAACCAAAGGCCCCATGGGCCTTCCCATTTTAAACATATGTCCCTTGTTTTCAAGGAAAAAGTGGAGTTGCTCTGAATTCAGGCTCTCCCTAATGAATTCCAGAGAAAATATCCTCATGGGCATGAACACAGGTAGATGGTGAGGGGTAAGTTCACACCCACAAGCCTTGATTTCTATGTGATCTTCAAAGAGGTACCAGTCCCCTAATTTGGTGTCTTTGCTAAGTTGGAGAAGTTTTTTTTTGTTTGGGGAGAACTCTAGGGGAGAAACACCATGGATAATCTTATATGCAAAGGCCATATAAGTTGATATTAACTGTGAGTAACCATCATATTCTGGCCTCTTCTGAACAAGAACACCCAGTTGAACACAGAGTTCCTCTGCTTGTTACTAACAATGAGACTCAAGCCTAGACACTTGAACTCATCCACATGTGTGTACAAAAATATCGAACAATAGAGAATAGTATATAAAAAATGATGTGGTAGGAAAATGGTGCAGATGGAATCTTGTGGGACAGGTAAGGTAGGATATCAAATAGATGGCCAAGATGCATCATTTGCCTTAAAAAGCCCAAGGTGGCTTTGTTGGCTATATTAGCATCATCCTCCCTCAGCAGATGAGAAATGAAAGACATAATGGGTTCGATATTGGGTTCTGCAAAGAGGATGGTGGGGAAACTGTCAGCCACAGACAGAGATTGTAGGCTAGGGGCTAGGACCATCTGTAGGAAATATTGCTGCTCATTTTATGGGAGGGTAGAGTAATGATAGACTAGGGTGACATCAGTGAACTATTGGGATTCATGAGAGGTGGGTTAAAACAGGGCCTTTCAGATCAATTCTGGGGTTACTTCAAGTATTTTGGCCCTAGAGGAAGAAAAAAAGTAATTTTTCTTCTCAATGCAGGCTGCAGCCATCCACAAGACGAATTTTGAAAAATCGTGCATGAGGGGCGTAATATGGTAGTACAAGCCTAAGTCGACTAGCCAAAAGGGATCTTCCCCCTGACATGGTTTCCAAATAGGTCAAAACAGAGTTCAGAAAGGTGGTAGACACACATACATTGTCAAAAATTTGGGCCTCTGTGTCCATGAGGGGGTCGAGGCTGGAAGAGGGTTTGGCCTCACGAGATTTTGGGGTCTCAAGGACCGCCTTCTTCATTTTTACGAATATCTAAATAATTTATAGGTGGACAAGGGTAACTCATTACCTAGTTACTGCGGAGGAGGTCAGAAACGACATCGGGTGGAGGTCCTTGGACAAATGAGCATTCGAACGATGTTCAGTGCAAGTGACTGGCATGAGAGAGTGTGTTAGGAACTTGTGAGAAAATATCGAAAATATGAGGCAGGAAGGGATTTTTATAATTTGAGGGGACAACACTCAGATGAAGTGGAGGTGACATCATGGGGGGGGTGCATGTGGCTTGAGATAGTTTTAAAATGGTGGTGGATATGTGGGCAAGATTGGGGGGCACTAAGTTAGTGTTTACCTTTGAATACACGCACGCTTGAAAAGGCGTTGGCGGATTGGCCCACGTGACGTGTGGTCGTCACCTTCCTCCAGCGGGTCGGATGGAAAGAGGTCGAAACCTATGCTCACCTGTCGGAACAAATTTGAGTCATTGGATGAAATCTTGAGTTTTAAACTCTGAGGGTGGGTACTTTCTTATCGCTCGCGCAGCCCCCCCCCCCACAAAACATGGACATGTGGCTTGCGAGGGTCAAACGATGGCGGGGGATAGGTGGACAGGAGCGGGGGCGCACTAGGTTAGTGTTTGCCTTTGAATACATGCTTGCTTGAAAAGGCGCTGACGGATTGGCTCACATTGCATGTGGTCCCCACATTCCTCCGGCATGTCGGATGACAAGAGGCCGAAACCCGTGCTCACCCGTCAGAACAAATTTAAGTCGTCAGATCAAATCTTGACTTTTAAACTCCGTGAGGGGGGAGGAGGGGGAGGCGTCTTTCTTATCGCTCACACAGGTTAACCCCCCCCCCGAACTGCTTCTAGGGGGCGGTTGGGCGGAGATGGATGACAATCCGCCTGAAAAACAATTGACCTTTAACTAGCGACGGGCACGCGTATAAAAACATCTTCCTTCCTTGATTTTATTTTCTAATAGGGGTTCGATGGGTAATAATTATGCCTTTAGGTCTTCAACCTTAGCTCTATTCCTTGGTATTTCTCCCCCACGGGTAATTTAACTATCTTTTAGCTTCAGAGGCCATACCAATGGCTCCTCAATTTCTTCAAAAAACTCATAGAGGGAAACAACATTATCTCCAACTGGGGAAAGTGTATTGGATACAATGCGCTCAGAAGCTGCGAATTAGTGCCTTACTCCCTTGGCATGGAGTCATTTTATTGAAAACTTGATAAAAAAAAGAATAGCAATAGAAAACTCAAACCAATATTGGTTATTTACAAATGCCTCACTAGTATTTACAATGAGCGAGGGTGAAATTTTTCAGTGTTGGAAGTAAAACTTGAGAAACTTCCCATTCATAGGTAGTCCAAGCACGTCACCCTCTTGATTTTCCAGCATAAAGGTGTTGTTCCCTTTTTCTTCAGCAATCCTAAAGGGCCCAAACCACAAAGGTTCAAATTTCCCATTCTTGCCTTTATCTTCCCTCTTGATATCCCATCTTAGAACTAAGTCTCTTGGCTAAAGATGTTTGTATTTTTCCTTCCTGTCAAACATGGACTTCATTTTTTCTTGATAATTGGTCATCTTATGATTCACCTGTTCTCTACTCTCTTGAAGTTCCACCAACCAATTTATTCTTTTGGTTAAAGCATTAGTTTCTTCCTCCATATCTTGCAATATTTTGTCTACATGCATATCTATTTGTATGGGTAAGATTGCAATATTTCCATAAACCAACTCAAAATGGGATTTCCCAGTGGATGTCTTGGTGGTAACCTTGTTGGACCACAAGGAAAATTTTAGCTGTGAGTCCCAATTTCTATCATTTTCTAATATTGTTTTCTTTAGAATCCTTACCATGGTTTTATTTGAGGATTCAGTCAGTCCATTTCCTTGTGGGTAGTAAGTGGTGGAATGGCCTACTACGATGTTGTACTTTTGACAAAAACCAATGAACTTGGCTGATTTAAACACCTAAGCATTTTCAGTGACAACCTTCTCCGAGCAGCCAAACCTGGGAATTTAATGACTACATCAGTTGCATTCATGGCTGGGAGTGATTCTACCCACTTAGTGAAATAATCAGTAGTTGTGAGTATCCATCTGTGTTGACCGCTGGAAGGTGGGTGTATTTCCCCAATGAAGTCTAACCCCCAATGTCTGAAAGGTTATTCAACAAAAACATGGATTTTAATAAAATGTGATAATTTTTGTTTCTCAACAAACATTTGGCACGTCTCACAGGCCCAAACATAAGTATGAACCTCACCAAATAGCTTCGACCAATAAAATCCTGCTTTGAGGATTTTGTGTGTTGTAGCCCTCTAACTATATTTTCCTCCACAAACACAACCATAAAATTCATCCATGACCTTGTGGATTTCCTCCTCCACCAAACATAAAATAAAAACCCCCACAGGGTCCTTCCAGTACAATTGGCCATTTCAGAAAACAAATTTTTGGGCCTGTAGCCTCAAAGTTTTGTTCTTCACCTTATCAAAATTGACTAGGCACCTTAGAAAAAGAAGGTAATGAATGATATCTTTATACCAATGAGACACAATATACTTCATATGAATTTTCTAGGCTGATGTTTCAATCTCTTGTTGTTACTCCACTTTTCCACTTTTCCACTTTCTCCATGTCCTCAAGATGTCTTTCAATGGATTGAGACTCGAATATGCTCTTGAGAGAAATTTGAATTACATAGTATGGAAGGATAGGATGGAGGAAATGTTGGAGGACAACGGGTTGAAGGAATTCATAGATACTGATATTCCCAATCCCACAACAACAAATGCTCAAAATCTTGATGCATGACAAAAGAAGGTAGTGAAGGTGAGAAGGATATTGTTAGAGGGAGTTTTAGATCATACTGTCTCGAGTCTCCATCGGAAGGAAACTCCATATGCTATGTGGAAGGCCTTGAAAGATCTTTTTCAGAATAGCAAAAACCACAGTAAGTTGTTGCCGAAGGAAAAGCTTAGAAATATCAAGATGGAGGAGGGCGACACGATCCATAAATACTTGCAGAAGTTCACTCAGTGTCGAGATGAGCTTGGAATTGTTGGGGTGACAATTGTTGATGATAATTTGGTGAGACTAGAACTTCTAAGCCTTCCCAAGAGCTGGAATAGTTACCAGGGCTCTGTGAATGGGAGGGAGAAGTTACCAGACTGGAAGTGTTTATGATTCGACTTGGTAATAGAAGAGATATGACAGAGCACCAGAGACGAGACCTCCGGAAAATACAAAGACGAAGATTTGGCATTGTTGGGAAAAGTAAATAAAGAAAAGGAAATAAGTCCCAAGGCGAAGATGGCAAGAGAGACTTGTCCAATATCAAGTGTTTTCACTGTCACAATCACGGGCACAATGCCTTGAATTGTCCACAGAAGAAGGCAAGAAAGAAGGAGCCTGTAATTGCATCGAGTGAAGCGATAACTTCACAGTTTGAGCCTGATTTTACTCTCATTGCATGCATGGCCAGAATTTTAATGGGATGAATTTGATATCTAGACATCGATGCCTTGTTCCATATGACGGGGAATAGAGATATCTTCGATGACTTGGAGGAGAAGGACCTCTAGCAAAACAGAGTTTGGAGATGACGGGAGGTATAGCGCGACCGAAATAGGTACAATTACCTTTCATAGGGAGTATGGCTCCCCTCTCAGATTGGAAAATGTTTTATATGTTCCAGGACTAAAGAATAATCTTGTTTCCGTAATGGTATTGGAAGACCGTGGTTATGATGTGATGTTTAGAAAATGAAATGTGTTCCTTAGACACATCGCCACAGGACTGGTGAAACATATCAGTGCAAGAGTCAAAAACATGTATGCTCTCGAGGTCGAAGATGCATGAAAATATTTGAGGAGGAAATCAGAGGTTAGTGACTTGGTGGTTGAGAAGGAGACTAAATTACCTCTCAACGTGTAGCCTCATAATAAATCTCAGAAGGTTGTGGAGTAGCCACAGTTGGAGAAACAGAGAGGAGACAAAGTGGAAGCATCCACTCAACCAAAGACCTCTAGGAGGGGGGAATTTTGAGCTAGATGGGCAGAGAGAGCACATGCAACCATACCTCCAGGTGAGAGGTGGGGAAATGTGCAGACATAATCCCAAGAGAAGAAATTTGGGTAGGATCCATTGATATGGCTTGTCTCATGGATCAGACCTCACTACAAGGAGCCCATAGTAGACAGTGGAAGGAAGGATCACTAAAATTGATACAGTCAGATGTTAGGAAGACATAAATTAGAGTGAAAAATGTCAGATACTGAAGAAGAGATTAGAGTTGGCAGCAATGTAGAGGGCACAGATGTAGATTCAACAACAACAAAGATATTTCAGTAGACAGTGTAGTAATCGATAGCAATCAAAGACTCTGATGACAAAAGCATCATATTGATTCATTTTTTTTTAGGATATTCGATTTCAAGAGCTGCAGAAGAAAACAACTCTAGAGAAGTATTGAAATTTGCAACAAGAAACATTGAAATTGGCATCCATAAATGAAATCTAGAAAATGACACCCAAAAATGGCTACGATATGAGGCTTTTGATTTATTTTTCCCTTAATTAAATTGGAAGAAAAATTGTAATTTCATCTCATGAGAACTTGTATTAGTTAACTGAGTCAGGAAGACATAGTTAGCTTAGGAAATTCGAGTTAAAGGTCAAAGAGGATGCATGTAGAGGATTTTCCTATTTTTAGGGGGTCCAGTTACAGTTATTTGTGAGTTGTAATTAGTTAACTCAGTTAATTGATCACGAGATCATGTGTTATGCTCAAAAATGAAAGTTCTTGAAACATGACCGAACATGAGTGACTGGAAAGGTCTCATCGTACTGATTATGGCGTTGCAAACGGTTCGAAAAACCGATGTCGTATAAGGAAGATATTGTGTTCTATTTGTTTTCCTAAACAGCAAAAATTTTGTGACTGGATGCCCAATCAGCATGCAGGTACAGTCAATAGGTATATTCTAGGGAATATTGCATTTTCTTACAACAAATTAGATCACACCATGTGGCTTAATCTGGTCCTTTTATTTTTGTGGTATGGAAGTGTTTCTGATTGTTTATGGATTTGTATGTTTTTTTATGAGCTGTTGGATAAGCGACACGTGGCAAGCTCGGAGGCTACCACATGTCCTCATAAGGGTATGTTAAAATTTTTTGAAGGCCACAGGAGTCGAACCAGAGACCTCGGGCGTGGGCGCGAACAGTTTTACCAACCGCTCTATGGGTGTTACTAAACCCTATAGGGTCGAGGCTTTCTTATATGGTTTAGCAAATGGATGGGCAGATAAAAAAAGGGGCTGGCCCCAAAGGGCTAGCCCCAACCACCATATAACCCATGACTATGACCGAGATCCAACATTATCCAGAACAGAGGTTTAAACCATAACTCCGGCGGGCGGTAAACTCCATCACATGCAAACGTGTTTTTAAATGCTATCGGACGATTACGGTATCAACTCCGGATATAACTCTAGTTCCGACCACAGTAACATGGTAGTTCTGTGAGGGTTGCGGGGTTGGAATGTGGCCACCCCCTCCCCCTTAACCATCACATTAAAAATTTACGGGTTAAACTGGAGGGAACAATAGTAGCGCCCTAGAATTTATGGTTTTTACCAAATTTAGCCACAGTTAAGTGCAGTCTCCACTTTTAGTGCATATTTTCTAGCTAACATCGGGAAAAATGCATTGGAAGATCATTTTTCAACCAATTTGGGTGAAACAAGAGTCTGCCTAGACTAATTTGAGAATTATGCAGCCATTGGTGGAGAGAAAACAACCATTAAGGCCTGTAAACACATGTAACTTACAATTTTGAGCATAATGACAAAGAGGGACATGCCATTGGGAGTTGGACCAACAGATGTAGCCCAGGAGTGGTGAACTGCTTCATCATGCCTACTGTGTAAAACTTATGTGTGATTGTTTTTCTTTGTTATACATTGTTTTTCAGTGTTTTTAAGGCTTATTTCCATGCTTAAAGTTCACAGATTCATCTATGTTTCATGGTTAAAACACTCATTCTTTAAGAAAACAAATGGAGGCAATTTTTACATGTTTATATTACTGAAAGGACACTTAGCACAACAAAACTAATACACTCCTTTTAGATCATTAATTGAGTTAAAATTAGTTTAACTAGTTCTAACTAAGAGATGAGCTAGTGATAGGTCAAGTGAATTAAATTAGATTTAATTCACAAGTAGTGATCAATTAGTTAACTTATAATTCACTATAAATAGTTGTTGCATGTCAGTTCTAGGGAAGGCCCAGTTGAGACAGAGGTTAAAGGGAAGAGATTTATTAGTTGTACTGCTAGAAAATTGTACAGGTCATGCATGAGGTCATCAGGAAGGCCCTTAAAAATTGCACAATCATTAATTGGTATTTTCCTGATTAATATGGGCTCAATTAGCCCAAGAATGCGTAAGCAAGGCAGGCCAGGTAGAGGTGAGAAAAAAGGTTAAATACTTGACTGATTTTGTTTAGATGGTAAGCCAGATTCGAGCATGATCGAAGTGAGATAGTCAGCAGAGTGTAGAGGGTTCTCAATGTAAGGAATAACATTGTATTGTTTCATGATCTTGACCATATCAAATATAGATAGAGAGGGGTTTTGAGTAGTGCCTTTCCCCTAATACATCTTGTGTTGTGCGATTGATTTTCTATTTCTCTTACTTGTTATGTGGTTGTGCGATAGTATTTTTTTTTCTGAAAATTGTAGAATGATTTAGTATTTTGTTTTAGTACAGTACAAGATCAGAATGAATCTCGTTGGTATATTTTCTACATGGTATCAGAGCATCAAGAATCACAAAAGAAGAGAAGAAACGAGTTTGTCTTGAACAGGTTCAAATTTGCATATTTATTCTTCAGGATCCAACAACAGATCAAGAAGTCTTTCAATAGCTTGAGACTCGAATATGTTGATCTTGAGGGTAATTTGAATTACATAGCATGGAAGGATGGGATGGAGGATGTATTGGAGGACAAGGGGTTGATGTAATTCATCGATACTAATATTCCCAAGATCGCAACAACAGATGCTCAAAATATTGATGCATAGCAGAAGAAAGTAGCAAAGGCGAGAAGGATCTTGTTAGAGGGAGTTCAAGATCATATTGTCTCAACTCTCCATGGGAAGGAAAATCCATATGCTATGTTGAATGCCTTGAAAATTCTGTTTCTGAATAGCAGTAACCATAGGAAGTTGGCACTGAAGGACAAGCTCAGAAAGATAAATATGGAGGAGGGTGACACGATCCAAAAATACTTGCAGAAGTTCACTCTGTGTCAAGATGATTTTGGAAGTGTTGGGGTGACTTTTTGATGATGATTTGGTGAGCCTAGCACTTCTAGGCCTTCTCAAGAGCTAGCATAGTTACTAGGACTCTGTGAATGGGAGGGAGAAGTTCCCAGACGATACCTCCAGAAAAGACAAAGAAGAAGATTTTTCATTAGTGGGAAAAGGCAAGAAATCCAATGGAAAGAAGTCCCAAGGAAAATAGGGCAAGAGAGATTTTTCCAAGAACAAGTGTTTTCACTATCAGGAGCATGGGAACTATGCCTCGAATTTTCCATAGAAGAAGGCAAGCAAGAAGGAGCCTGCAGTTGCAGTAGGTGAAGCATTAGTTTCACAGTTCGAGCTTGATTTTACTCTCATTGCATGCATCGCCAACATTGTAATGGGATGAATGTGGTATCTAGAAAATGGTGTCTCATTCCATATGACAGGGAATAGAGATCTCTTCAGTGACTTGGAAGAGAATGTACTCTAGTAGAACATAGAGTTTGGAGATGAAGGGAGGTATAGCGCGACCTAAATAGGTACAATTACCTTTCAGAGGGATTCTGGGTCCCCTCTTAGACTGACAGATGTTTTGAATATTCCAAGACTAAAGAAGAATCTTGTTTCTGTAGTAGTATTGGAATATCGTGGTTATGGTGTGATGTTTAGAAAAAGAAAGGTGTTCCTTAGACACATCACCACGAGATGGGTGAAACAGATCGATGCAAGAGTCAAGAACTTGTATGCTCTCGAGGTTGAATATGCATGCAAAGCTTTGAGGATCAAAGCAGAGGTTAGTGACTTGGTGGTTGAGAGGGACCCTAAATTACCTCTCAACATGCAGCCTCAGAAGCAGTCTTAGAAGGTTGTGGAGTAGTCACAATTGGAGAAACAGAGAGGAGATCTAGTGGAAGCTTCCATTCAAGCATAGACCTCTAGGAGGGGGGAATTTCGAGCTAGATGGGCAGAGGGAGCACAAGCAACCATACCTCTAGGTGAGAGGTGGGGCGATGTGTAGACATATTCCGAAGAGAAGAAATTTGGGCAGGATCCATTGAGATTTCTTGCCTCATGGATCGAACCTGGTTACGAGGATCCCACAATACATAGTAGCGGGAAGGATCAGTAGGGATGATGCAGTAAGATGTTAGGAAGACAAAAATCAGAGTGACAGATGTCAGATACTAAAACGCATATCATAGTTGGAAACAATGCAGAGGGCACAGATGCAAAGGCAGTAACAATGCAGAGATTTCAGTAGAGAGTGTATTAATCGATAACAGTCAGAGACTTTGATGACATATGCATCATATTGATTCAACTTTTTTTGGAGGTTATTCGGTTTCAGGAGTTGAAGGAGAAAACAACACTAGAGAAGTCTTGCATGAAGAACATTCCAAAGGCACTAGATCAGGATAGTTTGAATTCCTTTCTTGTTAAGAGTGTTGAAATTTGCAACAAGAAACAGTGAAATTGGCATCCATAAATGAAATCCAGAAAATGGCACCCAGAAATAACTACCATATGAGGCTTCTGATTTAATTTTCCCCTAATTAAATTGGAATAAAAATTGTAATTTCATATCATGACAACGTGTATTAGTTAACTAAGTTAGGATGAATTACTTAGCTTAGGAAATTTGAGTTAGAGGTCAAAGAGGACGCATTTAGAGGATTTTCCTATTTTTAGGGGGTTCAGTTACAATTATTTTTGGGTTGTAATTAGTTAAATCAATTAATTGAGTTAAAATCATTTTAACTAGTTTTAACTAAGAGATGAGCTAGTGATAGGTCCAGTGAATTAAATTAGATTTAATTCACAAATAGTGATCAATCAGTTAACTAATAATTCGCTATAAATATTTGTTTCATGTCAGTTCTAAGGAATGCCTAGTTGAGATTGAGGTTAAAGGGAAGATATCTATCAGTTGTACTATTAGAAAATTATACAGGTCATGCATGAGGTCATTGGGAAGGCCCTAAAGGATTTCACAATCTTTAATTGGTATTTTCCTAATTAGTATGGAATCAATTAGCCCAAGAATGCATAAGCAAGGCATGCCAGGCAGGGGCAAGCAAAATGTTAAATACTTGATTGATTTTTCTTAGATTGTAAGCTAGATTCGACCAGGATTGGAGTGAGACAGACAGTAGAGTGCAAAGGTTTCTTAGTGTAAGGAATATCATTGTATTGTTTCATGATCTTTGAGCAGTTTATTTCCCCAGATAAATCTTGTGTTGTGTGATTGATTCTATTTCTCTTACTTGTTATGTGATTGTGCGATCATATTTTTTTTTCGTAAATTGTAGAATGATTCAGTATTTTGTTTTAGTGCATTACAAGAACATAATGAATCCCGTTGGTATATTTTCTACAAAGTCTCCCTAAATAAGGAAAAAATGCAGTTATCATGGTGCTAGTTGATTTCCTCTCCAAATACACCCTATTTTGTGCCTTACCGCATCCATTCACTCCAACCTTGGTGGCTTAAGTTTTCATGGATAAAAATTTCAAACTTCATGGCATGCCTACTTTTATTGTTTCCGATCAAGATATCACCTTCACTAAAATTTTTAGTAGGATCTATTTAAGCTACATGGCACACAACTCCAAATGAGTACAACATATCAATTCCAGATGGATGGTCAAACCAAAGCAATAAACAGATGTTTGGAGACCTTCCTGTGATTCTTTGCTTTGGATAAACAACATCAATGGGTGCAATGGTTAAATTTAGAAAAATGGTTGTATAATACTAATTATCATGAAGAAGCCAAGATGCCACCATATGAGGTGGTGTATGGCCAACTCCTACTTTTTCCAACTTCTTATGTTCCGGGATCTTTCAAAGTGCAGGAAGTTGATCAGTTGCTTCAGAACTGAGTTGCCTCTCTCACTCTTCTGAAGGATAATATCCATCAAGCTCAAAAATGGTTGAAGCAGCAAGCTGACCAACATCGCTTCGAAAGGTATTTTCAGGTGATTCAACGTATTGGCTTAGCCACCTACAAAATGGCCTTGTCAGCCACTTCAAAAATCCACCCAGTCTTCCATGTCTCTTGCCTCAAGAAAGTAGTGGGAAAAAATTGCAAGGTTTAGACCATACTGCCTAAATTGGACGATGAAGGTTCTCTTTGGTTCCGACCAGAACTGGTACTTGATTCATGAGATAGGCATCTTCGCAATTGCATTATGAAGGAAGTCTTCATATAGAGGAAAGACGCCTTACCAGAAGATGCGACATGGGAACCAACAACTATTCTCTAGCAATTTTTTCAGCTCCAGCCTTGAGGAAAAGGCTACTTTTAAAGGGGGAAGGCATGTTAGGGTTCGACCCTAACCCTTTTATTAATGTAATAGGCCCAATGGGCCCCTTAAGAGTCATGATTATTTAATTTAGTAAATACAACCTGTTAGCGGTTACCCACAGTAATGATGTTTGTAAGTGGTTGATCCACATTATAAAATGGGGGCCAAAATTAGTTAGTTAGTTAAGGATGATGAATAAACAAGCCATAGCTAATAAATCAAGTGGATAGCCTACGTTATGCAAGGGACCACGAGTGGTTAGGGTTTTGGATCTCATGAAACTATATATAATCAAAGATAACAAGGGAATTCTTGTCGAGTATTATTGTAATTGAGCCCTACTCTGCTAGAGGTTTCCACCTCGAAGACGCAAGTGAATATTTTTTTCTACTACTCATAATAACATATTTCCATTTGTCTCATTTATGACATTATTTTTCTTGTATTTTATGGCATTCTAATATTATTTGCAGGTTAAGGGAATTACATTATTAATCCATCCTACCTGCTCATGGTCGTCATTCCTGCAATTTTGATCATCTCAATGCATTCATTCACTGGCCTATATCTTGGCCTGTACTCGTTTTCTCAATGTTGGAGGTTTAGCATAACCATTCACCTATTGGTTGGAAATATACAGTCTGGTGTGTTTGCACGGTGGCTTTAGGGTCTCAATTGGCCCCCCAAGGTTCAGAGTGAGGTTTTATCTCTCATGCATGGTACTCTATTTCCTCTCAGTCCACATGCTATTATGATCAAGCTTCATGCGCAATACAGTTCTCTTGCAGAATTTAAGTGGTTCCATTCTCATAATTCTGACCTCGACTCTGTATCATTGATTTTGAGCATCAAAGGTGTCAAAAGTTCATGGGTTGTTGCTGCTCGAGTTTCTTTAACATTGCTCCTGCTTCCCTTTCAATGGGCCCTCTAGTGGCTCCATCCCCAATTGGGGTCTTGTCTTCTCCCCACCGACTGTGGGCATCATGATGGTTGAAGGCTCTAGTTGGTGGATGTTGGCTTAAGCGATCCGGTTGGTTGGAAATTGTTGTTCAAGTTTCATGGGCTACTATTGCTCGTGGTCTGTAGGAGCGGCTTCTTAGTGTGGTTCATCTTTTGTTGCACTATGCATGTAACTTCTAGGTTCCGCAATAGTTCTACTTCATGTCTTAGCTAAATATGGGTGGTCTCCTTTTTTTGTGGTTATGTCTAGACAACTTTATAGAACAAAGCCTTTGTGTTTGTAAACTCTTGGAACTCTGTGTGGATTTAGGACTTTTTTTCTTTGTTTGTGGAATTGATTAAGCGAGACATATGTAATCTCAAGTTTTTCAGTCTGTGCTACTGGGTTGATTTCCATGTGGACATGCCAGTAATATAGAGAACCATCTTCTGTAATGCTCTATTTCAGTAATAAAATGTTGAACCTTACACAAAAATGTGATATAAATGTCTCAAATATATAAAAAAATATGGGTTTAAATATTTATTTATTTATTTATTTATTGAATTCTTATATTTTATATATTTCTTGAATAGAAATTGTTGGACACCTAATCCTCAACGGGTAGGTGTGGAAGGCGAATGGACAAATGGAGTCCAAGAGACCACTTGGAATGGGAAACCAAGGGTCACCTACTGCATTGTATAAATGCATCTTTATGGTTAATAATATGGCAACTCACGTTTATCCTTCAGTTCTGTCTTGTGTGTTTACTCTCCTTCTTGTGTTTACCATGCGTGTGTTTAACATGGTATCAGAGTACATGTCCCATATTGGCTAAAAATACCTATTCCATTATGCGCTTGTCAGACCTATTGAAACTCCTTTCATCACTTTTGTTTCTTTGCTATATTTCTGACCCCTGAAATTCAACTTCTGCATATCGTTATACCAGCCTTCCTTACGCCAGTCGGACCTGACTATTGCATTATTTTTACGCTGGTCATACTTTCCTGTTACGAAAATAGCCTCCATGCCAATTCGACCTGACTGTTATATCAAATATTCTTGCAGAAAGAAATTATCAACGTTCATTTAGTTGTCCTGCCCCTGTTGCCTCTGCGGTATTTTCTCTTTGTTCACTGCACAGTAACGCCCACCGTCAGAGTTTTTGAAAAAATTGATGTCGCCTGGCAATGTTTGTAGACAACATGGAGCTGCAGGTGATCTCTTGCCATACTCGACAAACAAAAATCATCATTGACTTCTTCTTTACCAAATTCCCATAAAACTGTCGGCTGCCTTCTTGGCTGCAATTTCCATGCTCCCGCATACCCAGAAGAAATTAGGGATGGGGATTCCAGTTTTAGCACATGAATTTCACTCTTCAACCTCTTTCCCTTCCTGGACTTAGCAACCGAAACTTTCCCTGAAGGAGGTTTAACAGAAATAGATAAATCTTCAACAACATTCGACCCTCACTTCTTATTTTCCACTAGAACCTCTTTCCTGCGCATCTACAATTACAGTCTCGACAGCACTCCCATCTATGTTGGCATCTCTACACGTACACGCTGACCTCCCCAAGCCACTGTTTTTCGGGCCTCCCTCCTCTGTCTGCTCCCCTCCTCCCCTCACACCCGCATGCCTCCCTCAGACCTGCATGCATCCCTCTGTTTCCAACTCCTCCCCCTCCCCCTCACTCCTGCTCCTCCTGCACGCTCCCTCCCCACCCCTCCCTCACACCCGCAAGAGGCCCCTACACCCTCCCCCTCACCGCTCGCCCGCTCACCTCCACTATGCTATTAGTCGGCATGTCGGCCTGTGGTCTTCTCCCGCTCCGCCTCCCCCTCCTCGGCCCGCTGTAATCCTCCCTTCCACCAGCTCGAATTCCCTCTAGACCCCGACTCTTGCTCTGCACTCACCTACACTACCTCCTCACTACTCCCCTACCCGACTCCCACCTCCTCCTTCACGACGCTCCCCTCACCTTCCCTCCCTATCAACACTCCTCCACTCACCTACCACTCGGCCATTCCACCTGCGTGCTCCCATAGCTTCCTCCCTCCCCGCTTGCCTGCACAGTCCCGCCGCTTCTCTTGTCGCCCCTTCCCCTCCCGCGCGCTCCCTCACATTGTACCCTCTTCCTCCCCGTCTGTCCTGCCCTCCCCTCCCCTCCACCCACAAGGGAGAGCTCTTCAGTTAGCCTGCGGGTGATTGTGGTACCAAGACCTTTTTCATATCCCAAGTTGACTTTGTGTGAGAAAAATGGAGAATTTTAGATTAAAGTTGGAGAAGGAAGGACGCGGTATCATTAACACTTCAGGACAGAACACTTCCAAAACAAGATGAGTCGATAGCCTTTCGGTGAAGGTTGAAGAGCGTAACAAACAATTCATTTGATTAAAATTCGAAGGAAAAAATGTTATAGAAGCAATTTGGAAGGACTTATTAGAAGCTACAATCATCTCTAAAATGAAACCTCGGTACGTTTATATAACTCCATAAACCAATGAAGGATCCAATTGACATCCTCATTGGGTCATATTTCTTCTTGTTCAACTTATTCATTAAAAGACTAAATGTGTGGATGGTGAGGTGCTTCAAATAGCCACATGTTGGTCGTATTTTCTTGGTGTTGAGCGTCATATTGTTCTCCTATGGTCGTATTCTGAGTTCTGGAATCATTTCCTCATGCATAGATGTTTTTTATGCCTTTGATAATGATGTAGCTTCAGTGTGAGTGTTGGGTAATATTTTAAGAACAAACCTTTCGTGTATCATTGAGAGCAAAGGGTTCGATACCAACACGAGCCAACATTTATAGTTCTTGGCAGTAAACTACATGAACCAATGCTAGAGTTCCATTTTGTGAACGGAAAACATTCACATCTAATTGCTATTATCAACAGTCATTGATTTACCAAACCAGTAGCATTTTTATGAAATGGATCAAATTGATGATGCATTAAAGTTATTGAATAACCTAATGTGTTCCACTGTTGATGGGATGGTAAAAATCAGCAAGGAAACTCTCTCTCTCAAATTCAGACTTGTTTGCATAACGCATAATAAAACATTGATTTTTTGCAGCTTGAATCTCAGCTTCAACAAGCAGAATTACAAGAATGGAGTCATCATTTTGAACTTGTTTCTGTTCAAAAAATTGAAGCAGACTCTTATAAGTAGCAAGTCAATAATGTTGTAGTCGATTCACATTCAGTGCCTAGTTCAAAAGCAGATTTGTATGCAAATGTAGATGTTCACACTTCGCTTCCCAAGCCCATCATCAGACCTTGGGAAGAGCTTCTCCGTAACAAGCACAAAACAAGTCTTAGATATGACAAGGAGTTGTCCTTTCATATTCCGGACTACTTCAAACCTATCAAATTTCAGAGTGCCGGATTTCTTTATGACTGTTCACCTTCAGCTGTTCCAGATCCTGCTCCTCTTCCACACCAACAACAACAGATTGAAAAATGCCAACGTTGTGATCGAGTTGGCCATATTAAGGATCATTGTTTTGATCTTCACCCATGCAAGCACTGTGGTCGGCACACCCATTCTTCACACAAATGCTTCAGAAACAAGCCTCCTACAAGAACAAAGATTGATCTTGGATGGATCGCTTCTTGGCAATGGACATCAACAACTAAGAAGAAGTTTAGGTCACATGTCAAAACTTGTTCTTGAATATTGAAAAATATTGCAGTTAAGTTTTCGCCATCATCTCACCTTGTACCTAACAGGGGGGGACATGGTGGTCATCTACAAGCTTTGAAGCCACATCAAGCGATCCTGAGCCATAACCTGTCATTCCAGATTCAGATTTGTAGCCAGAGACACAACAGTTCAAGCGAGACTGAGCCACAACTTGTCATTCCAGATTCAGAGTTGTAGCCGGAGACACAGATGCCCATGAGCATCCCTTTGGTTTGTGGACAACCTTAAACCATCCATGGGAGGTTGATATTCCTCCTCTTCAAAGAATTCAGGACAGTTCCTCTAGTAGAAGACTTCAACTTCTTGTCAGCTTTAGTAGAGTTCTGGGAAATGCAATAAGCATTCCAGTGTTGGTGGTCATCCTTAAACCATCACAGGTTGTAGACCTCCCTTCTTTTAGGTTGAAGGTCTCCCTCTTCAAATATGAGGGATACTTCCTCTAGTAGAAGCCCTCAGCTTCTTGCTAGATTTGGAAGAGTTCCGGGAACTGCACTAAGTGTTCCAGTGTTGGTGGTCATCCTTAAACCACCTCTTTATGCCAACATTTCAAAGAGATGATTCAACCTAAGTGTTGTCATGCATACTTTGTAGATTTTTATTACAACTCTCTTCTTGGACTCACACATACCCCTTCGAATTAAGGGGGGGAATGTTGGACATCTAATCCTCAACGGGTAGGTGTGGAAGGCGAATGGACAAATGGAGTCCAAGAAACTACTTGGAATGAGAAACCAAGGGTCACCTACTGTATTGTATAAATGTATCTTTATGATTAATAATATGGCAACTCATGCTTATCCTGCATTTCCTTCTTGTGTGTTTACTCTCCTTCTTGTGTTTACCATGCATGTGTTTAACAAAAATAAAAACATTTATTATTGTGTACATAAAAAAGGAAAAAAAAAATTTCCCATTAGGTGGTGATAGTCCATTTGTTACCTGGAGAAAAATAACAGTGATATATAAATCATTGTAAATTTAAAAATATATATTTTTTAATAATGTGAGTTACATTATATTCATTAATTAGAATATAATAAAAATGTTTAAAAAAAATTTGTTAATAAATATAATATATTTTTTACAAATAATTAATAAATTGCTTGCTAATTAAATATCAAATTTTAAATGGTAAATATCAAATTTTAAATGTAAACATAATTTTACATCATATAGTGATAGAAAATGAAAGAAAATCAACTGATAGTACCATTTTGACGTCAATAATGACAAGAAAATGAAAAATGAACTAAGAAAATGATAGTGCCATTTTGACACTCAATAATGACATGAAAATGACACAAGGTCGAATGTCCCCATTTGCATCAAACATTAAAAAATAATAGCAAACAAAAATATCACATAGTTTGATGCGAGGGTTATGTATTGCCATAGTGCAAAATGTTTAGTCGGGTAATTTGTCGAACATTTTTCTTATATTTTTTTATCCATTTTGAATTTTATCATAGTTTTATCATTCATATATATAATGTGATGGCATGATGTTTAATGATATATTGGCTTTTTAAATTTAATATCAGAAGATAAAAAGTCGCCATTAATAAATTTATGCTGGAAAAATAATGTTAAAAATGGAAAAAAATTGCTATATATACAATTAAAAAAATACTACTGTAGAACTTTTAATTTGGAAAACCAAAAAACTTAAAAGTCACCTATATTTATTATTATATTAATAAATTAAATTTTATTGTTCAAGTATTTAGTAGCATTATTTAATTTTAATTTTCTAAGTGATATTAAATTAATATAGATTTATTTTAAGTACTGATCTAACATGAGCTTAGAGGGATCAAATTTCTATAGGTGCAAATTTTTTTAAAGTGAAAAATATAATGTGTTATTTTTCATTCTTTAAATTGTATTTTTGAATGATAAATAAAGTATATATATAACTAAATAAAAAATTTAACCATAATTTTTTTTTTTTTTTTGGGGATGAAGTTGATATCAACATAAATTAATTAACAGAGATCTTCAAATAGTTTATTTAAACTTTTTGTTAAAATAATTTTAAAAAGTATAAAAGCATATTCATATTATTTTTCTATAGTTGATATTATTTTTCTATTTAGAACATAAATTTTATTTTTCGTTTCTTTTTTTGAAGGTCACGAAGAGATGAACAAAATTACACATCCCCTAATAGTGATTGTAGAATAAACCTCTCAACTCAATTAAAAAAAAAACAAAAAATACTAAATAATTTTATTTACAATCCAACTCAAATATTATATCCTTTTCCCTATAAAAATACAATACATATCCAATAAAATTACAGTTTAATAATTTAATGACTCCCTAAATTTATAATAAATTAAGTAACAAAAGTTAAAACCTTGTGAAAATCTTTGTTGGAAGACAAACCATTCAATATCAAAACTAAACTAAACTAAAATCAGCTATTTTCATAGATAAAATCAACTAAAATCTCAACATTTTATGTGTATTCAAACTTATTTTGTGTGTATTTTAAAGGGAAGAAATTAAACTTTAACCAAAGTTATATTTAGTTTAGTTTAATCGAGTGGTATGTTGTTGTTGCGTATACAACACATAAATATTAAGAATAAATAAACTTATTTTACTTTACTATGAACCTAATTTAAAAACATCGATATACAATTATCGATTAATTATTTAAAAATATAGCGGATTGGGAGAACGAGTCTAGAATCTTCAATTGGAAACCCAATAAACCTGATTGGGAAAACGAATCTGGAACCTTCCATTGGAAACCCGTAGAACATTCCCGTGCGTTCCACCCTCGGCCCTCGGGGACTAGAGAATCATCTTCTTTCTTGAATATTCTACCTGTTACCTGCAACTACTATAAATGGTCCCCCTATCCGACCAACTCTTCAAAGTTAGGCTTTCTCACATTCACGTTTTTCTGTAAGAGTCGACATTTATCGCAAGCATGTCTCTCGTTCCTCGCTTCTTTGGCAGACAATCCAACATTTTCGATCCCTTCTCACTCGATTTATGGGATCCTTTGGAATCTGTGAATACCCCATTTTTTGGGGAAATAGCGCCATTTACAAGGAATGATGCAGCAGTCATAGCCAACACTCAGTTAGACTGGAAGGAAACCTCTGACGCGCACATCTTCAAGGCCGATCTTCCAGGTATTCATCATGCCTATTACAGAGTTTTTGTACCTTTCTTTAGTAATTTTCTGGATTTCTTGATATTTCGCGTCCGGCATTCATCACGTCTATTACAGGGTTTTTGTTCCTTTCTTTAGTAATTTTCTGGATTTCTTGATATTTCGCGTCCGGGACTTACCTTTCGTTCGTTGCAGGTTTGAAGAAAGAGGAGGTAAAGATAGAGGTGGAAGACGACAGAGTTTTAAAGATTAGTGGTGAACGCAAGAAAGAAGAGGAGAAAAAGACCGACAAGTGGCACCGGATTGAGCGCTCTCACGGAAAGTTTCTTCGGAGTTTCCGGTTACCGGAAAATGCGAAGGTGGACCAGTTGAAGGCTACAATGGAAAATGGTGTGCTCACTGTCACGGTTCCCAAGAAGTCTCAGCCTAAACCAGAGGTTAGAGCCATAGAAATCTCTGGTTAACTGAAACAAAAATTAGTGAGGAATGGCAGTTGAGATTATGTATGGAAGTTTGTCCTTCATGCCGTCATTATATCGTTTGGGTTTGGAGGCCGACAATCAATGTATTTGGAAACAGCTGAGTTATAATAAAATGGACAGATGTTCTTAAACGTAATGAATGTGTTGTTTTCTTTTTCTGGAATGCCAAAGCTCTTTTTTGTTTTAAGGGGATGGATGAAATGTAAACACAAACTTCTATTTTTCGAGTAATTGTAACTATTGTATTAGCGCTACCTTTCTATAGAAATTAGAAATATTTGGCTATACGAAGAATGTTAAAATATATATATATATATATATATATATATATATATATATATATCCTTACAATTTTTTGAAATCTCTCTTTATGAGTTTGGATACACACATCATCACAGTCTTCCAGCACTTAGTTTCATCCTTGCAATTTTTTGAAATCTCTATTAATGAGTTTGGATACACACATCATCAGTCTTCCAGCACTTATTTTCTTATTTGTAGTGTAGTCAGGCCACAAAATTGCGAAGAAAAAATCTTTCCAGCACTTATTTTCTTATTTTCAGTGTAGTCAGGCCACAAATTTAGGAAGAAAATCCTTCCAGCACTTATTTTCTTATTTTCAGTGTAGTCGGCAACAAATTTTGGAAGAAAAAATCTTCAGTTAAATCTGATAGAAGAATATATCTCTTCAAATTATAATATATCTTCAACAACAACAAATAAATAAATAAATAAATCGGATAGAAATGGGACAGTGTAGTCAGGCCACAAATTTGGGAAGAAAAAATCGGGTAGAAATGGGGACAGTGTAGTCAGGGCACAAATTTGGGAAGAAAAAATCTGGTAGAAATAAAAATTCAGATAATCTGATACAATAATATCTCTTCAAATTATAATGTCTTCAAAGACAAAAAATAATATATCTTTGATGACCTAAAAAAAAATGTTCGAAGACCAAAAAATAAAATAAAAAATCAAAGAGTAGTATCTTTTCAATTATAAAATTAATTTCCATTTAATACAATGATATATATATATATAGTCTAAAGTTTTGTCCAGAATCTGGTAATGATTTTGAAAAAATCTAGCAAAGATTTGTATAGAATTTTATTTACAGTTGTTAAACTTTAATATTTTAAATGTCTGAGAGTTGGATAATACTAAATTCATTTTCAACATAAAAAATGGATTCCAAACAATTCTAAACACTTAATTTTTACGCCGCTGTTCACCCCAGCCAATGAGAGACACTTTTGCATAGCGCATGGAGCCAGTTAAATTTTTACATGTGGCAGCTCCTGAACCAATAAAATTGGTCGATCTGGTCCAGTTAAGTTTTTACATGTGGCAGCGCGATCTGGGGACTAGGTGTTGATTCCAAATTTCAAACTCTCAAATTTAGATTCGGAGAATGAAATCTACACGGCAAATCAGTTTCAATATTATTTCCTGCAAACATCGTTTATCAACTCCAGGCACAGAACGATTTAATGCAAGCATTTAATGTGCATTGAACACAACGATATTGGCGACTTGCAGCTTGCAGAATATTGCCAACTTGCAGCTTGCATTGAAGACTAGGCGATTGCCGACTTGTAGCGTTCAAGTTCAACTGACTTGGATGTGCTGCTTAAATATACTTCCATCTAACAAACATAGTGCCTACTTCCGACTTCCACCTCCACCTTGACTTCCAGCTCCAGCCTGAAGAAGAACTTGTCCGACTTTCAGCTCCAGCTTGAAGAAGACAAATAGCTGGTAAGCTTCGAATAATTGTTAGGTCAAATTTGTGTTTAACTTCTATAGAATGTTTTTCAAAACGTAATTCCAGAATGTGAAATAGCTACAGGATTAGAAAGAATTAAGAAAAAAACATCTGTGTTGTGAAAATTTGTGAATATATGAGGAACAAAACTGTTGAAACAGAAAGTCAAAGTCGTTCATGTAAATTCGTTGTAAAATGATCCTTTCAAAGAACTAACTTGCATTAAACTGAAGTGGAGAACCGAAAGTTCTTACAGGATGAGAAAAGAGGGATATTTGCTCAGGAAAATTCAATGATGAAAGGATATTCGTGCTGAATATTTTGAATCGTTGCATAATTCAATGACGAAAGCATATTCATGCTGAATATTTTGAAATTGCTGCAAAATTCAAAGAAAACATATTCATGGTGGGGGATTTAGAGTCCCAAAGCTAAAATTACATAAATTTATGCATAAAAGGCCTAGATACAGCTACAGTCAGGGCTGCTTGCTCCAGCTTAGTCGCCTAGCTTATAACCAAGATACCCAATAGATCAAATGTACCAACTCATTAATACAAACATCAGCATGAAACAGCCAGTCATCACCTTGGCATCAAGCAACTCCAACCATCTGACCCTCCAGATGTGTTAAATCTTTGTCAGTTACTTAATAGCTCAGTTCATAAACATCTCAGCTTGAAAATTGTGAAGTCGTTGAGGTTAATTACTCACTGACTTGCTTCGGACTCTTAAAAGAATTCTTTTCAGAATAGAATGCAACTAATTTATCAAAATAGAATCAAAGTATTGTACTTAATTAGATAGGGATTTTATCATTTGCCTGTCTGTAGTCTGCACAGTTAAATTTAACATTAAAGTTAACATACAGGTCTGGCCAGATCAACCAGTCTCTACTCATTACATAAGAACATCTTATAAATGAAGCTTTTTTGCAGATGTCATTCTACAAACAACAACAAGTTGACAAAAATAACATAGCTCTGTGTAGGGTTCTAACTCCTGACCACCAATATTGTAGCCAGTTTTCGTCTTGATTTTCAACTTAGTATCTCTTACCTGTAGACCAAGATGTGAAAAACACGAAGGAAAATAAAGTTCGCCGAAGCTTCATTTATAGTTATAGAATTCTGTCTTTTTTTTTTCATTTCCTTTTTAGCACTCAAGAAAACAAGATGCAAGTCTTTGGACATAGTGAACATAGAACCCAATCCCTCTGATCTACGCTTCATATTTACCAACAAAGCTGAGAAATGTTCGGGCACATATTGATTTGAGACTAGTGTCTCTTACCTGTAGACCAAAATGTGAAAGAATAGGAGAGGAAAGAAAAGTCAGTTGAAAGCTTCATTTGTTACAGAATTCTGTCTTCTTTTTCAATTTCCCCTTTTCACGCACTAAAGAAAACCCGATTGTCTTTTTGCTCTCTCCTATTAATTAAATTTCTTGGACGTTTTGAGCATTGAACCCAATCGCTCCGATCTATGCCCTATCTTTACCAACAACTGCAGAACTTCAGAAGAGTTAATGGTAGTCATGACGCAATCTACTCCCAAAATTGCTACAGGATTAATTGCAATTTGCAGCAGATTGGATTTCTAATTTCCTCTACCTTGCTGAAGGAAATTGTTGGAAAGCAGGCTTTGGAACGAAAATGCTTGAGGCAACCCAAACATTTGGTTTGAAGAATCCACTCCCAGACTATGTGAATTGCCATCCTCTGAGAAGCCAATATTTTTAAGACCTATCTGACTACGAACGACATCATTAGTTGATTCCAGTACTATGCCATTTGCTCCTGGGCCAATTGAAGGGGTGTCACTGTTACTGTGAATGGATCCAACAACTTCCGTACCCGCCAGAATCCCTGAAACATTAGCACAGGCATTTGCAAAGCCTGATACTGAATTAGCCCTCATTTGGTTATGTGGAGCCAGGAACTGGGCAACCATATTTTGTTCACTGAAGCGAAATGGTGTCAAAGAGTTCTTTGTTTATGTGCTTAGTGTTTGCTTAAGACAGCCAGAGGCACGTGGGCCTCATGCAAAGCGCAAACATGCATGAAGTCCACCGTTAAGTCAGTCTGTGCATTATATCATAAGAAACAAATGTAATTACACGCGATGGAATCGAACTTATTAAAATCTATTTATAGTTTCTGTAAAAATAACTATATTGACATGTGCATAGCATTACATATACCCACTTGCTTGAGTTTTGACTGGCAATGACTTCTTTCACTTCAAGCGTTCATTGAAATTTATGTTCTCATCTGAAAGATCGATGGCAATGCTTCCCATGATAATGCTTTTATACACCTGATCAAAAGATCAATAAAATATTATTTTCCTATAGATTATAATCTTATCTCCTTTTTTAGTTTACATGCACAGCCTTTTTGTTCTATTCTATTAGTGGAAAAGTCTTTACAAAACATCCATGACTGTATAATTGGTTTTGCAGGGCACTGCAGTATAAAAAATGATCACTCTATGAAAAATTTTGTTTTGAGATAATCCAGTAAGCAACATAATCGAAATATTTGTAGACCACCCCTTTTTTAATAACATATGTTTTCTTTGAACATTAATATTATCAAGGCATGTACATGTCGGCCATTTTTACAAAAGGGTGGGTCACATTTGTGGCACCCGCAAGCTAAGGAATCATCTGCTACTGGGAGGAGGATAATTAAACTATCCATTGGCTTATATTGTCTGTACCATTTTCGAATTACTTTCCGCCTGCTTTGATCATTTCGAACATGGTTTAAAATAACTCTTCATCACGTGTTCAATTAAGTCGATCAGTGCAAAGACTCTATGCTTCGCTTCTGCTGTTCGCTATAATGTTTTTTATGTTGGGTAGTAATTTAGTTCACATTGAATGGACAAGTTTTGTTTATTTTTGGTATTCTTGATTCAGCTTTTACATGTTCATTAAAGACGACTATTTAAATCCTTTTTGGTTTTCTGAAATTTCCCTTTCATAATAATAACTTCATTTTTTATTTATTTATTTTTGTTCTAGTTTGAATGCTTCTGGTCAACACAAGCAACGCCATCATTGAAGCAGATATATCACATATATATCCCTTGCTAGAAGTGCACCCTTTGGTTAAGTAGCCATGGTTTGGGGGTATACCTATTTTGCCAAATTCCCTAGGATTTGCACCTAGCCCCCATTGCATTAAACGGCTCACTTGTGGTGACACAGTGGCCTACTTGAGGGGATTTGAACCTCCGTGGAAGGAGTGACACCTCCCCACCCTACCAACGACCCAAGATCCCATTGACATAATTTGTAATAACAATATGGAACTTTAGTATTACTTAACTTTCTCATTTACATACTCGTTAGTGTTTCTGGTCTGTAAGTTGCATTGGATGCTAATGAACAGTTTGCTACAATAGATTTAAATGTTATCCCTGCAAATACAATGATGCTATATTATGCTGTGCAGTAATTTTACTCATGCATAAGTTTTTAACAGATTTCTTTTAGGCTAAAATAATGCTTCTTTAAAACTCTATTCATAAAAAAAATATGGTCAACATTTCATACAAAAATGGGTGGGTTGCATAGCATCATCCATAGCATCTGTCCTTCGCTTCTGCTGTTTGACTATGATACTAAACAGAAATCAAGATAACCGGTTTAGAAAATTAAAAATTAAATTATTAACAATGGAGACATATTGAAAATTTATCTAAAATCAACATGATTAGTTCATAAAACTAAATTATTAACAATGGAGATATATTCACAATTTCTTTTGATAAATATTATTTGCAAATAATGTTAATTTTGTACAAATTTATTTAACCTAATTAGTTTCAATACATCTTAGAAAATTAAGACGCCATAATCTATGATTTATTATCTTCAACTATATCATTGAACTATTTAGTTAAATTTCAATTAAGAAACACAAATATTAATTTCCAACCACCAACCACTAATTTTGAACATGAATTTTGCATTATTTGTATTTTAGACAACTTTTCTTCTTTTATAGAAATGAAATTTGCGATCATTAAGACATGAAAGGTATTAAATTCTTGTTATTTATAGAAGGCATAAATATTTTAATCATTCCAAGGATTATGTATTTATCATTGTATAAGATTTTTCATTATATTGGGGCATTCAAGGCACAATGGATTTATGCTTTAAGGTGACCACCTACAAAATTTAATAGAAAGTTTTTATGAATGTTGTCAATTCTTGTTTTTTTGCTTCAACTCTCTTAAATTGAAAATTTAGAATTTTTCGTTCCCTTATGAACACATCCTCTTCTTCAGTTTCTTTACCTTCATATTTATATTCGCTAGCAACACCTCGTTTTACAAAACCAGTTGCATCGTCGTGGAAACATCCTTGACCCGCAATGGCCTCTCGTCGCTCCTTGTTGGTGGTATCGACCTACAACCAACCCTACAGATCATTGCAATCGAACAGATACCTTCTGCTCGAGCTACAACGCCTCGCTACCACGTATCGTTGTCTGATGGTGCTCACAAGCATGTCGTTCTGCTTCCTTCTTCACATACAGAGTTTGCACAAAATGAGGAGTTGCGAATAGGCTCGATAATTCACCTCAGGAAAAACTCATGCACGTATGCACATCATTCCATGTAAGCTGCGTAGATGTCACCTCTCCGCTTCCTCCCCTTTAATGATTCTCCTCTTACGTCCCTTGTTTATCTCAATTCTCATTCCTAACATTTTACTTGCCCTCTTTGCTAATAAATATCTCATTCTTGCAGGTCACTTTGTCTCATCGATCTTGACATACTGCAACGTGATGCACCATTGGTTGGTGACCCAACCCCTATTATTCTCTCCACTGAACAGATGAACCAAGCCACCTCGGCCTCCTCTTCTTCGTCTCCCTTTTCCTCGCCACCCTCCCTTGACATTCACTCCTTGTCCTCCAAAAACTCTACCTTATCATCTACAACTGTTATTGATCCGGATTTATGCAGGAACACAACAGAATAAACACATAACCATAAATACAGAGATGTAGCGGAAATAACACTTCATTTCATTAATATCAAAATCACAGAAAGATGCTTACAGACATAATGGAAATAAAATAGCTAGGGTGCTGGTAGCGAATCTCTGAGAAGAGATGTGGTGGCTACAGACCTCTGAACTGAGTTACAATGAGGCTCGAGGGCCTATTTATTATTGAGAAACAATGGAGAGCCCTCAACATCCCAAAAACCTAACCCTAGGAGATGAAGCGCCAAAACTATGGGCCCGTTTGGGTAAATTGGTGTTTCAACTTCCCAGGGACGTAACTTTGGCATACTATCTCCGTTTGACGCACATGATACATCATTAGAAAGCTCTATCCGAGGAATACAACTTTTGTGACGATTTTGATGATCAAAATCGCAACAAATTTCATACCCAAAAAACGTCGTTTAGGGCCTCAAAACGGCTCCGGAAGTTCAGGACCCGAAAACTGCTAAAAATAGTAAGTTATGCCAAAACTGAAAAACTGAAAGAGACAGTGGTGGGGGCCCAAGTGGAATAGGCGGGTGGCCACCAATATCCACCTGGATCATTCCTCCCCCCTTAGGAAGCAATGGTCCCCATTGCGTTAAGTTCCTCCATGAGATAAGGAAATTTCTGCTGAACTTGGTCCCTGGTGAACCACTTTCCTTGGTGCAGGAGTTGGCCAGCTTTGACAACCCGATACAGTTGGATCTGCTGTTGACGAGTGTTCTTGATTTGCATGTCCATGATACAATCTGTGGTGGCCTGTTCCATGCAGTCTGGGTTTAACTGTGTTGGTGTGAGTTGTTCTGCAATGTCCGAGGTGTCCAGTAGAGGTGGAAAGTAAGGACGAAGGCGATCCACATTGAAGACTGGGTGCAGACCAAGGAATGGTGGAATACTAAGCTCGAAGGCATTGTTACCTACGGCCTTGGTGATGGTGTACGGCCCGTATCGGAGCGGGCGAAGCTTGCGGTGAGGTCCAGTGAGGCGCTCCTTCTGCAAATGTAGCCATACTTTGTCGCCCACCTGGAAGTGGTGTGGCACCCGGTGTTGATCATGGCGCTGCTTGTACTTCGCATTAGCTCTGTCCAATATATCATGAACCTGTTGGCGGATGTGTTGAATGCGCTCGATGAAGCTACTTGCTTTGTCGACTTCAGACTGGACGTGCGCTGAATCGGCCTGAGCAGCTGCAAATGGCATGGCTACGTCAATGGGACATAGTGGCTGGAATCCCAAGCCCACCTGAAAGGGGCTATGGCCAATTGAACTGTGGAGAGCCTTGTTATAACTATGTTGTACATAGGGGAGGCTCTCGTCCCATGTGCGTGGATGCTTTGAATTATACATGCGTAGAATGTGTACAATCATTCTGTTGACGACCTCTGTCTGGCCATCTGTTTGGGGATGGAAAGCTGTGGACTTGGTGAGCTTTGTGTCCAACATTGACCAGAGGCTGGACCAAAATGTGCTGAGGAACCTGCTATCTCGATCTGATATGATAGACTGTGGGATCCCAAAGTGCACCCACACTCGTTCGAAGAAGAGTTTAGCAGTGGCTTCTGCTGTGATATTCTTCTTACAGGCCGCCATGATGGCCATCTTCGAGAATCTGTCAACGACCACGAAAACACAGTCATTTCCATTCTTAGTAAAAGGCAGGCCCGACATGTAATCCATGGAGATGGATTCCCACGGTCGACTAGGGGTAGGTAGTGGGGTATATAGGCCTTGCTTCTTGATGGTCGGTTTGGCAATGGCACAAGCAGTGCAGGATCTGATGTGCTTCTCGACATCCTTTCGAAGGTTCGGCCAATAGAAATACTTCTGTAGTATTGCTACTGTTTTCTCGACCCCGAAATGCCCAGCGACTCGGCTGTAGTGTGCTTCCCATATCATCTTGGCACGCTCGCTTGAAGGAACACAAAGGTGTCCCAGGTGACATAAAAGTGCATCTTGGAGGTGAAAATTTGGAACTTGTGTGCCCCCTAAGAGTGCCTTGTAAGTGTGGCCGAATTCTGGGTCACTCTCATAGAGAAGCGACCAATCAGAAGTCTCGTGCCCACAAGAGTTGAGCACGGTGGTGAGCGCCACGATCGGTGGTCGGCTGAGGCAGTCTGCAACATTATTGGTGCTACCCTTCTTGTACTTGATGTTCAAATGAAACTGTTGCGGATATGTGGACCACTTCTGATGGCGATCATTCTGCAACTTCCCTTGTGTCTGTATGAACTGCAGGGGCCGGTGGTCTGTGTGGATGATTGTTTCCTTCCCCAAAATGTAATGCTTCCATTGTCGACGGGCTTGCACAATGGAATACATTTCTTTGTCATAGGTGGGATACTTGCGAACTGTCTCAGACAATGTCTCACTATGATATGCCACTGGATGTCCCTGTTGAGTAAGAACTGCCCCAATAGCATAGTCAGAGGCATCTGTCTCGATCTCAAATGGCTGCTGCAAGTCTGAGGTGAGCACTGGGGCAGAACAGAGGCGATTTTTCAATTCTTTGAACGCCTTCTGTTGAGGTTCCGACCAAATGAATTTTGCTCTCGCTCCTCCTTTGGTGACTTGACTCAAGGGCCAAGTGATATGAGAGAATCCCAACACGAATCTACGGTAGAAATTAGCAAGACCCAGAAAGCTGCGAAGCTCTGTTATAGTAGTCGGGGCGGGCCAATCCCGAATGACTTGGATCTTGGCTGGATCCACATGCACCCCCCTTTCATCAATAATGTATCCCAGATATTGAACCTGGGTCATGCCAAACGTGCACTTCTCCAAATTGGCACACAACTTGTGTTGCCGCGGTGTTTGGAGGACTTGTCGGATGTGATGAAGGTGCTCTTCCCAAGTCTTGCTGAAGATCAAAATGTCATCCAAGTACACCACTACGAATGAGTTGGTGAATGGCCGCAAGATGTCGTCCATCATCCTCATGAAGGTTGCGGGAGCATTCGTCAACCCGAAAGGCATGACCAGCCATTCAAAAAGGCCTTCCTTAGCCTTGAAGGCAGTCTTCCACACATCAAAGGGTTCAATTGGTACCTGGTGATACCCAGACTTCAGGTCGATCTTACTAAAATATTTTGCACCTTGGAGTTGGTCCAGAAGGTCATCAATCCGTGGGATTGGGTACCTATTCCGGACAGTGATCTTGTTCAGCGCCCGATAGTCAATACAGAGTCTCCACGTCCCATCCTTCTTCCGTACCAACACGATCGGGCTCCCACAGGGCGATGAACTTGGTCTGATGTGACCTTTCTGCAACAGCTCCTGAATCTGCCTCTTGATTTCATCATTTTCCAGAACAAAGCGTCGATAGATCGGTCCATTGGGTAGTGGCGCACCTGGGGTCAGATCAATCGGGTGCTTGACCTGGCAGTGCAGAGGAACCCCTGTGGGTGAGGTGAAGATGTCCCCATACTCCTCCACGACCTTATCCATTTGTTGTTGTCGTGCAGAGGGGCCCTGTCTGGAGGTCGTGGCCACGGTCTTCTTCTTGCCCTGGGGGCGGATCATCAGGAAAACGAATTTCCTGGTTTGGGAAATGAGCTTACTACATTGTTTTGCAGTAACCAAAGAGATAGTCGTAGGAGGTGGTACCTCTGGTATTCTGTACAACTTATTTCCCAAAGTAATAATAACAGCACGAGGTCGAGACTCATACACGGCATGACGCTTCCACAAGTATGGTTGTCCTAATAATACATCAGAAACATCAATAGGAGCAACGTCACATAATACCTCATCCGTGAAGGGCTTGATGCTATAGGGAAGGCGGCACTGCTGGTTGACGCGGATATCTCGTCCTTGGAGAAGCCACCCGATGGTGTATGGATGTGGGTGAGCTGTGGTCGACAAGCCCAACCGCTTCACGGCGTCTACTGAAATGAGGTTCTTTTGGCTCCCATTGTCGACAATGAACTGTACAGGGGAGCCCTTTACCCACATCTGGGAGTGGAAGAGACGTTCCTCCTCCTCTGGATCTTCCGGTTCCTCCTTCTGGACCTTTGTAGTGGCAACGGTGGCGTTGGGCTCCGCATCAATAATCTGTTTCCCTTTTTCATTCCCCTTTTCAGGTTCTGATTCGGAGTCGGAGCATGCATCTGACTCAGAAGCCCTCATCTCGGCCACTAGCGAGTGCTTGGCCCGACACTCACTTGTGTTGTGAGTGGAGCTCTTATGGAACTCACACCACTTTCCCGTGTCCTTCTTTGGCTTTACGGTGTTGTTCTTGTCTTGTGGCTTTGACGGGTTGTCCTTAGCCGCCATGCTCTGTCCTTTGTTCTGCGGTTTGGAAGCACCTTTTCCTTGCTTTTGATTCGCAGATCCAAAGTCTCGCTTCTTCTGTTTCAATTTCTGCTCAATCTTGGCAGCATACCGGTATGCCGTACCAAGCGAGGAGATGTCGAGGAACTCCATTTCCTCCTGAATGTATCTGTGCAGACAGCTATGATACTTTAGCACCAAATGTTTCTCTGAATCTTTGATACCCAACTTTGTGCGCAGGGTATGGAACAGATTCGTCAGCTCGTGCACATCTTGATCCCTTTGTTGTCGCAGCGTGGTCCATTGTATGTACTTGTCCTCATGGCTCCCCACGGGATAGTACTGTTCCTTGACGGCGTCTCGGAAAGAATTCCAAGTTGGTACGGCCGAGAACAGAGAGGGTTCTGTCTGGTCCTTGTTCTCACAGTAGGTTTCCCACCAGTCCTTAACATGGGGGGTAGCTTTGAGGAGTGCAAAAATAATCTTCTCTCGATCTGAAAAGTCATGAACAGAGAAATATCCTTCTAATAGATTCAACCATCTATCTACGGCATCTGCGTCTATTTGACCCTCAAATATGGGAATGTCAAAATTTACTTGTACCTTAAAGGGAGTCGCGACTCCAGAGTGGCTACTGGATGCAGATGCGCCGCCGGTGGGCAGCCGTTGAAGGATCTGAGCAAAACTATCCATCATCGCGTTCCTTTGTTTTTCGAGGGCCTCCTCGAGCAATATTTTTATAGGATCTCCTGCTCCCTCATCTTTCTTTTTGTCCCCCATGGGCGTCCGTCGAGGTTTGCGAGGCTGATCTTGCAAAGGTTCCACCAGATCAAGCCCTAGCTCCTTATACCCCGACCTCGTTGGGGACATGCAAAGAAGGATCGAGAAAAAGCAGACCGCTCTGATACCACTGATCCGGATTTATGCAGGAACGCAACGGAATAAACACATAACCATAAATACAGATGTGCAGCGGAGATAACACTTCATTTCATTAATATCAAAATAACAGAAAGATGCTTACAGACATAATGGGAATAAAATAGCTAGGGTGCTGGTAGCGAATCTCTGAGAAGAGATGTGGTGGCTACAGACCTCTGAACTGAGTTACAATGAGGCTCGAGGGCCTATTTATTATTGAAAAACAATGGAGAGCCCTCAACATCCCAAAAGCCTAACCCTAGGAGATGAAGCGCCAAAACTATGGGCCCCGTTTGGGTAAATTGGTGTTTCAACTTCCCAGGGACGTAACTTTGGCATACTATCTCCGTTTGACGCACATGATACATCATTAGAAAGCTCTATCTGAGGACTACAACTTTTGTGACAATTTTGATGATCAAAATCGCAACAAATTTTCATACCAAAAAACGTCGTTTTAGGGCCTCAAAACGGCTCCGGAAGTTCAGGACCCGAAAAACTGCTAAAAATAGTAAGTTATGCCAAAACCGAAAAACTGAAAGAGACAATGGTGGGGGCCCAAGTGGAATAGGCGGGTGGCCACCAATATCCACCTGGATCAGTTATCCCTTTTAAAGCACTCTCCCCTACCCGAAAATCTTGGTCCATCCAAGGCAGAGTCCTTTCAAGGACACCCCTTCGTGAATTTAACAATGCACGGGGCACTGGAAAATCACTGGGGTTTGACCTTGTCGATCGCGACAGCGATCAAATCCATGTCTCTGCCTTCAATGAATTGGCAGAATCCCCTCACGGTCTCATTAAAATTGGCCACATTTACAATGTTGCAAATGAGACCATAAATATCCCCAACCCTTCATATAACCATCTCAAACGACCATTCGAAATCCTCATCTTCTCTTCATCAACAATGTCACAGGTCTTCGCTGATGACCTTACAATTCCTTCCCATACCTATCAATTTGTGCCCATAAGTTCCCTCAAACATTTACCTCCTAATTCAATCGTTGATGTCATAGGTATTGTCACCTCCCTCTCTCCTTCGTCTATCATTTGCAAACGCGATGGCTCTGAGACTCCCAATAAAACTATCACTTTTCGTGATATCTCCGGGAGCAGCATTGATGTCACTTTGTGGGGCGAACGTTGCCATGCTGAAGGTTGTGCACTCTCCGAAATGCGCATGGCTCGTGAGATTTATGTACTTGCAATTAAAGGGGGTAGGATTGTCAAGTTCAACGGCCAAACTATCAGCACAATCCCAACTACTTCACTGCTTATAAATCCAGATGTCCCTGAAGCACAACAACTGAAAGAATCATATGACGGAGAAGGAAATAAAGCACCCTCATTGTCGCTCAGCCGCAAATACAAAAGTACAAACAAGAGGCCTTTGAGTTCGAAAACAATTGCCGACATTTTGGCAATGCAGCCTGACGAAAATATTCCATGGATTTCGCTTCATGCTACTGCTATCTCTATTAACATGGATGATTTCTACTTCCTCGCATGTGCCCTTATCAATGATGGAATCCAATGCATGAGAAAGGCTCTACGACAAAATGACAACACCTACCGATGCTTGAAATGTGAAGGCTCGTTCAATGAGTGCGACTATCGCTACATTCTTCGACTCCAATTGCAAGACCACACTGGCCTCCTCGACAATGTTGTTGCTTTCGACGAAGCCGCAACTGCCCTTCTTGGCATCTCCGCAAAGGACCTCTGCCTCCTCTCAATTGATCCTGAAAGTGTTATCAACATATACAACAAAATCAAAGGACACCATTTCCTCTTCACACTATCTTTAAAGAGGGATAGATTCAACAGTGTTGAACGACTACACCCAACTCTTATGCACGCAGAAGAACTTGCGTACGCTGAGGCATCAACTACCCTGCTAAGGCCCTGCAATCAAATCCTCCCCCCGCCAACCCATTCTAACACAAACTCTAACCGTTTCTTTCTTGCTCTCACTCATCTCTCCCCCACCTTTCATTCAATACATACTTTCCCCATAATACCTTCCTCCTAACATGTCCACCATCCGCTACACATTTTCATTTCCTTCCCATTGTTCCCCTTTCAGTCTTCTTAAACCTTGATTTCCATTCCTCATCCATTTTCCAGACATGTTTTGTAATCGTAAGTATATATTTCCATTGCCCTTCTACTTTCTACTACTTCTCCTAAACGATTCATCGCCCACTCATTTCTTCATGACGTTTTGTATATATGTCATTCCATTATGCTTTAATGGATCTTTCTAATATGTGAACATTTAGTCACATAGTTTTTCCTTTCCTCCTTCATTGTTTGATCTTCTTTGGAACACACACAGTTTCTAAATGTACAGATGAATATGCTATGTTTACTATAAAAAATAATACATAAATTGCTTATTCTCTTTTTGTAAAATACAAAATATGTCTTCACTTTACTCTAGCCAATACATGGAACATGTGCTTGATTTCAAAATAATTTTTTTCTCAATTTGAAATATGCAACACACATTTCCAAGCAACCCATACTAAATAGATTTTCGCTTTAATAATCACTCACAATATACTTTATGCATTTGATAGACGTTTCCTTACTTGCAACAGCTATGCCAACCCCACTAGAAAACAATGTGGAAAGGGAACAACAACGACGCTACTACACACTTAATAAAGACACCATCAATGCACGCCGTCGCCTCCTCTCTTCAAATCATCGAACAAACCTTCGCTCTCAATCCAACAATACTCCTATTGCTTCACAAAATTCTGTCCTCCCCATACATCCCACCCAAACTTCCCAACTTCCCCTTCCATCTCCGCTTCCTAACCGACCCTTTCCAAGCACTTCAACTCCTTCAAATCTTCCCTACCCTTTACATATTCCACCCCATGTTCCTCCTTTTCCACCTGCCCAACAATTTCTCCCCATCCTTCTGCAACATGCACATCTTCGGTTTCGTCAAAGGATCGATGCACTTTGTCCCATCCAAGTTTTCTCAATTTGTCATGAAGCTTACCCATCCATGAAAACAAAAACAAGTCATGGAATAATTTGTTGTACCCGTTGTGTTGCCGAATGATCAACGCATCGTTTCTCCTCTACAAATAACATGGACCCAGGTATCCAACCACATGCCCTATCATGCCTAACTCAAGTTGAAGAGATGCTCATTGCTCGTGTTAATCCCGTTCTTCAAGTCGCCCATGCACGTGGTGGTCAATTGAAATATTTCGGTCATACTATTAGTTTTCCACAAGATATCACAAATATTGTCACCTCTCTTCCTCGCATGTTGTCAGAACTAGACATCCTTGTGGTAAACAAAACTAGTTATGATGAAAAAAACTATGAATTTTTTGTTAGTCGAACACATGTCCATGCAGCTTTGCAATTCAAACTACAAAACGACCCATACTACAAAGATGTCCATATTAACCAACCTGCCCTCTCTACTTTGCCTATTCCACCTACCAACATTTCCAACATGCTACACCATATCAACACCGCTTCCATCGCACTCCATGAAGCCATTCCAGAAATTCCTAATTTTGAACTTCTCCACTCATGTTCGTTTGACCTCCACCCATCCTCATTTGTTTCAACTCTACCAAACTGTCATTCTGAACTTGATGAAATACGTGCCTACATAGATTCCTCCAATTCAACAACCACCCATTCACTTCAATGGCCGACCATTGGTCTTTCCCCAATCAATGAATACAACACAGAGGGTCTATTCTGCATGGCCTTCCCCACCCTCTTCCCCAAAGGATCTCCCATGATTAACCAACCAAGAATTGCAAAAGTGGACATGCAAGAATACGCTATGCATCTAATGCGCTACAATGACAATCGTTTTGCACAATATCCTCGCTTCCGATATTACTTGTACAACCTTATCATGCGCCATCGCAGCCAAGCAACTGCCTCTGTCTTCATTAAAAGGGACCTTTCAAACACCCTACCAGCAACAGTCGCCGACCTACGCCACCTACTCCAACAAACGCCCCCTTCTACCATTCCAGACCAAATTATGCGTTTCGGGTCATCCTTGCGTGGAACCCGTTCTTTCTGGACTAGGGCTAGAGGAGAACTAACAGACATGATCACTCAAATTGGTACCCCTACCATATTCTTCACACTAACTGCAGCTGATACAAAATGGTCTGACTTGCATAATTTGATGCCTTCCAACCCTCCATCCAATTCAAATGAGCACACTCGATGGAGAATCCAAAACATTGTTAGAAACCCGCATCGTGCATCTCAATATATCCATTGCAGATTCACAATATTCCTGGAAGAGGTGCTACTTAAAGGATTCCTTGTAAATGATTACTGGTGCAGGCATGCATACTATTCCTTCCTTCTCTTATCTTTCATTCCTTTCACTTCCACACATCCAATCTTACTATCTATCCCCTTTCTTTATAAGGTATGAATGGAAACATCGCGGCTCCGCACATATCCATGGGTTTCAGTGGCTTCCAAATGCACCTGCTATGGACAATCTCGATTGGACCAATGCCACAGATGTCCGCGCGGCTACAGAATATTTTGATAAGTACTGCACTTCTTGGAATCCTCGTCCGGTTCACAGTCGAGCTCCTGGAATAAATCATTCATCTCTACAAGATCCATGCCTGCTTAGCACGCATGAAATATTTGCAGGTAATCAGTTAGAAGACTATGAAAAAGTCCTCAATTCTGTTCAAAGGCACACATATTGCCACTCTTCTACATGTTTACACAAAAGAAATAACACATCAACTTGTCGCTACGGAGCCCCATGGGAGGTCCGCAACACGTCATCTCTTCACATTGATGGTTCTAGCAAAAAGGTGTACTCCCCTGCTAGAAATGATGACAAACTCAACGTGCACAATGCTCAACTACTTGCAATATGGAGGGCCAACATTGATTTTCAACCAGTTCTATCACGCAATGTTGTGTTGAACTACATTTCGAAGTATGCAGCAAAATCAGAGGCAAACTCTGAAAGCTACTACCAAATGCTCTCACGCCTCTCACAATGCTCCCCCCCAGATGCTCCTACTATCGCTATCGTCCGCAAAGTCCTCACCAAAATTTTTGCTGATCGAGACATTGGTGCACAAGAAACATGCCACATGCTACAAAAAATCCCACTAACAAAGTGTAGTCATTCTTTTGTCTCCCTCAATGTAAAAAAAAAAAGTCTTCAAACATGTATTGCATGATTTAGATGGTCATCCTCCATCAACACCTTTCATTGTCTTCTACATGCAAAGACCAGCTGCACTTGAAAGTTTGTCTATTATTGAAGTTGCACGCTCCTGGTCCTTCTCCACCCGCCGAAAAACATCACCATGGAAACAAATATTCCCTCCCATGGTTGTCCGTGTTCTTCCTCGTTACACCTCCATCCCAGTGAAAGAATCACCATCCTATGTAGACCTCTGCTGGAGCGAACTCCTTTTATACTTCCCTTTCCGTAGCCTCCCTAATGATATTGGCATATCCGATGCAAGAATTGTTGCACACTGGGAATAAATTAGACACACATATCAACCTTGGCATGTTTATCGCAAACCATCCACCCTGGACCTTTCCGACTTTATCTGTTCATCCCCAAACAACCCTCCCCATGACCCCACACTTGACATGCATGAATGGCAATTTCTCTCTCAACTCCACCCAGGTAACAACCTCCTCCTCGATGAGCTTGAAATGCTTGGCCATCGTGAGTTTGACACAAACCATAATTGGGGCCACTATACAATCCCTCCACACTTACAAGAAACCGCGATCCACTTCATCGACTCCACCCGCTCCTCCACAAGATCCCACCAACTCCTACCTCCATTTGCACATTCCCTTTCCTCCTTGTCCCCAAGCCAAACCATTGCATTCAATATCTTCTCGCACTTCCGCAACAACATTGCCAAAAAAACACTACACATGATAATCCAAGGCACTGCTGGTACCGGCAAGTCGTTCCTAATTGAGTTCTTAAAAAATGCATTCCTTGAAAGCTGCACCATGCAAAAATGCCCCCTGCTACTACTTGCTCCTACCGGTGTTGCAACATTCCACATTAATGCTTTGACGATCCACTCTGCTCTTCGCATCCTTATATCCTGTATGGAGCCTTTAGAGGGTCAATCCCTCCTAAACCTTCAAGAACAACTTCAGCATATTCATTACATTCTAATTGACGAAATGAACTTCATTGGTCCTAAATTGCTTTCTCAAATTGATGATCGCTTGCGCGAGGCATTCCCATCAAATAGAAACAACCCATTTGGTGGACGTTCTATAATCCTTGTGGGTGAGCTTGGCCAACTACCACCTGTAAAAGACACGCCAATGTATGTAGGCAATTCTCGTGGCACTGCACTTTGACAAAGCTTCACTACTGTGGTTACGCTTGCAACAGTTTTTTGGCAACAAGGAACAAGTCCTACACAAATTTCCTTCCGCGAACTCCTCTCCAACCTTCGCAATGCAACACCCACTGTTGCTGATTGGAATCTTCTTATGACACGTTCAAAAACAAATCTTCTTGAAGCCGAAGTCCAATCATTCTCCACTTCAATGCATCTTTATTCAACAAATGAGGCTGTTGACTTGCACAATAAATCAATGTTAAAATTATTAAATCAGCCAGTTGCACATTGTTATGCTGCCGAAAAGAGGCAACTAGAAACTAATCAACCAAAAAATGATCAATTATCAAAGAAAATACTCCTTTGCATTGACCAACGCGTTATTCTCAGAAGAAATCTGTGGGTTGGCGCTGGTCTTATTAACGGTTCGCTCGGAATTGTTCATGCAATCGTATATTCACCAGCTTGTACACCACCAGAACTACCATCCTTTGTTGCAGTTGTCTTCCCTCACTACACTGGTCCACCATGGGATCCTTCGAATCCTACATTTGTGCCAATCCCCCCCATCACAAGGGGTTTGCGCACACAAATCCCTCTTGGAATGGCATGGGGCTTAACAATCCATAAATCGCAAGGCATGACACTAGATAAAGCAACAATCAACATCGGCAACATTGACCGGCAAGGGCTCACTTTCATAGCTATTTCAAGAGTTTGCTCATTGAATGATCTCTGCATCTCCCCTGCCTTCTCCTACTCACGCTATTCGCGTATGCAGGACAACCCTTACATCATGCGCAGGAAACAAGAAGAGGCACACCTTGCATCCAAATCTATTATTCACACTCCTTAAAAAACTCCTACTATTGGTACCTTCTATTCACTTGCATTCCACTTTTACTTCTTTCTTCTTGTTCCTCATAATAAGACCTTGCAAATTTCCTGCTTCATTTACATCTTCACTTTCTAATATCATTTCAACTCATATTTGTTCCTACTATTTGTTTCTTATTATGCTTTTCATTATTAGTGTCAAATTTTTACATGTTCACTTATATGCTTTTCCTTCCCTTGCAGCAACTATGGATCACATGTACCTTTCTCAGCTCAACAAATTCTATGAAGAAATCACTCAACAGGAGAATGCACTCCTCATTCTACAGCAACGCTTCTTAGTTCCACCTACTCTGCCACTATACCGTTTGCGCCCAACATTGCAACTACTCCATAAGATCAAAATATTCATTCGTCGCCTCATTCATGTGCATGAAAGAGATGCACAAAGGCAACTTCGAGCATACTATCTTAGTCGCGTCCCGGGTTTGGATGTCAATTGGTGCTGTCACTGTCGGGCAACCCCCTGTATTTACGACTAGATTGCAACCAAACACCTTTCATGCATGATCATTCTACTATGCTAACACTTGTTTCTCCTTTCTGTTCCAAAGCAATTTTCTTCTATATTTAACAATATCACTCTTACTGTTTTTGCTTGTACCATGATGTAAAACTACCTACTACTTCGAGTGTTAATAACATGTAAAACCTTTTTACCATTACATTACTTCAAATCAACTCAATGATGCCTTCGCAAAAATCTATACGATGCACAAGAATACCCCCTCAATGTGCTAGTTATCACTTGCTCCTCCTTTTTGTTCCAAATCGATTCTTTTCTAGATTTAACAATACCACTCTTACTCATTTTGCTTCTACCACTATGTTAAACTGCCTACTACTAGGACTTTCAAAAACATCTACAGCCTCTTTACGACATTCATGCATAACGACGTTTCAATGAATATGTGAAAGTGTCTATGGTATCGTCGATTGATGTCCTCGGTATCAAAATTAAGGTATGTAGTGATCTCATATTAATGATCTAATGACATGATAAGACTTGGGGTTTTAACTCTAAGGTTTGGTCAATGCTTATTAAACTATAGTTCGTCGTGAGCCTTTCAAGAGGGTGTATACTTGTTATTGCTTGGGGTTATGGTCTAAGAAGTTCGAACATCAAAATATAATGAGAAAATATTCCCTTTTAATACAGTTTACAAGCGGAGGATTTCTATTAATATTTGACCGCTTTATAAAAGAGGGAGATAGCCTCGGTGCATTATTCAAAGAATATTCAATTGTTTATATTATTATCGAATAAATTAAATGTTAAAAGTAATTAAATAATATATAAAGTTTGAATTGATATATATATTTTATTTTTAATAATTACATGCTATGATAAGAAAAGATTTCAAAACCAATAAAAAAAAAGAGAAAAAAAATAAAATAATAATTAAATAAATAAATAAAATATGAATAAATGAATAGAAATAAAATAAAATAAAGATTAATAAATAAAATGAAATAAAAATAAAATTACATAAATTACAATTTAATAATATTAAATTAAAAATTAATATTTTTATTAAAATAAATATAAATATTAAAATTTCAAATTATAAACTTTGATCATTTGGTTTACTTTTCCCTGGCATTGTGTGATCAAAATCCAAGGCATATTTCACTGGATTTAACAAGCGCGCCTCAAATAAAATGCATAATTCGTTAATCTTACAATGACAATGGCTCCATGAATCAATATGGACCACTTGCAGACTCAATTGGTGGACTTGTGTACAAGAGAAATCCAAATACAAGAATATTCCATATAAACAAGAACCAATCATGACCAAGATGATCTTCTTTAACATGTGCCTGAATTATCAATTTTCTTTACACGGTCGGAAAAGGCGGCCAGGACCAAAGAGAATCATAAAGTCTATTGCAAAGGAAAGTGATGCCTGTTGTTGTTTTAACTTGGAAAAATGGCACCCATTCAGCTAAATTTTTCTGTCCAAATAACATGGCTTAAATGGTGCATAATTTTTGAAATAGTTCTTCTACCAGTGTTTGAAAAATATGTTTTGAGATATGGTTTGATGACTAGTACTATTCTTGTTATGGTTTCTGGTAACTGCCGTTGAGCAATTTTTTTGTAGACCAATAACAACCATCTAATGTTGCCTTTCAACAATTGATACTCTCGTCCAATGATCTGTGAGAGGCATATAAACTCTTTGTCAACCAAGAATCAAATTCCGCAAAATATGTGTTTTCTAATACATGTCCATAAAAATATTGCCTATGTCAACACAATATCGGACTCACTGACACTTTCTATTCTTAATATACTGTAATTTTTTTCTACAATGAAACATGCATCATTCATTTGAAAAAATACAGTAGAAGAAATAAATTTAAATGGAATTGCATTGCATTTTCAACAATGAAACAGACATCATTCATTCTAAACAGTACAGTAAAAGAAATAAATTTATATTGAAATGTATTGCAAAAGCTAGAAGAATACAATCTGACCATCAACAACAGAAGTAAGAGATTTTCTATGTAGATTTTCACTCACAAAACAACAAACTCCTCTGTAAACTTTTCAACCTTCGAAATCAATTGAAAAATCTTCCAGATCTTTGGAAGCATTAAAATTTAACAGTGATGGAAGGAGAAGAAACAAGTGATGATGAATCAGAATCCATGGTCATCACTTGCATCTCAGCGTTTTCGTCGATGAGGGATTGTAGAGTTCTTGGTATTGGGAGAGTCAAAACATCGACAAATCCTTCTAGCATCTTTACAATCGTGCCCATTCTTGGTCTTCAACCCTCACCATCCTGAATGCACCAGATATCTACCATCGCTGTCTTCCTAACCTCTTATATATCAATGTCATTCCCAAGGCGATCATCTGCCCCTTGTATTTACAACTAGATTCCAACCAAACACCTTTCATGCATGATCAGTCTACTATGCTAACACTTGTTCCTCCTTTTTGTTCCAAAGAAATTTTCTTCTATATTTAACAATATCACTCTTACTATTTTTGCTTGTACCATGATGTAAAAATGCCTACTACTTCCAGTTTTCATAACATGTATAACCTTTTTAGCATTACATTACTTCAAATCAAGTCAATGATGACTTCACAATAATCTATACGATGCACAAGTATACCCCCCACAATATCACTCTTACTCATTTTGCTTCTACCATGATGTTAAACTGCCTACTACTAGGACTTTCAATAACATCTACAACCTCTTTACCATTACATTACTTCTATACAAGTCAATGATACCCTCACAAAAAAAAAATATACAATGGACAAGAAATCTATGGTCTACTATATTGTATACTATCTATTTTCATCATATCAATTATGCCTACATAATTATATATCAAAAATTACTTCATTTATATGCTCTCATTTTATACGATTATAAATTGATTCACAACCAAACCTATTCTTCATTTTCAATTATTTTTCTTCTAATTTAAATTACATTCGTGCAAATATCACTAACTTACTTCTACTATTATTAACACATACTGATTTAACATAATAACCACAAAATCATAAAATGTAACTCATCGAGATGAAATTACCTACCTCCTTTCCACCTCCAACTTGAGCAAACAACATATTTTATTTTCGTAGTTTTAAATCTAAATATTCATGTAATCAATCAATGGCAGATTTTACCCCTCATAAATTCACATTCATCATGTTCCCTAACATCTACCACAAAATGATTCAGGTCTCTTCCTTCCGGCGTTCCCTTGCACCCCCGGTGCAATTGCTAGTTTTAATTCAAATAAATTACAATTGAAGTAACTGTAAATTAAATTTCGAAAAATTTTTACTAGTTTTTTCCAAAAATTGTAAATTTAAATTTCTACCAGCCTTTCCAAAACATGTAAATTAAATTTCCAGAAATTATAATTTGAAGAGATATTATTCAATCAGATTTGTCTGAATTTTTTTTTCTACCAAATTACCTGTATTTTTTTAATGCAGGTTTTTCCAGAAACTATAGACGTTATAATTTGATAAGATATTACTCAACCAGATTTACCTCAATTTTTTTAATACCAGATTTTCCAAAAACTGTAAATTAAATTTCCAGATATTATAATTTGAAGAGATACTATTCAACTGGATTTACCTGAATTTTGAATTTTTACCTCTACCAGAATACTAGAACTAGCAATTGCACCTTTGGTGCAAAGGAACACCGAAAGGAGGACCTATGTGAACGAGGGTTTGAAGGAAATGTTGACGCGATAAACCCACTGGGCCCCAGCGTCGTTACCTTGGCTATCGAATATGCAACTTCAGTTATGATCCCACGGTCACTATGCTGTCACGCTTGAAGACCGATTTAGGTGGATATCCGACGGCTATCACGTAACAAAACTGCATACAAAAAACCTGTGAATTGTTGGACTCACTAAACACATAGTGCATGTATATTATATATACGTTAAAACATATATATGTGAACAATTGAAATGCGCAATTCAAATACACATTAAAACAAGTCCTTAATGAAACTAACGGGCCATACGAGACTTAATGGTTCATATATATATATAACTGTACAATATTTTATCGTGCTCGTTGCAACACAAGTTAAAAAAAAAACTTTAATAAGATAGTGCGAAACCATAACAAACAATTTCCGCCGGATTTCAAAACGGAGATGAAACCATCCTGCAAGCCATTTCGGGTTACAAGAGGAGCCCGCTGACGTCAGGGCCTTTGTGACCCGAAATCGCACTTAAATCCGCCCTAAAGTTGTATCGAGTTCATTTTGGACCAGCGTACGGAGGGCTGAGTGTGACCCGCAATCGATTGAAATCCACCCTATAACCCTTTCGGGTCCGGAACTTCAATTGCTCGAACGGGCCAAGTGAAGCCGTGAGTTGAAAGGTGAAATAGCATGGTAGATTAGATAAGGCAGAATTGAAAATGATATATTGAAGCGAGTCTGTAATTGAATCAGTTTGGCAACAAAAAGAATTGAAGATTTGATGGAGTAATTAAGTGCTTCACGGGTATGTGGAGATGCTCTAGCCTGTTTGAACGAATGTATGAAGAGAGGTCTGAAGAGAAGAGCTACGTAAGCACAGTGGAATGTGTAAGCGAGAGAAATGCTGAATTAGAAGGCATAAAATAATGTGAATGAATTTTCGTATGAAAGGCGCAGAGTTAATGTTTGAAATCTGTTGATAAGGCATGAGTTGCTGTGATGAACCAGTAACAAGTCAGTAATTGTGTTGCAAATTAAAATGTGATGCTGTGTGGTTATATTTTCCAGCAGAAGTGAGAACTTGTAGCAAGAATGGCGCAATGGAAGTGAGAACGTAGAGAAATTAAATCTTTGTTGAATTGCAATTATAAATTGAAGTTAGAACGGTACGTGTGAACCTGAAGGCGGTTTTTGGAGACGAAGGTGGTATTCGCGTGGTCTTCCAACTGGTAAGCAGATTTGGCTTTTAGAATGTGATTATAGTCTTTTACAGACATGTGGCAAAGATGGTATTCAAAAAGCCATTTTTTTCGCGTGGAATCTGAGAAATAACTCTCGTGCATTTTTTGGAACGCGATATTCGTTGGATTGCCAAGTTGGGTTTCGATGGTGTGTCCGTCGTTCGATTCGGTGAATGATGGGCATTGAAATGAAAGTGAGCCACATATGATATGGTTTAAGTGAAGGCTCGAGATGTGTGGATATTGACCAAGCGGCTAGGTAAGTTAAAACCGTTGTGGGCCGAACATTTTTATATGCTGGTGTTTGGCTTTTAAACCAAAGTTCGAGTTATGTTGGAATAATAAGCTAGTTCGAATATTTATGAAGGCTGTGGACCATTGTGTTAGGTTTAGTTCAAAATCAACTTTGAACTCAATGAAATGTCCACGTAGGGTGAATGTATATAGTGGTTTGACTTTTATCTCAAGATGGGAATTTAATCAAATAACAGAGATATATAAGTGTATGTGAGGGCGAAGACTTGCATTGGGTTATAACAAGATCGAATATTTAATCCGATTGCATGAAATGGGCAAGGTCGATGGTTTATGACCATAGAGTATGAAGAAGAAACAACTTCGTAGAGTGGAGTTTGTAAATTTGGTTTTTTTTATGTATGTGTCGAATGATTTTGAACCATAGATTTGAAGTTAAAAGAGAGGGAGCTTCCACATGAGAATATAACTGGGTTATGTTGAATATGGTTTTCATAAGCCATAAGAGTTTTGTGCACAGATGTTATTAGTCCTGCCATAAAAAAAGGAAATCCTCATTATGTTTGTGATGCGCGTGTTCTTGTCAAACCATACAAAGAAAAAGGATCCAAACCCATAGAGAGGTATAAACAATCTTGAATGTATAATGTTTCATTTTGTGTTTTAAACAAAAATCAATTCACCTCCTATAGAAGTGGGATCGGTTATTTGATTTGTTGTTAGCAATTAATTCCTTGAACTGATTATGGCGTTTAACAGAATGAAGTATACCGATTGCAGAGGCGATTATTCAGGATATGTGCTATATGAGGGGTAAAATGTGTAATAACTGAAGGAGCTGAATATTTTGTTCGTTTGTGACGATATGGAATATTGGATTTTATTGTTAATAGAAATAATAATTGTTAATTTAATATTATTTAATTTTTATTTATTTAATTTTTATTTAATTTATTTCTTTATTTGTTTGTTTTTCTTTAATCTTTATTTTATTTTATTTCTATTTATTTATTTTATTTTTATGTTTTAATTAAAAAATTTATTTTATTTGTATTTTTAATTTTATCTTTATTTTATTTTATTTCTATTTAGTTATTTATTTTATCGAAATAGTGCTGAGTATTATTGGAAGCTTCTTGTCAAAGGCTCAACCTATGGTCTCAACCATAGTCAATCATATATAGTAAATCCACATATATCATTTAACCCGACAGTCACCTTGTACTTAGGGTACACCAAGCTTTCGCCTTCAACTATATATATATATATATATATATTGGCCTAACGCATATAGCATTTCTTGAAGTTTAATTATACCATTCAACTTCATAAGCCTCGATTGTGATTAACCTCGAATGTTGTATAATATTACTCGGCCCCACATATATTTCATATGGGCGCTAACTCCGTAAACACATTGATATAGGCCTACCACCTTTATGTTTTCGATTTGAATTAAAATCATGGCATATAAACAGATGTTCGGGACCACGTTCATATAAACGCACTTTGCTAAAACGTAGAGAGGATCCAACGATCCATATGGCGTCGCTCCCCAAGTGTTAATCGGACGATCACTGAGAAATTTCGCGTTTTTTTTCCACCGAGCGCTAATGCTCAGAAATAACGCCAAACGTGCGGTTTTGCAAATTTGCTTAGGGACACGTGGCATTTGCTTTGTGGTGTCGCGTTTTTCATTTCAATACAGCTTACCACGAGTGGACCTACGCGAAAACCATAACCCATTCCCGAATACCACCTTCACTGTTTATGCATCGCGTTTCCGTTTCATCTCCGCTTCGAGGTTCAGCGTTAAAGATTCAACGCCAATTAACTCTGGTTTCTTCCTTGGATCATGTACCAAGTGCAGAGAGTTTTATCTTAGGAGAGACCTGATTCCTTTGCTGATTAAAAACACAATCCTGCCCAAGCATCCGCACCTACGAAAGATGCATTAATGGGTTGAGGTAGTATGATCATCAGCTCGAGGCTTGAAGATCTATTGAAGCAAATGATTTTAAAAATAGCTAATAGAGGTGCTTGGAAAAACGAAAAGGCCAAAGCCACGATTATAGGGCTAACATTTTAGCCAAATATGCTCTGAAATGCAAATTCTTGTGTCTTCAGCTGTTGGGAGAAACCCTGATATAGATGAAGATAAACTTTAGTTGTCATCTTCTCGAGTAAGGTTTTTTTTTAGACTGGAATTATATACTAGTTTTTGGGAACATGGGCTATGATGTGCAATGGGAAGACATTGCAAAGTCGCATGTGTGGATAAGAGTAAGACTATATTTGTTAACATTAGAATTTCTAAATGATTTGACTTTCATAAATGACACAATAAATTTGAATCATCCTTGCAATAGATTGATTATGAAAGTGAAAGTGAATACAACAAAGAATCAGTTACAAGACCGATTAAGATGAATCTTATTACTCTTGACTAATTTTTTTAAATATTTAAATTTAAAATAATTTTATGTAATTTTTATAAATTTTAATATTTGTTTTTATAATGTGTGAAAAAGAGATAAAGAAAAAAAAAATTAAGCAGCGACTTGGTTTCGCCAAGAATTAAATGATCCAAAAGAGAAGCAATGGAGGAAACGCGCTAACAAGCAGCGTTACAGAACCGTTTATCTATAACTTGTCAATTTGAATGAACACTCAAAAGAAGAAGTAATAACTGTAAGGCCTTTTTAATAGAAAGATTTATTTTATGTTTAATAATTATATGTTAGTTGATTCAAAATTCATAACATTAGTTACCTTATTTTATAAGCAATTTTATTTAAGCTTAAAAGAAAATAAAAAAACAAATAAAAAATATATATATATAAATACAAATAAAAAATGTAAATAAATAAAAATTAAATAAATTAGAAATATAAATATAAAACATATAAAATATAAATATAAATAAACATTGTAATGTTGATTTTTTTAATCTGGTTAAACTTTAGTATTTTGAGAATCTTGAAAAAATTTGATGATGGTGAATTTATTTCCATTATTAAAAAAAAATTAATTCAAACAATCTAACTACCTAATTAAAAAAAAAAAAAAAATTATTGAATTCAAACCCAAAAATAAAAAAACTAGTGTGAGAACTTTCGCGAAAAAGACCCTAGTAGAGTTCATAATAAAGAAGTTAGAAACACGGTGGCACATGCGGACAGGTCGACGGGCAGGGTTGACCTGGAAAGACAACGTCGTGCCAACGCTGCAGCTCAGCGCACGACGTTGAATACCGACAGAGGAAAGGATCTAACCCACCATATATCATCCCAACGCACAGAACACGTTTATTGTTACGGATATATCTATCAGTCGGTTGGAGTAGCTACCACGTTGGATCCAAGTTAATAATTACATTTGATCTCTGCTTTACAATGCTTCATCATCTAAGCGCTCCACTCTTTAATAATTCGAAAACCACAACATTTGTAACTTACCCGTCCGTCATTCCTCCATCAATCTACGGCTGGAGTTTCATCGCGCCTCAACTATTGATCGAACGGCGTAGATGAATATCGAGCGAAGTTAACGATCGAACTTTAGAGTGAGATATGAATGGTATTCTATTTCCACCCTTCGCCACGCGTCAGACCGCTAATGGAATCGCATTGATTTTATGAAAACCACCCGTGAACCAAAGGTGGTGCGATGACAACCCTGGGTTCTTCGAAACCGCTTATCAACTCTGCGGCGATATTTAGAAAGGATAGTTTCGATTCGTGATTTACCCTTCCACCCAGACACGCAAAGAATTAGGCTGCACGCATTTTCCACGTCTATTAATTAAACTCGATTGACTTTGATTGAAAAGGGAAGAGCGGCAAAGACAAACGGACTCCTTTTTTTTGGGTCATCGATCATCATTTTATTTATCATCGGCGATTGCAGTTTGTTTTTGCACAAAAAGCAACCATTCGTTGAATCCTTGGGAGTCTAGAAATGGAAGGACAACGACCAGAACAACGAGGGGGCGAAGAAAGAGATCAATATAGAGAATTATCAACTGAAATAGAAGAGATGAGAAGAGGACCGGGGGAGCTTGCTGAAAGCTGTTCGAAGAGTTGAAAGAAATTGGTTTGGTTCCAAATGAGGTGACATATACCACTCTTATTAATGGGTATTGCAAGGATAGAAACATTGTAGAAGCAATGAAATTTTTTGACGAAATGTTACAAAAGGAATGTGTACCCAATGAAGTGACATACCATGCATTGATTACCGGACTTTGCAAAGCTAGAACTATTCAGGCAGAACATTCGGAAGACAATCTGCAGATGAAATGGGGGGGCATATTCTATACAATGTTGAAAGAAAACTGGGATCATAAGACTGGAGCTTATAATACAGTTATCGTTGCTCTTTGTCTTAGAAAAAAATTAAAAATGGCTCTCAAATTCAAAGACAAAATGTCTGCAGAAGGGTTCCAGCCAGATGGGGTTACAGATGCTGCTTTGTTGCGTGGTATTTGTGAACAAAACAAAATAAATGATGTGGATAAGATTTTGAGTGAGGCATTGCAGAAAATATGCTTTCTATTGCATATAGGTACTCCATTCTGTTTGATCTCTATTTTGGTGAAGGCAGGCCTTCTAACGCCACATTACTTCTGAATGAAAATTCAGAGAGAAAGTATGGACAAAGCATTATAATCAATGACCTTGAAAAGGAAGGTGCAGCTACAGGAACTGAGTAAATGACTACAAACCTTGTGTTTCAAGCTTGAAAGTAATTACCAAAGAAGGCCTTGACCAGATATGACTTTCACAATGTTTTATCCTAAGCTGGTGAAGCTTAGAGCTCAAATGCAACATGCTTATTAGGCACCCACATTCTTCATGTGGCATGGGCATTGTGGACTGCCCACTTACGAATTTTTCACTCTCACAATCTGTGTGCCAAGGCAAAGGACTTGAGTCAACATGCTGATGTAATGGCCTGCTTGAAACTACAGTACTCGTTGGCTTCCCCAATTCTACATATCATCACCGAGTTCGGAGGCGAATTCGGTCAGAGTAACCTGGTAGGCCTTTTCTTATTATTTTTTGGACAAGGCAAAGGGATGAAAGGATAAGGTATATCATGACTCCTTTGAAATTGATGTGACCTCTAAAATTCATTAAAAGTGTTGAATTATAAAGAGGTTGTTGAACATTTTGGCTTGTGGTTATGGGACCCGAGATTAATTCAATCTGTCATGTGCTTAGAGCTCAAATGATGTTCCTTTCCAGCTTATTTGATCATTAGCGGGGGATGAAAGGCCCTGCTGCATGCATAAGACCTGCCCTATGCAGCGTCAAGGACGTTCCTCTTGTGCTTTGGGCTATGAGAGGATAATTGACAGTTAGCTTTGGCCAAAATTGGAAGCAAAGAGAAAGTTGTTTTTTGCTGGATTGAAAATAACCCCCTTTGAGCTCTCTTTGAATACAAGCAAAGAAGAAAAAGTAACAATCGGTTCTCAGACATGACCTGAAGGAAGAGCTATTTGGTGTGAATCATTTTAATTTTATACCGAAAAGGAATCCCCAAATATCAAATGACCCCTTCCAAGACACCTTTCCCAAATGGATTCACCCACTTGAAGAACACATAGCGCAACCAATGATGCAGCTAGATGATTCATGCCACCCAACACAAACACATATTACTTAAAGTTATGAAATGGTGAACAAGATTCATCCTATTGACTACTTATTGAAAATCTCCTGGTATTATAATTCATTTCAACAACTGTACAAGCAGCGATTACCAGTTTCTTTAAAAAAACATGCCCAAATTTTGCAGAAAGGGCTAAAATCAAGAATTAAAAACTGTAGAAAAATCATGATTGCTCACAGACCCCTCAATTCCATGACCTGAGTAAAATATTAAACGCTGTACATTCAACATGCTAAATTAATGACTTTAAATAACCAGATCAACATATTAACAAACCTTTCATTCATGTAAAAGCATAACCTGACTCTCTGTCAGATGAACAATGGCTTATCATCATATCATAGAGTACAGTCCAACACGACACTGGAATATCCTATTTATTTATTCACATGTATAATATTCACAAACCATCCATAGATATGACAATAATTCTAAATATTAAGAAAATGTTCACATCATAACCATTAACTTCGTAACTAATTTATCCCTGTCCAAGAACAATGATCTATCATCATTGAGCACAATCCAAGGTACTGGAATATGCTATTTATATATACACACGCATAGTACTCTTGAAACCATCTAGCAATATGAAGGCATGTCCAAAAATATTAGGAGAACGCCTCCCATAATAACCGTCCAAAATTTTGATTAACTTGCTTCGCTCCTCTCTAAAGCTGCAAAACAAAAAAGCAAAGCAAATATAAGACCATTGATGAATAAACTTTAAACAATTGATGGATACATTTAAGTGCAATTCCTGGTAAAAATCAAATTTATACAAATAAGTGAACAACTGGATATGACAAAAACAGCAATACAAGTCCTGTGAATATTAAAAGCATAAAACTCACTGTTAACAACTCGAACAAACACTTGCTGGCTTAAGATAGACACACGATTTAAACACACTAATTTTCTTGGCACGCTAATAATTTTTTGACAGAATATCTCAAGCATAGAAGCTCATTAGTTGGGAGAGAATCTCTTTTGCTCAACTAGATCTAACAGCCTCCTAAAACTTACAATTAAACTAGTCACTTAGAGTTGAACTCTATCTCACAATAATCAATACTAGTAACAACCGCAACCTTTTTATATGATCAAGTATAACACATATGACAAATATTAGAAACATGGTTTTAATCTCATGAATTTGCAAAAGGTCTCAGAGTGGTGAGTAGATCAATTTCCATGGGTTAAATCATATAAACCCATGCAGTAGCTATGGATAAGTATATCTCAGATGTTCTGCCATCATTTCAGGAAGCACGGCCTTATAAGCAGTTCATAACTCACTCTTAAGCTACTTGCTAAACCTATTACAGTTAACAGGGTTGCAGAATTCATTAGCAATCAGCCATAGAAGGCCCCCAAAGCAAAAAAATCAGTCATTTTAAAGTTAAAAGTTGAATTAAAATGCTAAATTCCGTGAAAAAAAAAGGACTGAATCCTTACCGTGAACAAATGCATACATATACCCCTCGAACAAACCCCCGAAACTCCATTTCCGGCCTTAAGTCTTCCGCAATGGCAGATAAAACCTAGGGGGCCTATCGGCTGTTTTATCGTCACTTCTGCCTGGAGATCTGGGCATGTGATTTGAACTTTGGTTGGCAACACATCTTCCCCATTGCTAGAGGAGGTTTGGGGAGGAATAAGCCTCCAGCAGAAAATCCACGAACGACTCCGTCAAGGGATGGAGATGTGATTTGAACTCTGATTGGCAACGCATCTTCCCCATCGCCGGAGGACGTTTTGGGAAGGACTGAGCCTCCAGCAGAAAATCCACGAATGGCTCCGGCAAGGGATGGAGATGTGATTTGAACTCTGGTTGGCAACGCATCTTCCCCATCGCCGGAGGAGGTTTTGGGGAGGAATAAGCCTCCGTCATCAAGAAATCACCACATGCCACATACAAGAAAAATGAAGCATGATGTTTTCAGGGTCTTTGAGAGTGCACTGAAGAAATTCATATGAATAATCCGCGAAGTATTTAAATACAATGGCTTTATCAGTTGTCTTTATACATAGAGACTAAATCTATAATTCTCTGGTAAATTTGTTCTGTAATATCATAGCTCTGCTAAATCTGTTTTGAAATATCAGAGGCCAGCTAAAATCCTCCATTCAACTCAGTCATATAAGATGATGCCCAAGAATATTCTTACATGCTCCAAAAGTGAGGATAACAGCTATCATCATGTCATGCTTAGATCACTGTCTATCCAGTTCTTTCCCTTTTTCTTGCAGGTTTCATCTAATTCGGAGAGAAAAACACTTCTGACTATCTTAGAAACGTAGATGCATCATACAACCATAGATTATCTGAAGTTAGAAATGCGTGACACCAAGACAACTGGTGGCAACACATTGTAGATAAAGGAGGGGCCATTTCACCTTTCAACACACTGCACGTCAATACCTCTGTATTGCATAAAAATTTTAGTTTTTGACCAGTTCTCCACAGTTCTAGCAGCAGGATCTTCAATAGTCCTAACTTTAGCGAGCTCCACACACTGTCTGTCTAGTAGCAGCATCTGCAAGGACTATTGCAGGCTGAATGTAGGATTCTTCAATGTGGCCTAATTGCCAAGTTTTCAAGAAATACAAATCCACTGGTCCGGAATGGCTTGCCCTTATGAAAACATAAAAAAGCTTAGAAACAAATTTTCAATCTAGAAATTACAGAAGCAAATGGGCACAAACCATTCATTACTGGGCCTGGGCACTGTGCCCTGCTCCGGATCCACGTTTTGTGGAGAACTCATCAAGAAACTGTGTTCAAGCTCCTACTCAATCCATTCATGGCAGTATAACCTTTAGAAGTGAAGCCCAAACACACAAGCAGACCCTGTCTATAGGGAAAAAAGGTCTTTTTCTTCAGCTCCTCCGATTGTGCCCTATTGGCGGTATAATGGAGCTCGTGAGGTGAAATGGGCATCTTCCTACCAGACTTGGTAAAACTTCCCCTAGATCGAGGATTCGCAGCACAGTTCTTCACATCCTCCTGCTTCTTACCTGAACTAGATTTAACATTGCAACTGTTTAAATCCTCCTGGTGTTTTTTTCCCGAATTTGAATTTTTCTCAGCGGGTTTCATTTGCTTATATTTCTCCACGCCCCCATGCTTCGCAGGGGCTATAGACAGACCCCAGAGCCTATCCTTGCTCTGGGCCCGTCCCTCACTGGCACTCCTGAACAAAAAGTCCTTCAAACTCCACCGTTTGCTCGCCTTGGGCTTCTCAGGAACCGAACTCGAACTCTTGACCTCCTCGTGACCATCACGCATGCCCTTTTCCAGTTCCGACGAGAAAAACTCCTCGGCATCCGATTTCCGGGGCTCCTCATCCCAATGGAAAATCCTCATCGGCAGTGGCGACAGCGACCTGGTGCGCCTTGAGTGGGATGCAGAACGCTCTCGCCCCCTTTCTTTCTTTCTAGCCTCATTCATGGCTGCCACAAAGGGATCAAAATCACTTCCATCCCCATCCCCACTCCCATTTCCCTTGGTAAATCCCGCAAAAGCCTCCTTGAAAATCCTCTGCCCCTCCTTCATAGGCGATCGAGGTGACTGTGGGGAACGCAGCGACTGCGGGTTCGAGATAGCATTAAACCACGTAAAGCTCCTTTTATTACCATCACTGGAATCGATACCGGGCGGCGCCTTGACAGGCTGCTGAAGCCGAGGAGGGAGACGCAGGGGTTGAATCTGCCCATTACAGAAGAGCTTGTCAGCAGTGGACAATAAGCCCTCCGAATTCAGCGCTCCATCCGCCACTGTGAACCATGTGCTGAACTCAAAATCATTCCCACTGGAATTCCCAATACTGCTCTCCTTGCCGCCAAATTCTTCACAATCATCTCCTCCCCCATTCTTCTTGGGAATACCAGGCTTCTCCTCCCACACGAAGGGCACTACGGCTCTGGTAGACTTGGCGAACTCTAACAAAATAGCAGCGGATCGCGTTGGGCTAGTGGGCGCACTGAAATAGAACCCTCCACAAGGATATCCATTTCCCCTTCCAGGACTGGAGGGCGCACTCACGTATTGGCGTCGTAGAGTTGCTGGGAAACTCGCTGTCGTAGCGAAACTCCATGGACTCAACCTCCTCGACCTCGGGGATCCCGATTCCCAATCGAGTAACTTGAACGGCTGAACGACAGAAATCACTTTAGTTCACTCAATACTCTGTCGCCACATGTCTAAATTTCGTTGGCTAGAAGGACGATGAGAAAGTCCTCTCATTCGCTGGAGTGAACAATGACACTCAGCGAAAGCCAACAAAGGGAACGCCTTTCGGCGTAACTAGAAGGACGATGAGAAAGTCCTCTCATTGGCTAGAGTGAACAGTGACACTCAGCCAAAGCCAACAAAGAGAACGCCTTTCGGCGTAAATATATATATATATATATATATATATTAAATTTCCAAAAATTTCTGACTCAATTTTCAAAAATTGCTACCAAATTTTCCAAAAACTGTCAATTCAATTTCGTAACTGTAAACTAAATTTCTACCAGATTTACCTAAATTTTTATTTATTTCTACCAAATTTATCTGAATTTTTTACTTGGCAAAATTGTGACCTGAGTACTCTGAAAATAAGAAAATAAGTGCTAGAAGTTACTGTGATGATCTGTGTAGAAACTTATTAATATTATGATCTGTATGTCCAAAATCATTAATATTGATTTCAAAAAATTGAAAGGATGAACCTGGTTTTTTATAATTTCTTTGACATTCTTCGTACAGCCAAAAATTTCTAATTTCTATAGAAAGGTAAGGCTAATACAATAATTACAATTATTTGAAAATAGAAGTTTGTGTTTACATTTCGTCCATCCCCTTAAAACAAGAAAAAGGGTTGGCATTCCAGAAGAAGAAAACAACACAATCATTACGGTTAAGAACTTCTGTCCATTTTATTATAACTCATCTGTTTCGAACTACATTGATTCTCAGCCTCCAAATCCTTACCAATACCCAAAATGGTACTGGTAATCTCAACCGCCATTCCCCGCTAATTTTTATTCCAGTTAACCAGAGATTTCAATGGCTCTCACCTCAGGTTTAGGCTGAGGTTGCTTGGGAACTGTGACAGTGAGCACCCCATTTTCCATTGTAGCCTTCACCTGGTCCACCTTGGCATTTTCCGGTAGCCGGAAACGCCGAAGAAACTTTCCGTGAGAGCGCTCAATCCGGTGCCACTTGTCGGTCTTTTTCTCTTCTTCTTTCTTGCGTTCACCACTGATCTTTAAAACTCTGTCGTCTTCCACCTCTATCTTTACCTCCTCTTTCTCCAGACCTGCCACGAACGAAAGGTAAGTCCCGCACGCGAAATATCAAGAAATCCAGAAAATTACTAAAGAAAGGAACAAAAACCCTCTAATAGGCATGATGAATACCTGGAAGATCGGCCTTAAAGATGTGCGCGTCAGAGGTTTCCTTCCAATCTAACTGAGTGTTGGCTATGGCTGTTGCGTCATTCCTTGCAAATGGCGCTATTTCCCCAAAAAATGGAGAATTCACAGATTCGAAAGGATCCCATAAATCGAGTGAGAAGGGATCGAAAACGCTGGATCGTCTGCCAAAGAAGCGAGGAACGAGAGACATGCTTGCGATAAATGTCGACTCTGAAAGAAAAATGGGAATGCGAGAAAACCGCGATAAATGTCGATTCTGAAAGAAAAATGAGAATGCGAGAAAACCTGATTTTGTAGAGTTGGGCGGATAAGAGGAGCATTTATAGTATAGTTGCAGGAAACAGGTAGAATGTTCAAGAAAGAAGATGATTCTCCAATCCCCGAGGGCCGAGGGTGGAACACACGGGAATGTTCTACGGGTTTCTCATGGAAGGTTCCAGGCTCGTTTTCCCAATCAGGTTTCTAGTGGAAGGTTCTAGACTCGTTTTCCCAATCAGGTATATTTTTAAATAATTAAGAGATAATTGTATATCGATGTTTTTAAATTAGGTTGTTAAGAAAGTAAAATAAAATTATTTTTTTAAATATTTATGTGGTGTATACGCAATAACAACATAGATAATATCGATCTCTTCTCACTTGATTAAGCTAAAGATAATATCGATCTCTTCTCACTCGATTAAGCTAAACTAAATATAACTTTGGTTAAAGATTAATTTCTTCCCGTTAAAAGACACATAAAATGTTGAGATTTTAGTTGATTTTATTTATAAAAATAGTTGATTTTAGTTTAGTTTTGATATTGGTCTTTCAACAAAGTTTATCACAAGTTTTAACTTTTGTTTTGATTTTTTTATTTAATTTATTATAAATCTAAGGAATCATTAAATTATTAAACCTCATTTGATTGGATACGTATTGTATGTTTATATGGTTAGATTCTCAATAAAATTGTGTAGTGTTTTTTTAATGGAGTAGAGAGATTTATTTTATAATTTTCTCATTTGACAACTTAATGTTAGAGATGTGTAATTTTTTAAAAAAGAAACGAAAAATAAAAATTATGTTTTAAATAGAAAAATAATCTGGACTATAATTAAAAAAAAATGAATATGCTCTAAAATAATTAGAAGTAAAAGAAATGTGTGAATTATCTTTAAATTTTATATTTTTTAAAATTATTTCAGTGAGAAGTTTGTGGGGTTTTGGTTAAATTCCTCATCACAAATTCAATTTCTCATCACAAGTTCAAATCCTTTCTCGATTAAAATGATATATCTAAACATGTTAAAAATAAAATTAAAAAAAGAAAGAAAAAAATTAAAAATTAAAATTAAATGATGCTACTAAATACTTAAATAATATGATTTAATCTTTTTTGTTTTCTAAATTAAAAGTTCGAAAGTAATTTCTCGTATATTGTATATATGGCATTTTCTTTTTCTTTTTAAGATTATTTTCCATGCATAAATTTATTAATTGCTAATTTTTATCTTCTCAATTTAAATTTAGAAAGGCAACATATAATTGAACATCCTACCATCACATTATATACATATATGTGATAAAACTAAAAATGGATAAGGAGGATACTAAAACACCTTACTATGACAATACATAACCCTCGCATCAAACTATGTGATGCTTTTGTTTGCTATTTTTTGTTAATGTTTGATGCAAATGGGGACATTCGACCTTGTGTCATTTTCATGTCACTATTGAGTGTCAAAATGACATTATCATTTTTTAAATTTCATTTTGTTTCACTTTTCATCACTATACGATGCAAAATTACGTTTACATTTAAATTTTGATATTTAATTAATCTATAATTAATTAATTTGTAAAAAAAATATTCATTAATATTTTTCTAAACATTTTCATTATATTTTAAAATATAATGTAACTCACGATTATGTGGTTAAGAAAAATATATTTATAAATTCAGAATGATTTATATACCATTCTTATTTTTCTCCATATAACAAATGGACTATCACCACCTAATGAGATTTTTTTTTTTTTTTCCACATAACAAACGTTTTAATTTTTATTCAAGAAATATATAAAATATAAGAATTCAATAAAAAAATTAAAATATATATATATTTAAATCTATATTTTGTTATATATTTGAGACATTTATGTTACACTTTTGTGTAAGGTTCAACATTTTATTACTTAAATAAAGCATTATATAAGATGGTTTTCTATATTACTAGGATGTCTGCATGGAAACCAACCAAGTAGCACAGATTGAAAACCTTGAGATTACATATGTCTCACTTAATCAATTCAACAAACAAAAAGAAAAAAAATTTCCTAAATCCACATGGAGTTCCAAGAGTTTACAAACACAAAGGATTTTTTCTACAAAGTTGTCCAGACCTAACCATAACAGAAGGAGACAACCCATATTTAGCCAAGACATGAAGTAGAATTGTTGCCGAACCTGGAAGTTACACACATAGTGCAACAAAAGATGAGACGTGCTAAGAAGTCGCTCCTACGGACCACAAGCAATAGTAGCCCATGAAAATTGAACAACAATTTCCAACCAACTAGAGCCCTTAAGCCAACATCCACCAACCCAGAGCCTTCAACCACCATGATGCCCACCGTCGACGGGGAGTAGACAAGACCCTAATTGGGAGGATGGAGCCACTAGAGGGTTCATTGAAAGGGAAGCAAGAGAAATGTTAAAGAAACTCGAGAAGCAACAACCCATGAACTTTCGACCCTTGTGATGCTCAAAACCAATGATATGGAGTCGAGGTCTGAATTATGAGAATGGAACAACTTAAATTCTGCAAGAGAATTGTATTGCACCTAAAGCTTGATCATAATAGCCTACAGACCGAGAGGAAACAAAGTACCCTATATGAGAGATGAAAATTCACTTTGAACCTTAGGGATCAGCTAAGACCCTAGAGCCACCATGCAAACACGATAGACTGTAGATTTCTAACCTATAGGTGAATGGTTATGCTAACCCTCCAACACTAAGAAAACCAGTAAAGGCCAAGATATAGGCCAACGAAAAATGCATTGAGATGATCAAAATTGAAGGCACGACGACCATGAGCAGGTACGATGGAGTAATAATGTAATTCCCTTAACTTGCAAATAATACTAGAATGCCTTAAAATACAAGAGAAATAATGTCGAAAATGAGACAAATGGAAATATGTTATTATGAGTAGCAGAAAATAATGTTCACTTGCCTCTTCGAGGTGGAAACCTGTAGCAGAGTAGAGCTCAATTACAATAATACTTGACAAGACTTCCCTTGTTATCTTTGACTATATATAGTTTCATGAGATCCAAAACCTTAACTACTCGTGGTCCCTTGCATAAAGTGGGTTAACCACTTGATTTATTAGCTATGGCTTGTTTATTCATCATCCTTAACTAAACTAACTAATTGTGGCCCCCTTTTTTATAATGTGGATCAACCACTTACAATCATCATTAATGTGGGTAACCGCTGACAAGATTTATTTACTAAACTAACTAAGCATGACTCTTACGGGGCCCATTGGGCATATTACATTAATAAAGGGGTTAGGTTCGAACCCTAACATGCCCTCCCCCTTTAAAAGTAGCATTTTCCTCAAGGCTAGAGCTACTAAAATTGTTGGAGAATAGTTGTTGGTTTCCATGTCACATATTCTAATAAGGCGTCTTTCCACTAGATGAGGACTTCCTTGATAATGTAGTTGCGAAGATGCCTATCTCGTGAATCAAGTACCAGTTCTAGTCGAAGCCAAAGAGAAACTTCCTCATCCAATTTAGCCAATATGGTCTAAACCTTACAATTGTGTCCCACTACTTTCTTAAGGCAAGAGACATGGAAGACTGGGTGGATTTTGGAAGTGGCCAACATGGACAGTTTGTAGGTCACTAAGCCAATATGTTGAATCACTTGATAAGACCCATAAAGTTTTGGAGTTAATTTTTGGAAGCCATTTTCTTTGAGAGATGTCTGCTTATAAGGTTGGAATCAAAGAAACACTTCGTCACCCACCTGAAAATATCTTTCGAAGCGATGTTGGTCAAGTTGTTGCTTCAACCATTTTTGAGCTTGAAGGAGATTATCCTTCAGAAGAGTAGTAGAGGAAGCTTAGTTCTGAAGCAATTGATCAACTGCCTGCACTTTGGAAGATCCTAGAAGATAAGAAGTTGGAAAAAGTAAGAGTTGGCCATACACTACCACATATGTTGTCATCTTGGTTTCTTCATGATAATTAGTATTATACCACCACTTTTATAAACGTAACCACTGCACCCATTGATGTTTTTTATCCAAAGCAAAGAACCACGGGTAGGTCTCCAAACATTTGTTTACTGCTTCGGTTTGACCATCCATCTAGAGTTGATATGTTGTACTCATTTGGCATTGTGTGCCATGTATCTTAAATAGATCCTACTAAAAATTTTAGTGAAGGTGAGATCTTGATAAAAAACAATAGAAGTAGGCATGCCATGCAATTTGAAATTTTGATCCATGAAAACTTGAGACACCAAGGTTGGAGTGAATGGATGCGGTAAGGCACAAAAGTTGGGCGTATTTGGAGCGGAAATCAACTACCACCATGATAACTGCCTCATTCCCTAATTTAGGGAGAATTTGTAGAAAATATACAAACAGGATTCATTATGATCTTGTAATGTACTAAAACAAAATACTAAATCCTTCTATAATTTACGGAAACATAATACAATCGCATAATCACATAACAAGTAAGAGAAAGAGAAAATCAATCACACAACACAAGATGTACCTGGGGAAAGAAACTTCTCCAAACCCCTCTATCTCTATATTGCATATGGCCAATATCATGAAACAATGCAATGTTATCCCTTACACTGAGAAACCTCTTTACTCTACTAATTGTCTCACTCTAATCCCGCTCAAATCTGGCTTATAATCTAGGAAAACTCGGTCAAGTATTTAACCTTTTACTTGCACTCTTCCTGGCCTGCCTTGCTGATGCATTATTGGGATAATTGAGCCCATATTAATTAGGAAAATACCAATTAATTATTGTGCAATCCTTCAGGGCCTTCCTAATGGCCTCATGCATAACCTGTAAAATTTTCTAATAGTACAAGTGATATATATCTTCCCTTTAACCTTAGTCTCAACTGGGCCTTCCTTAGAATTGAAATGCAACAACTATTTATAGCGAATTATCAGTTAAGTGATTGATCACTATTTGTGAATCAAATCTAATTTAATTCAATGGACCTATCACTAGCTCATATCTTAGTTAGAACTAGTTAAACTGATTTTAACTCAATTAATTGAGTTAACTAATTACAACTCACAAATAAATGTAACTCGACCCCCTAAAAATAGGAAAATCCTCTAAATGCATCCTATTTGACCTCTAACTCAAATTTACTAAGCTAACTAATTATTCCTAACTCAGTTAACTAATACAAGTTGCCATGAGATGAAATTACAATTTTTATTCCGATTTAATTAAGGGAAAATTAGATCAAAAGCCTCATGGTAGCTATTTCTGGGTGCCATTTTCTGAATTTCATTTATGGATGCCAATTTCACTGTTTCTTATTGGAAATTTCAACACTCTTAACAAGAAAGGAATACAATCTATCCCGAGCTGGTGCCTTTAGAATTTTCTGCATGCAACACTTCTTTAGTGTTGTTTTCTGTAGAAACTCCTGAAACCGAATAGCCTAAAAAAAAATTGAATCAATATGATGCATATGTCATAAGAGTCTCTCACTGTTATCGATTAATTCACTATCTATTGAAATATTTGCGCTGCTACTACCTCTACATATGTGCCCGAGTCTGCATTGTTTCCAACTATGATCTACACTTGAGTATATGCACATGTCACTTTGATTTCTGTCTTCCTGACATATGACTGCATCAATCCTATTGATCCTTCCTGCTATTGGGTATTTTGGGATCCTCGTAACCAATTCTGATCCATAAGGCAAGCCATCTCAATGGATCCTGCCCAAATTTCTTCTCTTCGGAATATGTCTACACATCGCCCCACCTCTCACCTAGAGGTATGGTTGCTTGTGCTCCCTCTGCCCATATAGCTTGAAATTCCCCCCTCCTAGAGGTCTCTGCTTGAGTGGACGCTTCCACTTGGTCTCCTCTTTGCTTCTCCAATTGTGGATACTCCACAACCTTCTGATACTACTTGTGAAGTTGCATGTTAAGAGGTAATTTAGGGTCCCTCTCAACCACCTAATCCAGGGGGCTCCAGACACCCTCAGGACACCAAGAGGGCTGATGATAGGTCAAAATTCAAAGTGGTTGCATTTCTCTCAAACCAAGTTCAGATTTAAGTTCTCGTCGCCCTAATTCCAACGGTGTGAACAGATCTCCAATACGAGCCCATATGGAGAAGTTAGAGTGAGTCAAATTTTTGGTCAAAGTTTGGTAGTGGGCCAGGTTTAAGTGTCCCACAAATTCACCGTCAACTTGTAGGTAACCCATCTCCTGAAAATAGGCAAAAGTGTGTCCTTGTTAATTTTCCCAATGACCCTATTTTTCGTTAAAATTGAAAATGACCAATAGTTTTAAAAAATAACAAATATATATATATATATATATATATATATAGGTGGCGAGCCACCACCCTCGCCACCCCACTGCATGAAAATGTATCATATTACAAACAAAAACAAATATCAAATTTGTTGGGGGGCAGGTTGTCAACCTTGTCACCCCCGCCGGAGCCCATTATATGACACAAATATTTAAACCAAAGAATGATGTGGGTGGTCGAGCCACCTCCGGTGGACCCAACCCACGCCACTCTACTACTTCATATATATAATACAGGTCGGAGCCGATGGGAGTTGAACCCAAGGCCGACGGACTAGCCTCGCCCACGCGGCAGCTCCACAATAGTCAATCAAACCGCAACCAACATATATTTAAAACAAATCAAACCACCACCTCATTATTATATATTTGTTATAACATAAACTATATGTGGTTCAAATAACAACCAACGGTTATAACAAATAAACCAATTTTAAAAATCGTTCCAAAACTTATGCTAAGTATGGAGCGAGCAGGGTTTGAAATCGACCTACCTCCATACTATTCGTTAAGCTTTACCGCTAGGTCAATGGCATCAGCTTGTTTAATTCCGCTTGAAAACCATTATTTAAACAAACAAAAAATCACTTTTCGGGGAGCCAACGAAAGAGGAGCGTGGAGTTCGAAGCAGGCTTATTTTTTTATTGCATGGGGAACCTTGATCCATTTAGGGGGGCAGTGGAACCATGATCTGAGCCACATTTTCAGAGGGGCTAGAATTGTCTAGTGTCTGAATTGGAAAAATTTTATATTGATTTTACAGCTCTCAGCGACAGGAATATGATGACGATGTCAGTTTCTGCAACATAGGTCTCGATTTTTGGGCCATTTTCCATATTGGAATGATGGTGTCGGATTTTATAGTGTGGACAATCGATTTCATTCCATTCGACACCACGACCTCGATGGTGCATTCAAATCCATCAACTGAGCAACCTATTCTTCAGCTAACATCAGAGTTGAGGTATATCTAGCGTTGTTGCCATGTACTTCATTGATTATTGTTTTGAGATGTTTTATGTCATGCCGATTCTTACTTGATGTATGATAAGTAATCTTGATGTTTATGTTATGTGATATGTATTCATCATGATGGTCGTTTATGTTCTAAGATCCCTTTGTTTCCTTGATGGCAGGATACTCTTTGTCACCATGTGTGAGGTTGTCATGCTGATGGGAGGTTTGTTATGAGTGAGAGTTCCTTGTAGCGGAACGTCTCGTGGAGATACTTTTGCCACTCATGTCGAGGGCACATTTCCTTGTATGACATGTAAACAACGTCCATGTACATCATCACATTTTCGAGCATCAAATTAAGTGACCAACACCATCGAGACACCGAGGATCTGAGACGTAGTCCACACTGGACGAACTCCGTTATTAAACGTCTTGCGTTTTGTTCTGTGATTGTTAACATGTTTTCCTCTTAATTATATCTGCATATGTGTCCATTAATGCTTTGATAAAATGAAATTCTAATACATCATAGAAGCAAAATATCATGGGTAAATCCAGTAGCTGACGGACCCGGATCAAGTTGTATCAGAGCGGTCTTCTTGCTGATGCGAATTATGACCATGAACAAAAATTGAACATGCCACAATGGAGGATGGTAAAGACATGTACGATGCTCAGGATGTCTAAGATGGTGGAAATGATGTATGCAGCTTATGAGAGACGGGATAAATAAGAAGCAAAAAGCGATGCTTCATCCACATCTTGCAATGAATGTTCCTCGCCCTCGTCGTATTCTCATCATTCGAATGAGGAGATCAACTATAGCCTTCAAGCATATAATGTTGAATTGAAATTTCTTCTACGAGAGGAGTAAGAGGATAAGAAGAGAGTGCAACTTCAGTTGCAATCCGCAGAGGCAACCTTGGAAGAATTGAAGTGCAACGACTAGAGCCTTCAAGCAAAGGATGTTGAATTAAGGAGGCTTCTACAAGAACAGAAATCTGAGAAGCAAAGACTGAAGCTTCAACTACGAGACGTGAAAGAGGTCTTGGAGGATTTAAAGTGCAACAAAGGCTTGAAGAAGCCATCATCACCTGTTTCTGAATCGACACCTAAGGTCAACAATGTTGATGTTTCTTCAGTTTCATCTTCACATGCTATTGTTTTTGTGGGAAATGTAGAGATACCCCTTACAGGAACTGGTATGATACTCCTCGCCAAGATGGGATACAAAGGAGGAGGACTTGGCGTTAATGGCCAAGGCATGATTCAACCATTGGAGGTCATGCAGAGACCTCGATTAGCAGGTTTGGGATACACTGAAGGAAAATGCTCGAAGGTGTTAGAAAATTCCAATGTGTAGGTTTTAACCCTGAACATAAATTATCTACACACGAATCTTATAACAGAAAATAAAAAATAGTGAGAGCATAGAACATAAAACAGATAAACACAGAGATTTTCCCCTGGATCCCAAATCGGGATGACCAGCTTGATTTTTAATTATATTCCTTTTAGTGTTACAACACATATATATACATGCTGAAGCATACATAAACCCCAATCCATTAACCCTGGATTAGAACATAACCGTAGTTCCCTTGACCGTATCTACAAAATACCAGGGGCCGAAAACCATCGAACCCCAAAACCATGTGCAAAACCATGCACAAAACCATGGGCGGATCCGCCCATGAGTGGGTCCACACACCAAAACAATTTTCGCCGAGGCACTGCCCCAGACACCAACAGTGGGGGCTGCCTCCCCCCTTGTGACCCCCCTGCTGCGCCCAGCGCAACGTAAAACGCATGGGGCTAGTCATGGAAAGAATATAACACATACCCAACATTGCTAGTCATGGAAAGAATATAACACATAACCAACACAATGCATGGTTGAAACCATTGGAAAAAGAGATTGATGGGAAAACTTCACCATCATCCTCTGACAATGCACATCGCAGTGAAAGAGCTGAGGCGAGATCTTGTCACCCTGATCACACCAGAGACAACCAAGAAAGGTATAAAAAGTCTCGGTATTCTAATGTTAATTTCAATTAAAAACATGTAGCTAACAATGAACATAGATTAGGGTAACATAGAACATGCAATTTTTGTGGTTTACATAACAATGTCATTGCTAAGTATTGGAAGAGAATGGTAGCACGAAAGAGTATGAGGCGTGAAAGGCCTTCTCCACAGTAGGGAAATAAATTGGTTAAGCAGATATGGAGGAAGAAGACTCATTGCAGTTATTGCAACAAAATTTTCCATCAAAGAGCCACGTGTTGGAGACTCCATAATGCAGGAGCATCAAGCACCTAGCCAGCAATGTGACATCTTGGTCACTTGTTGTGGCTAATTGGAAATAAAATAGACATAGGAATAGTTTAATAATTTATTTTATTAAATTTGTTATTTATTTTAGGAGAATTGTTAGTTTGTTTTATATTTAATTAAATATGGCATAATAATAAAAATTGGTTTCTTTCCCTACATGGAATAGAGCCAAGATAGGGGCAAATTCTTAATAATAGGGAGGCATTGGTTTGTTGAGGAATTCTAGAAGAATACTATTCCGAGAAGAATAGTTTCTCATATTTTGTATAAATTAGAGAAGCTGGAGATGAATAGGGGGTGAGTGTGTGTGAGGAATAACAGAGAATCTGAATTAGCTGTTGAAATTGCAGAGGGGCAGCTAATGCTTATTATCCCATGCAATAGTCTGTTGATTGGAAATTCAAATTGTCCATTTATTTTCTGGTTTTAATTATATTTTATGTGCGTAGTGTATATATATGTGATGCTATGCAGATAGACCGAGTTCCTATTATGATTATGTGTCATCAATGCCACTATAGTGAGCAAGCAAAATCGTTTACGCGGATCCAGTTTAAGTTGTATCACCACTGCACGGAAGGAGTTGAATTATGACATGCTATTGTTGTAAAGAACCCACACAAGATCTAAACGCAAGCTGGGTTTTTAAGGAAAGACGTATTCTAGGGAGCGGATTCATATGAATGCAGCAAGCCTAGCATTAAATTAAGAAATAGTCTCTGTGTGAATGGTGTTGACCGAAACGAATGCCTTGACGTGCATAAGCGCTATGATAGGTGATTGGAAGACAATGCTAGCGGTATAAAGGACCACAGTTTGGTCAATGTGCTGCGTTCCAACTCGTGAAAACAACAGTATCAAATGCCGGATTCGACTCGTAGGAATCTCTGGAATTGATGTAGGGTCAGACCACAACGTTAAGCGTTGAGAGGCTATGTTGCGTTGTGAAATTTGATGCATTACATGGCGCGGTTATAATTGCAATAAACATGGAAAGGATATTACAAGTCAATGATATTGCCGAAGGTGAAATGAAATCTGGCTTTAATGGTTTTAAAATGTGTTGATATGTGGTTTCAAACCATCGATAGCGTTTAAAAGATCCTTTGTCAACATTGGTATGTGTATGGTAGAGTAAATAAACCATCGTATATGTTTGTTCAACTATCATATATGTTGGTTGGAATTTCATGTTGTTTGAATTCTTTAATGAATTCAGATTTGCAAGGATCAATTATAAACAATATAGTTCTAATGGGGTTTGAAAAAAAATACCATTTTGACAAGAATAGACAGTATGTGGTCTAGAGATGTTTACATCATTATGTGGGGAATATTTCGGCAATTTTGACATTGATTAAAGTTGTGCAATAAAGAGGCAAACTAGTTTTTATAAGGGAAGTGAGGGCCTCAGTAAAAATTTATACATTTTACTACAATGAACAGATTGGTAGGAATTGTGTGTTCTTTATTCCTACATCATTTTTAGTATCAGAACTTTTTAAGTTGTTTTTGAAGCATTGCAGAGAATGTTGCCAAGGAGAGGAGCCAGGATAGGTCGAGGGAGACCTATAGCAAACACAGTTTTGCTAGATGAGATCTAGAATTTGCGCACGAGATTGGCTACAGTAGAAACCACTCAGAGGAGAGCAGTGGATGGTGGAATTTCCAATTACGATGAAGAAGATACCACTGACGAAGAAGTAGAGGAGGAAAGAAAGGCAGCCAAAGTCATGAAGATGCTCGCAAAGGTCAACAACCGACCAAAGGTAGAAGTACCTTTATATGATGGAAGTCTTAGTGTGGAGGTGCTAATGGATTGGATCAGTTCGTTAGATAAATACTTCGACTATGAAGAAGTTGACGACAAGAAGAAAGTGAATTTTGCAGCGACGAGATTGAAAGGCCATGCAGTCTTATGGTGGGACAAATTGCAGCCATCTAGGGAGCGAAAAGGGAAGCCCAAAATCAAGCAATGGGATAGGATGGTAAGTAAGCTTAAGGGTAAGTTTTTGCCGAAGAATTACCAATTAAATTTGTTTAGAAAATTGCAGAACTTAAAACAGAAAGGGACGACAATCAAGGAATATACTGAAGAATTTTATAAGTTGAGTATTAGATCTGGCCATGTTGAAGATGATCTAGAAAAGGTAGCTAGATATATAAATGGTTTGAGATATGAAATACAATATGAGATCAGCTTATTAAATTTGAAGTCAATTGAAGATGCCTATCAAGTAGCCTTGAGGCAAAGGAAAAACTGTTGCACAAAAAAAACCATAGAAATAAAGGTAAGAGTCCGCCAAAAGAAGGGGGAACATTTGAATCCAGATTTCAACACTCTCAGGATGAGGTAGGGAGTGCGAGCAATAGATCACCACAAAGAGGAGATTCTGGCTGTGGAAGGTTCGTGCCCAGAGGCAGAGGCCGAGAAAGAGATGTATGGTGATATGTATGTGGTGAATGGGGACATATGCAATGGGATTTCCCTCATCAAAAGTCGGCAAACCCACGTAATGTGAATGTTGCTGAAGCAAAGGAGGAGATTCCTCAACTTGTGTAGAAATTTGAATAACTGATATATTATTCACCGAGATTCTCCTGATCACACACTATTTTAGCTTCATGCATAATACAAAATCTCTTCTACCGTTGATCATTACATGCAGAAATAAAATCAATTGCATGCATACATTAAAACCACAAACAATCACACATATGAACACAGTATTTAATGGGAAAGTTTAAAGCTGAAAACCCCAACTATCTGTATATTATATGTCATGGAGATCATGTAACAATCATAGTACAAAAGCTCCTCACAAGCTCTCATGCACACCCTCAATTGCTACACACTATCAAGCTAGATCTAGCAAAACACATGCTCCAATCTTTTTCCACTTGATAGCCAGCCTTTATTGCGTTATCAATGCTATGGGATGGCTTGATTAAATAGATAAACCACCTGGCTTGTACTACGCAATCCTCATGGGCTTCTCCACCTATCTGTGTGTTGCAAATAGCAACAGTATAGTCACAACTGATAGTTAACCTGCTCTTTCACCTATTTCTGCACTGGTCTCCACTGAAACTGTCCATGCATGGAAGTTAACTGATGCATTATTTAGTTGATTAATGAGTTTATAATTAGTGAATTAATTAATAATTAATTCACACCACTCTCACTAATTGTATCAATTAGTTAAACTGAATACAAATAGCTTAACTATGTTTAGATTAGTTAAACTGAATACAACTCCACTAACTTCCTCAATCAACTCCACCAAACTCTGTCACATGAGTTCTAACTGAAGTATCCATGCAATAGCTCCACATAACCCTCAGGAATAGCGTAATTCCTTCTGTCAGCTCCTGTGCCACATCCGTGCACTTAACTGAAGTGCTCCAAGAGAATAAGATAATGTTTAGAGTCCAAATATTATTAAGAGCTAATAATATTCGACATATCTATTTTTAGACTGGCAATCTAAAAATAGATTCCGCCCAATATGTCTAAAAATAGAAGTCCATCTATTTTTTCCGACTTGACCAACCATCCACAAATAGCATCCCGCAACTCATAGAACATGATCCATATGTCTAAAAATAGACTTTGCGCCAAAAATAGCCTGCGGGCCCACTTAGTGAAGGTGACTCCTTTCCACTAAGCTCATCATCTTGTTGCAATCTCAACACTCCCTCTCAACAAGATAAGGATTATCTACAACCCCTATCCTGCCCCTGTGGTATTTGAATCTGCTCCTGGTGAGCACCTTCGTCAAGATATCAGCATCCTGATCCTTCGCGGGAATGTATGAAAGTAACATGACCTTCCGCTGCACACAATCTATAATATGATGATACCAGATGTCAATGTGTTTAGATCTATCATGAAATACTGGATTAATCGAGAGTTTGATGCAACTCTAATTATCACAATAAATCACAGTAGGCTCTAAGTTTGAACCGAACAACCCGACCAGGATCTTCCTCATCCATATAGCCTCACATGCATCCAAACTCGCTGCTGTTATACCCCGCCTCCGCTGAATCGAGTGCCACGGATCTCTCGCTTCCCTGCTGTACCAAGAAACTGCTGTCAACCCGATACTGAAAATCCCTCCAGATGTGCTCTTTCTGTCCGTTGGGCTCCCTGCCCAATCTGCATCCGTGAAGCCACATAGCCTCACCTCATCCAACTATCTGTACCATAATCCATATCCCGATGTGCCTTTGAGATATCTCAATACATGCTTCCCCGCCTTCCAAAAGAACTTGGTAGGCTTAACCATAGCTTGTGAAAGCTGGTTAATAACATAGCATATGTCGGGTCGTGTATTGACCAGATACATAAGCCACCCCACCAACTGTCGATAAACAGTGGCATCCACTACCTCTGCCGAAGTAGCATCCTCCTTCCTCCAACCACCAGGAAGAGGAGTATCAACAGGCTTGCAGCCATGCATGTTGAACTTCTCCAATATCTCCCGGGCATACTTACCCTAAGAAACAAACAGTCCACCACTGCGCTACCAAATTTTCAATCCCATGAAATAATGAAGGAGGCCCAAGTCCTTCATCTCAAACTCCTTTGCAAGATCAGCCTTGCATGAGTGTCTCAATAGTTCATCACCTGTCAAAATCAAACCATCTACATAAAGTACAATGATCAACAACTTACCCTCCACCACAATCTGGTATAGGTTAGGATCCGCCTCACTCTTGGAGAATCCAAGTTCGGTGAAATAACTGTCTATCCATGTGTACCAAGCACGAGGTGCTTGTTTCAACCCATACATCGCTCTCTTGAGCCTGCACACATGCGACTCACTGCTGAAGATCTCGAAACCTTCGGGCTGCTCTATGTACACCTCCTCCTCAATGACTTCGTTGAGGAACACAGTCTTCACATCCATCTGATGAATGTGCCACCCCATCTGCGCTGAGAGAGCAAGAATCGTCCATATGGAAGAATACTCGCGACAAAAAGTAAAGCAAGGTTCCCCTCATAATCGATCCCCTCAACTGCGGAAAAGCCCCTCGAGCAACAAATTCCGCTTATACTTCTCCACACTCCCGTCAGCTGCCTGCTTCACTTTGTAGATCCATCTCGAACCCACCACTGATTTCCCCTCCAGTCTTGGGACAATCTCCCATGCACTCATTCTGACAATCGAATCATACTCTTCCACCATGGCATCTACCCATGCGGGGTCCTCCACAGCTTCCTCGAAAGAGGATGGCTCTGTCACGATACACTTGTTCATAGGGGCCATGTATCCAGTATACCGGTCAGGTGACTGTCTCTATCTGCGATGTGATGTAGGTGCTCCTACAACCTTCTCTGCATCTTGAGCCAGTCGCTCAGCTTCTGTAGTGCACTTCCGCCCTCTAATGGTTGGCGCTGCCTGAGTGGTCTCTTCCACTCCATGAACCTCATCTTGTCGCTGATCCACATCTTGAGACTTATCCTTAGGAACTAATAGCTCCTCATCTGCATGCAAGTGTGGCTCCCTCTCAAGCGAACACTTCATGGCTTTCTCCTCATGAAATTTGATATCCCGTCGCACAACAATCTTGCGACTGTCTGGAAAATACACACGATAGTTGTGGGGTGTATCAGTGTACCCCACAAATATCCCAACCTCCGCAGTCGGCTCTAGCTTCTTCCTGGCATCCTTCGTCACATGAATGTAAATAGGTGAACCAAAAATCCTCAAATGGGAAATATCAGGCCTCTTACCAGAAAACGTCTCCTCGGGTGTACTCATGCGAAGTATCTTGCGAGGACAACGGTTCTGCACATATACTGCAGTATTGCATGCCTTAGCCCACAAGTGTATGGGTAGGCCCTGATCATGCAACATCGCCCGTGCAGCACCCACGATCGTTCTGTTCTTCCCCTCAGCAACGTCGTTCTGCTGTGGGTTATGAGGTGCTATGAGCTCTCTTCGAATTCCTTATGTGCTGCAAAAGTCCTTGAATTCGCCAGAGATGAATTCACCACAATTGTCACTCCTTAGAGCCTTCACCTGCTTCCCCGATTCTTTCTCAACCAGTGCCTTGAACTCACAGAACTTTGAGTATGTCTTGCTCTTCTTCTGCATGAAGAAGATCTAGCACTTACGAGAAAAATCATCAACAAATATCACATAATACCTGTGCTTTGCTGTCGAAGCTACTAAGAAAGGTCCACACACGTTTATGTGAATTCTCTCAAGGATCTTCGTGGCGTGACTATCCTTCTCGTGAAAGGTGGCTTTCACAAATTTTCCCAAGGTACATCCCTTGCACTAATTTGACTGCGCAAGAGTACCCTTAGGAAGCCCAGTGGAAATCTGTGGTAGTATCTTCAAAGCTCGATGGTGAAGGTGGCCCAATCTCCGGTGCCACAACACGCCATCATCCCGGCTCACCACTCCTTCTGCCTTGCCTATGATTGCTGCACAACCATCTACCTGTAATTGATAAAGGTTCTTAACTCGAACCCCTATCCTCCGGGTCTCACAAGTTGCCTTACTGCACAGGAAAGCCTTTCCCTCATTAAAGACAACATCATATCCCTTGTCTTCTAACATCGCCACAGAGATAAGATTCTTCTTCAATCCTGGAACATGCATCACTTTCTTCAATATGAAGGGTTTACTAGACTCCCTCTCAAAGGAAATGGTACCAATACCGGTCGCACTGTATCTACCATCATCACCCATCTCGATGTGCACTCTGAGATCTTTCTCATCCAGATCAGTAAACAAATCTCGATCTCCTGTCATGTGAAAATATGCACCACTGTCAAGAAACCACACTGATCTCGTCATACTTGAGACCAAGCATGCGATCAGTGAAAAATCTAGCTCAAACTGCGAGGCTAAGGCCTCTCCAGCTGCAGTCCCAGTAGCCTGCTTATTTTTCTTCTTCTGTGGACAATTAGTGGCATAATGTCCGTGTTGGTGACAGTGAAAACACTTCACCTTGGACATGTCCTGCTTCTTTCCTTTCGCACCGGATTGAGAATCATGCTTCTAGCTCTTCCCCTTATTTTATTTGGTAGCCAAAGTGCAATTATTTTCATCAGAGTTCTTTGATGAAGATCCGTCCCTAGTACTCCGCCTTATCTCCTCTTGCACAAGATACAACCAAAGTCGCTCCCATCCTGGCAATTTCTCCCGACCATTGACAAAGTCCTGATAGGAGTGCCAACTCTTCAGAAGCCCAAGGAGAGCCAAGCTCACCAAGTCCTCATCATCAATAGTCACCCCCATACTTCCCAACTCATCCCTGCATTGGACGAACTTTGTGAGTTACTTGGGCATACTGTCGCCTTTCTCCATTTTTATGTTCCTGAGTTTGTCCTTGAGCGCCAACTTCCTCTGATCGCTCTTGCTTTGAAATAAATCTGTCAAAGATTTCCACATAAAGAATGGAGAAGCCTTACCATGAAGGCTGGATACTATGTGATCCTTCACGCCCTCCAACAGAATCCTTCGACACTTTGCTGTCTTCTTTTGCCATGCGTCAAGTACGGCAGCATCACTAGAAGTAGGCTTTGGAATTTCTGCATCTATGAACTCCTTCAACCCATTATCGTCTAGCATCGCCTCCATCCTATCCTTCCATGCAATGTAATTCGAGCTGCCCTCAAGGGCATACTCCAATCGCAATCCGTTGAAATACATCTCAACTTCGACACCAAGAAAACACTACTACAAATTCGAATTCCACCAGCACAAAACTCAATCGCTTCAATGTTTTGCAATTGCTCCAATGATCAATAAAGCTCGGATACCATGTAGAAATTTGAATAACTGATATATTATTCACCGAGATTCTCCTGATCACACACTATTTTAGCTTCATGCATAATACAAAATCTCTTCTACCATTGATCATTACATGCGGAAATAAAATCAATTGCATGCATACATTAAAACCACAAACAATCACACATATGAACACAGTATTTAATGGGAAAGCTTAAAGCTAAAAACCCCAACTATCTGTATATTATATTTCATGGAGATCATGTAACAATCATAGTACAAAAGCTCCTCACAATCTCTCATGCACACACTCAATTGCTACACACTATCAAGCTAGATCTAGCAAAACACATGCTCCAATCTTTTGCCACTTGATAACCAGCCTTTATTGCGTTATCAATGCTATGGGATGGCTTCATTAAATAGATAAAACACCTGGCTTGTACTGCGCAATCCTCATGGGCTTCTCCACCTATCTGTGTGTTGCAAATAGCAACAAAGATCAAAGATAGTCACAACTGATAGTTAACCTGCTCTTTCACCTATTTCTGCACTAGTCTCCACTGAAACTGTCCATGCACTGAAGTTAAATGATGCATTCTTTAGTTGATTAATGAGTTTATAATTAGTGAATTAATTAATAATTAATTCACACCACTCTCAATAGTTGTATCAATTAGTTAAACCGAATACAAATAGCTCAACTATGTTTAGATTAGTTAAACTGAACACAACTCCATTAACTTCCTCAATCAACTCCACCAAACTCTGTCACATGAGTTCTAACTGAAGTATCCATGCAATAGCTCCACATAATCCTTAGGAATAGCGTAATTCCTTCTGTCAGCTCCTGTGCCACATATGTGCACTTAACTGAAGTGCTCCAAGAGAATAATATAATGTTTAGAGTCCAAATATTATTAAGAGCTAATAATATTTGACATATCTATTTTTAGACTGGAAATCTAAAAATAGATTCCACCTAATACGTCTAAAAATAGAAGTCCATCTATTTTTCCAACTTGACCAACCATCCACAAATAACATCTTGTAACTCATAGAATATGATCGACATGTCTAGAAATAGACTTTGTGCCAAAAAAATAAATTGGCGGCCAACTTAGTGAAGGTGACTCATTTCCACTAAGCTCATCATCTTGTTGCAATCTCAACACTCCCTCAACAAGATAAGGATTATATGCAACCCCTATCCTGCCTCCGTGGTATTCGAATTTTCTCCTGGTGAGCGCCTTCGTCAAGATATCAGCATCTTGATCCTCCGTGGGAATGTATGAAAGTAACATGATCTTCCGCTGCACACAATATCTGATATGATGATACCGGATGTCAATGTGTTTAGATATATCATGAAATAATGGATTAACCGAGATTTTGATGCAAATCTGATTATCACAATAAATCATAGTAGGATCTAAGTGTGAACCGAACAACCCGACCAAGATCTTCCTCATCCATATAGCCTCGCATGCAGCCAAACTCGCTACCATATACTCGGCCTCTGCTGAACTGAGTGCCATGGATCTCTGCTTCTTGTTGTACTAAGAAATCAAGGTTTCCAATTCGACATCGAAAATCCCTTCCGTGATGTGTGCTCTTTCCGTCCGTTGGGCTCCCCGCCCACCGCATCCGTTAGGCCACATAGCCTCACCTCATCCGACTGTCTGTACCATAATCCATATCTCGATGTGCCTCTGAGATATCTCAATACATGCTTCCTCGCCTTCCAAAAGAGCTTGGTTGGCTTACCCATAGCTTGTGAAAGCTGGTTAACAACATAGAATATTTCAGGTCGTGTATTGACTAGATACATAAGCGACCCCACCAACTGTCGATAAACAGTGGCATCCACTACCTCCGCCGAAGTAGCATCCTTCTTCCTCCAACCTCCAGGAAGAGGAGTATCAACAGGCTTGAAGCCATGCATGTTGAACTTCTTCAGTATCTCCCGAGCATACTTACCCTGAGAAACAAACAGTCCATCACTGCGCTGCCAAATTTCCAATCCCGGGAAATAATGAAAGAGGACCAAGTCCTTCATCTCAAACTCTCTAGCAAGATCCTCCTTGCATGAAAGTATCAACAGCTCATCACTCGTCAAAATCAAATCATAAAGTACAATGATCAGCAACTTACCCTCCACCACAATCTGGTATAGGTTAGGATCCGCCTCACTCTTGGAGAATCCAAGTCTGGTGAAATAACTGTCTATCCGTGTGTACCAAGCACGAGGTTCTTGTTTCAACCCATACAATGCTCTCTTATTCCTGCACACATGCGACTCGGGCCGCCGAAGATCCTCGAAACCTTCGGCTGCTCTATGTACACCTCCTCCTCAATGACTCGAGGAACGTAGTCTTCACATCCATCTGATGAATGTGCAACCCCATCTGCGCTGAGAGAGCAATAATCGTCCGTATGGAAGAATACCTTGTGACAGGTACAAAGGTCTCCTCATAATCGATCCCCTCAATTTTTGAAAAGCCTTGGGCAACAAATCTTTCCTTATACTTCTCCACACTCCCATCAGCTGCCTGCTTCACTTTGTAGAACCATCTCGAACCCACCACCGCTCATCCCTCAGCTCCTGGACAATCTCCCATTGTTTCGTTTCGACAATCGAATCATACTCTTCCACCATGGCATCTACCCATGCGAGGGTCCTCCACAACTTCCTCGAAAGAGGATGGTTCTCCGTCACGATACAATTTGCTCATAAGAGCCATGTATCCAGATACCGCAAGGTGACTATCTCTCGTTTGCGCCTCGTGATGTAGGTGCTCCACAACCTTCTCTACATCTTGGAGCTACCACTTAGCTTCTTTAGTGCTTTCGCCTCCGATGGTTGGCGCTACTCGAGTGGTCTCTTCACCCAATAACCCCATCTTGTGGCTGATCCACATCCCGAGACTCATCCTTAGGAACTGATAGCTCCTCATCTGCATGTAAGTGTGCGTCCCTCTCAAGCGAACACTTCATGGATTTCTCCTCATGAAATTTGATATCCCGTCGCACAACAGTCTTGCGACTGTCTGGAAAATACAAATGATAGTTGTGGGGTGTATCAGTGTACCCAAAAAATATCCCAACCTCCGCAGTTGGCTCCAGCTTCTTCCTGGCTTCCTTCGTCACATGAATGTAAACAGGTGAACCAAAAATCATCAAATGGGAAATATCAAGCCTCTTACCAGAAAACGCCTCCTCTGTACTGCTGCTATCCTCGTGAGGACAACGGTTCTGCACATACACTGCTGTATTTCATGCCTCAGCCCACAAGTGAAGGGGTAGGCCCTGATCATGCAACATCGTCCGTGCAGCACCCACGATCGTTCGTTCTTCCGCTCAGCCACCCCGTTCTGCTGTGGGTTATGGGGTGCGATGAGCTCGCTCTGAATCCCTTCTGCGCTGCAGAACTCCTTGAATTCAGCCGAGATGAATTCACCACCGTTATCACTCCTTAGAGCAATCACCTTCTTCCCCGACTCCTTCTCGACCAGTGCTTTAAACTCACAGAACTTCGCGAATGTATCGCTCTTCTTCTGCATGAAGAAGATCCAGCACTTTCGAGAGAAATCATCAACAAAGATCACATAGTACCTGTGCTTTGCTGTCGAAGCTATTGAGAAAGGTCCACACACGTCTGTGTGAATTCTCTCAAGGATCATCGTGGCGCGACTATCCTTCTCGTGAAAGGTGGCTTTCACAAATTTTCCCAAGGTACATCCCTTGCACTGATCTGACTGCGCAAGAGTACCCTTGGGAAGCCCAGTAGAAATTTGCTGCAGTATCTTCAAAGCTCCATGGTGAAGGTGGCCCAATCTCCGGTGCCACAACTCGCCATCATCCCGGCTCACCACTCCTTCTGCCTTGCCTGCCATTGCCGCGCAGCCATCTACCTGCAATTGATAAAGGTTCTTAACTCGAACCCCTATCCTCCGGGTCTCACCAGTTGCCTTACTGCGCAGGAAAGCCTTTCCCTCGCTAAAGACAACATCATATCCCTTGTCTTCTAACATCGCCACAGAGATAAGATTCTTCTTCAATCCCGGAACATGCATCACTTCCTTCAATACGAAGGGTTTACCAGACTCCCTCTCAAAGGAAATGGTACCGATACCGGTCGCACTGTATCTACCATCATCGCCCATCTCGATGTGCACTCCAAGATCTTTCTCATCCAGATCAGTAAACAAATCTCGATCTTCTGTCATGTGAAAAGATGCACCACTGTCAAGAAACCACACTGATCCTGTCATACTTGAGACGAAGCATGCAATCAGAAAAAAAATCCAGCTCAAACTGCGAGGCTAAGGCCTCTCTAGCTGCAGTCCCAGCAGCCTGCTTATTTTTCTTCTTCTGTGGACAATTAGTGGCGTAATATCTGTGTTGGTGACAGTGAAAACACTTCACCTTAGACATGTCCTGCTTCTTTCATTTCGCACTGGATTGAGAAGCATGCTTCTTACTCTTCCCCTTATTTGCTTTGGTAGCCAAAGCGTAATTCTCTTCATCAGAGTTCTTTGATGAAGATCCGTCCCCGGTACTCCGCCTTATCTCCTCTTGCACAAGATCCGACCAAAGTCACTCCCATCTTGGCAATTTATCCCGACCATTGACAGAGTCCTGATAGGAGTGCCAACTCTTCGGAAGCCCAAGGAGAGCCAAGCTCACCAATTCCTCATCATCAACAGTCACCCCCACACTTCCCATCTCATCCCTACATTGGACGAACTTCGTGAGGTACTTGGGCATACTGTCGCCTTTCTCCATTTTTATGTTCCTGAGTTTGTCCTTGAGCGCCAACTTCCTCTGATCGCTCTTGCTTTGAAATAAAACTGTCAAAGCTTTCCACATCAAGAATGGAGAAGCCTTACCATGAAGGCTGGATACTATGTGATCCTTCACGCCCTCCAACAAAATCCTTCGACACTTTGCTGTCTTCTTTTGCCATGCGTCAAGTACGGCAGCATCACTAGAAGTAGGCTTTGGAATTTCTGCATCTATGAACTCCTTCAACCCATTGTCATCCAGCACCGCCTCCATCCTGTCCTTCCATGCAATATAATTCGAGTTGCCCTCAAGGGCATACTCCAATCGCAATCCGTTGAAAGACATCTCAACTTCGACACCAAGAAAACACTGCTGCAAATTCGAATTCCACCAGCACAAAACTCAACTGCTTCAATGTTTTGCAATTGCTCCAATGATCAATAACGCTTTGATACCATGTAGAAATTTGAATAACTGATATATTATTCACCGAGATTCTCCTGATCACACACTATTTTAGCTTCATGCATAATACAGAATCTCTTCTACCATTGATCATCACATGCGGAAATAAAATCAATTGCATGCATACATTAAAACCACAAAAAATCACACATATGAACACAGTATTTAATGGGAAAGCTTAAAGCTGAAAACCCCAACTATCTGTATATTATATGTCATGGAGATCATGCAACAATCATAGTACAAAAGCTCCTCACAAGCTCTCATGCACACCCTCAATTGCTACACACTATCAAGCTAGATCTAGCAAAACACATGCTCCAATCTTTTGCCACTTGATAGCCAGCCTCTATTGTGTTTTCAATGCTATGGGATGGCTTCATTAAATGGATAAACCACCTGGCTTGTACTGCGCAATCCTCATGGGCTTCTCCACCTATCCGTGTGTTGCAAATAGCAACTGTATAGTCACAACTGATAGTTAACCTGCTCTTTCACCTATTTCTGCACTGGTCTCCACTGAAACTGTCCATGCACTGAAGTTAACTGATGCATTCTTTAGTTGATTAATGAGTTTATAATTAGTGAATTAATTAATAATTAATTCACACCACTCTCACTAATTGTATCAATTAGTTAAACTTAATACAAATAGCTCAACTATGTTTAGATTAGTTAAATTGAATACAACTCCACTAACTTCCTCAATCAACTCCACCAAACTCTGTCACATGAGTTCTAACTGAAGTATCCATGCAATAGCTCCACATAACCCTTAGGAATAGCGTAATTCCTTCTGTCAGCTCATGTGCCACATCTGTGCACTTAAATGAAGTGTTCCAAGAGAACAAGATAATGTTTAGAGTCCAAATATTATTAAGAGCTAATAATATTGGACATATCTATTTTTAGACTAGCAATCTAAAAATAGATTCCACCAATATGTCTAAAAATACAAGTCCATCTATTTTTTCCGACTTGACCAACCATCCAAAAATAGCATCCTGCAACTCATAGAACATGATCCATATGTCTAAAAATAGACTTTGTGCCAAAAATAGCCTGCGGGCCCACTTAGTGAAGGTGACTCATTTCCACTAAGCTCATCATCTTGTTGCAATCTCAACAACCTAAAGCCAAAGAGGAACCACCTGAAGCCGGAGAATCCCTGTTATTGAAGAGGGTATTGCTTAAAGAAGCCAAGGAGACCAAAGAACTTGCTCAAAGGAAAAATCTATTCCAAACTATATGTAAGTCAAGGGGTAAGTGTTGCAAATTGGTAATTGATAACGGTAGTACTGACAACCTTGTTTCTACAGAGATGGTGGACAAGTTGAATTTGGAGAGAACAGTACACCCCACTCCTTATAAAGTATCATGGCTTCAGAAAGGCCATCGAATTATTGTAACTGAACAATGTAAAGTTGACTTCCAGATTGGTACTTATAAGGATGTTATTTTATGTGATATAATGCCAATGGATGTGTGTCACATATTACTAGGGAGACCATGGCAGTTTGACCGAAATGCCATACATGATGGCAGAAGAAACACTTATACTTTTGAGAAAGATGGGAATAAGCATACACTGCTGCCATTGAAAGCTGAAGCTGATGAGGAGACATCTGGAAACAACATTATGCTGATGAGTGGGAAGACTCTATTGCAGGAAGATGAGAAGGCGAGGAAATGCATTTTTCTATTTTTGGGAGACCCAAGGTAATTTTAACTTCTACAAATTTAGAATATTTACCTGAAGAAATTCGGAATTTGTTGAATGATGTTGCTGACATTGTTGTGGATGAGTTTTCGAATGAGTTGCCACCCATCAGGAGTATTAGCCACCATATTGATCTAATCCCAGGAGCCAGTTTGCCGAATAAAGCAGCCTACAGGTTAACACCACAGGAGAAAGTCGAATTGGAAGACAGGTCCAAGAACTGATGGATAAAGGGTTAGTAAGAGGAAGCTTTAATCCGTGTGCAGTACCAATAGTACTTAGTCCAACGGAATAAGATGAATGGCGTATGAGCACAGATTCTCGAGCCATAAAGAAAATCACCATCAGGTTAATGAATGAAGTTTTGGAGGAATATGCAGTCTCTAAAGAAGAGTGGAAAGCGGATTCGAAGAAAATCCAAGCTATCGTGAATTGGCTAACTCCTAGAAGCATATTTGACGGAGATGCCAGAAGAAGATGGCAGGAGCGCAGTAGTATAGACAAGCAGTGAGCAGATATGAAAAGGCAGAAAAGGAAATTCAAAATAGGTGACTTAATCATGTATTGCAGATTTGTACCTATACCAAAACCCAGAAGAAAAACCACAAGGAGACGCCATAATAGAAGAAATCCCAAAGCAGGAAAAAGGGAAAAGAGAGAGTCAACGAAAATGAGGAGCCAAACTTATTTAGTCAAGTGGAAAGGACAACAAATTGAATACGCCAGTTGGATGATTGGAGTAGAACTACAGAGATTGGGGATCGACTCCAAAGTACTACAAGATCAGTTTTTCTTCCCCGGGAGTCTGATGCAAGAGCATCAAGCACCTAGCCAACAATGTGACATCTTGGTCACATGTTGTGGCTAATTGGAAATAAAATAGACTTAGGAATAGTTTAATAATTTATTTTATTAAATTTGTTATTTATTTTAGGAGAATTGTTAGTTTGTTTTATATTTAATTAAATATGGCATAATAATAGAAATTGGTTTCTTTCCCTACGTGGAATAGAGCCAAGATAGGGGCAAATTCTTAATAATAGGGAGGCATTGGTTTGTTGAGGAATTCTAGAAGAATACTATTCCGAGAAGAATAGTTTCTCATATTTTGTATAAATTAGAGAAGCTGGAGATGAATAGGGGGTGAGTGTGTGTGAGGAATAACAGAGAATCTGAATTAGCTATTGAAATTGCAGAGGGGAAGCTAATGCTTATTAGCCCATGCAATAGTCTGTTGATTGGAAATTCAAATTGTCCATTTATTTTCTGGTTTTAATTATATTTGATGTGCGTAGTGTATATATATGTGATGCTAGGTAGATAGACCGAGTTCCTATTATCATTATGTGTCATCAACGTCACTGTAGTGAGCAAGCAAAACCGTTTACGCATATCATGTTTAAGTTGTATCACCACTGCACGGAAGGAGCTGAATTATGACATGTTATTGTTGTAAAGAACCCACGCAAGATCTGAACGCAAGCTGGGTTGTTAAGGAAAGACATATTCTAGGGAGTGGATTCATATGAATGCAGCAAGCCTAGCATTAAATTAAGAAATAGTCTCTGTGTGAACGGTGTTGACTGAAGCGAATGCCTTGACGTGCATAAGCGCTACGATAGGTGATTGGAAGACAATGTTAGCAGTATAAAGGACCACAGTTTGGTCGATGTGCTGCGTTCCAACTTGTGAAAACAACAGTATCAAATGCCAGAGTCGACTCGCATGAATCTCTGGAATTGATGCAGGGTCAGACCACAATGCTATGCGTTGAGAGGCTACGTTGCGTTGTGAAATTTGATGCATTACATGGCACGGTTATAATTGCAATAAACGTCGAAAGGATATTACAAGTTAATGATATTGCCGAAGGTGAAATGAAATATGGCTTTAATGGTTTTAAAATGTGTTGATATGTGGTTTCAAACCATCGATAGCGTTTAAAAGATCCTTTGTCAACATTGGTATGTGTATGGTAGAGTAAATAAACCATCGTATATGTTTGTTCAACTATCATATATGTTGGTTGGAATTTCATGTTGTTCGAATTCTTTAATGAATTCAAATTTGCAAGGATCAATTATAAACAATATAGTTCTAACGGGGTTTGAAACAAAATACCATTCTGACAAGAATAGACGGTATGTGGTCTAGAGATGTTTACATCATTATGTGGGGAATATTTCGGCAATTTTGACATTGATTAAAGTTGTGCAATAAAGAAGAAAACTAGTTTTTATAAGGGAAGTGAGGGCCTCGGTAAAAATTTACACATTTTACTACAGTGAACAGATTGGTAGGAATTGTGTGTTCTTTATTCCTACATCACTCCATCCAGAGCAGCATCTGAAGGACAAAGCATCCGTGCAGAAACCAGTTAGTGAAAATGTTCAACAAGAAAACCCACCACATTAATCATGGTTCACTCTGTTGAGTAAGAAATGGTTTTTCTAGATGTATTGGAAAAAATTGTAAATCATGTGTTGCAATTTAAAATGTAAAAGTGATGATGTGTTTTCCATCACTTATGAAGCAACAATGATATTTTGGCCTTGTATTAATAGTTGGGGTATTGATTCCATTTTATGTAACCTTGACCATCGAGTATGGTTATAAAATTGTGGTAAGTGTGGGGAATGCTCGGGTAATAGATTGGTCACTTTGTTAAGCATGTAATTTACAAAATTTTGTACTACAAGTTTGCAGATGATGTAGGTGTCAACTCATCACTTATGGCTCCGAAGGACAAGGGTGAAAGAGAATGAAGGGTGACCTTTCAGGACATTTGTGGTGCAGACAAGGTTTAAAGCAGTTTCATATTATGTTCATGCTTTTGGTGGACCAAAAGCTTCTCAGTGGGGAGATTGATCAAGATGGCTCTAGACACCCTAAGGAGACCAAGAGGGCTAATGATAGGTCAAAATTCAAAGTGGTCAGATTGTTCTCGAACTAGGTTCATACTGAAGTGCTCGTCGCCCTGATTCCAACGGTTTGAACAAATCTCCAATTTGAGCGCATATGGAGAAGTTAGAGCGAGTCAAATTTTTGGTCGAAGTTGGGCAGTGGGTCAGGTTTAAGTGTCCCACAAATTCACTGTCAACCGGCAGGGAGCCCAACTCTCGAAAACGGACGAAATTGTGGCCTCATTAATTTTCCCAATGACCCTTATTTTCGTTAAAATTTAAAATGGCCAATACTTTTAAAAAATAACAAAAAATATATATAAAAATGGAGGTGTTGGGCCACTACCCCCACCACCCCACCGTGTGAAAGCGTATCATATTAAAAACAAAAAAGAATATCAAATTGATTAGGGGGTGGGCTATCAACCCTGCCACCCTCGCTAGATCCCACTATACGACACAAATATTTAAACCAAACAATGATGTGGGTGGGCAGGCCACCTCTAGTGGACCCGGCCCATGCCACCCGTTGCTCCATATATATAATACAAGCCGGAGCCGGTGGGAGTTGAACCCACGGCCAACGGACCAACCCCACCCACGCGATGGCTCCATGACATTCAACCAAACCACTACCAACATATATTTAAAACAAATCAAACCACCAACTCATTATTATATATTTGTTATAAAAAAATTTATATGTGTTCAAACAACAACCAACGATTATAAAAAATAAACCAATTTTAAAAATCGTGCCAAATATTATGCTAAGTATGGAGCGGACGGGGTTTGAACTCGACTTGCCTCCACACTATTCGCTAAGCTTACCACTAGGCCAACCTCAGATTGTTTAAGTCCCCCCAAAAACCATTATTTAAACAAAAAAAAATCACTTGCCAAGGAGCCAACAAAGGAGGAGCATGGAGTTCAAGGTAGACTTATTTTTTTATCGTAGGTGGAACCTTGAGCAATTCAGGGGGGCAGTGGAACCATGATATGAGCCACATTTTCAAAGGGGCCAGAATTGTCTGGTGTCCAAATTGGAAATTTTTTATATGGATTTTACAGCTCTCGACAACGAGAATATGATGACGATGTCAATTTATACAACAGAGGTCTCGATTTTTTGGCCATTTTCTAGACTGGAATGATGGTGTCGGATTTCAGAGTGTGGACAGTCGATTTCATGCAATTTGATGCCACGACTTCGATGGTGTATTAGATCCATCAACTGAGCAACCTATTCTTCAGCCAACTTCAGAGTTGAGGTATATGTAGTGTTGTTGCCATGTACTTCATTGATTATTGTTGTGAGATGTTTTATGTCGTGTCGATTCCTTCTTGATGTATGATCCAAAATCTTGATGTTTATGTCATGTGATATGTATTCATCATGAATGGTCGTTTATGTTCTAAGATCCCTTTGTTGCCTTGATGGCGGGATACTCTTTGTCACCATATGCGAGGTTGTCATGCTGATAGGAGGTTTTTTTATGAGTGAGAGTTCCTTGTAGCGGAACGTCTCGTGGAGAGACTTTTTCCACTCATGTCGAGTGCACATTTCCTTGTATCACAGGTAAACAACGTCCATGTACATCATCACATTTTCCAAAAAAAAATGAAGCGACCAAAACCATCTAGACACCGAGGCCTGGAGACGTAGTCCACACTGGAAGAACTCTGTTATTGAACGTCTTGCGTTTTGTTGTGTGATTGTTGACATGTTTTCCTATTAATTATATTTTCGTATGTGTCCATTAATGCTTTGATAAAATGCAATTCTAATACATCACATAAGTAAAAGATCATGGGTAAATCCGGTAGCTAACAAACTCGGATCACCACCAAGTCACTAACCTCTACTTTTCTCCTCAAAGCTTTGCATGCATATTCGAACTCAAGAGAATACAGATTCTTGAATCTTGCATCGATATGTTTTTCCCATCCTGTGGCGATGTGTCTCAGGAACATATTTTCTTTTCTAAACATCACATCATAACCATGGTCTTCCAATACCACTACGGAAACAAGATTCTTTTTTAGTCCTGGAATATATAAAACATTTGTGAGTCTAAGAGGGGACCCAGACTCCCTCTGAAAGGTAATTGTATCTATGTTGGTCGCATTATACCTCCCATCATCTCCAAACTCTATGTTTTGTTGGAGGTCCTTCTCCTCCAATTCACTGAAGAGATCTCTATTCCCTGTCATATGGAACAAGGCACCATTGTCTAGATACCACATGCATCCCATTATAGTGTTGGCTATGCATGCAATGAGAGTAAAATCAATCTCAAACTGTGAAGCTAGCACTTCACCCACTGCAATTGCATGCTCCTTCTTTCTTGCCTTCTTATGTGGACAATTCAAGGTATAGTGCCCATTCTCTTGATAGTGAAAACACTTGATCTTGTACAAGTCTCTCTTTCCATATTTCCTTGGTACTTCTTTCCATTGCATTTATTTCCTTTTCCCACCAATGAAAAATATTCGTGTTTGTCTTTTCCAGAGGTCCAAGTCTGGTAACTTCTCCCTCCCATTCACAGAGTCCTGGTAACTATGCTAGCTCTTGGGAATGCCTAGTCGTTTAAATGAAAATGTTCTTTAGCATAAGGGAATGCGTAAACTGTACATTTTACGGTTAAATTTTTTATATAAAGATATAAATAATCATATTAAATATCATTGTTAAATACATGGAAGTATCCATATCGGCACGCACATTCGTTTGATTTTTTCATAATTTAATCTGTAAATAATATACTAACCATTTCATACTCTTTCTTCATAACATAATGCAAAAAATATATAAAAATTGGTGGAATGAAATAGTAATAAAATTAAATTATTCACCTTGGCATTCGACGAGACCTTCACCAACATGGTTGAGTGCAACCGTCACCCTCATGACTCTGTCATCATGGTAGTTGTCACTGTGACCCAATATCGTGACCTGCCATAGGAAAAATGCAAAGCAACCCAGTTATCTATCATTGTCAAGCTACAAGAAAACGAATAAAATAGAGTGAACTACAATGAATATGTGAGCTTGCTTACATTGTTGTGGCGAGTGAAATAATTGTTGGAAATGGTGATATACGTGGATGACTTGACTGCGTCAATGAGACCATCTTTGTAGTTAGACATAGAGCAATGGTCCACCTTGGTGAGATGGAAATCCCATTGCCATTATTTATTTTTCTATTCAGAGGAAAGGTGTTTACTATAGCTTTTCATAGACACTTACACTCATGAATGTGGATGTTGTGAATGATGACGTTTGTCACATTTTTTTAGGGTGATAAATGGCCTGATACCAATGTGGACGTTGACGCCTCATCCATCGATTGTTTTGAAATTGTTCATAAGTAGCTCTTCCTTGAGGTCACTGACCATGTCACCATGGAAGATGATCGAGAGCAGCTCCCTCTGAATCACAACATGACACAGTGTGCCATGTGATGGATTCATAACATCATCACCGACATCTGTAGCCACATAAAACTTGTCTTTTTTACCTCCGATGGCATCCTTGTCAAATCCAATGTCGCAATTTGCCAACTTTTTTATGTTGCGCTCCCAATTGGTGTCGCACCACCAACAGTCGTCAATGGGATTAATTGTTGCACATGACAACACAGTCAACTCCCCTCCTCCTCTTGTACTATCAATAATGCTTATATTTTTGTTTGAACACACATATGAAACGAAGCGAAACGAAGATTGTCAATTCAACCTCTAACATCAAATAAAAAAAATTAACAAAACAAAATGTAATTTTAAAAATATTAACTAAAAATGTAGGATAGCTGAAATAAGGGTTGTTGAGATTCAACAAGAATATCCAAGTGAAAATGAAGCACCTACGCGAGGATGGACCCTCGGGCTATTTTTAGGTGTATGTCTAATTATAGATGTATGGGAAAATTCTATTTATAGATTGCATGTATATTTATAGATGTATGTATACTATTATTATCCCTTAATATTAGTTGGACAATACACTATATTCTATTCTCAATGAGCACTTGGAAATAGTTAAATGAAGTGGAAAATCAGTTAGCTAAAGGAATTTCGAGTTAAGTGGTTGGTTGGTGGGACATGCAGGTTGACTTAGTTTTAACTAAGTGATTCGAAGTTGTAACAGAGTTGGAAGTGCAATTATGCAAGTTGTAAAGTAGTTTAACTCAGTTAAGTGAGTTAAACTCAGTTGTGCTAGTTGTAACTAAAGATACACTAGTGAGAGATCAAGTGAATTGATTATTAATTAATTCATAATCAGTGGTATCACATGCAACTGAAGATTTACTATTATTAACTGCATGCATGTCAGGTCTAGTGGAGACTCAGTTGAGTGCTAGGTGAAAGGGAAGTAAACTATGAGTTGTGACATTATCTGGTTGCACACATGCAACCACACACACATTGGATGTGCCCATGAGGATTGCGCAGTCAAGGCAGGAAGGATTTCACTCATTCAAGGATTGCTATCAGCTAGGATTGCGTAGTGGAGGCATGTTGTCTGGAGACAATAAATTAGCTAAGGAACTTGCCAATTTTTGTATGACAGTGTGAGACAATTAGCTCATGTACTGAGAGCTCTTGGATTAGAGCTTTGTATGTAATTGTTTCATGATCCATGATATAATATATAATAGAAGATAGTGGGGTTTTTAGCTATAAGCTTTCCTCGGTAAAATATGTGTGTTGTGTGTGATTGATCTTTCTTCATGTTATTGTAATTGGTGATTGTGTTTTAAATTCTGCAAATATTTGTAGAAGCGATTTTGTATTTAATAGTAGCATATTGTTATATCAGGATAATCCAGGATATAAATTCATTTTGTATTAAATTTATACATGGTATCAGAGCATAGGAAATTGCAGTAGTGAAGTAGGAGCTGAGTTTGTTGGTGGAAAGAATTCGAATTTGTAGAAAGACTTTCTTGGTGCTACAATTGATTCAAGATCAAAATGGCTTTCAATGACTTGAGGTTAGAGTATGCACTCGAGGGAAGCTCGAACTACATTTATTGGAAGGACAGGATGGAGGCAGTGCTCGAAGACAATGGCTTGAAGGAATTCATTGACAATCATGTTCCTAAGCCTGCTTTGTCAGATGTTGCCAATATTGATGCATGGCAAAAGAAAGTGGCAAAGGCGAGGAAGATCCTGTTGGAGGGAGTACGAGACCACATTGTCTCAAGCCTCCATGGGAAAGCCACACCATATGCTATGTGGAAGGCTCTGAAGGATCTATTCTAAAGCAGCAGCGACCATAGGAAATTGGCAATCAAAGATAAACTCAGGAATATCAAGATGAAAAAGGGCGATAACATTCCAAAGTATCTCACAAATTTTTTCCAATGTCAGGATGAACTGGGGAGTGTGGGAATAACTGCTGCTGGTGATGATTTGGTGAAATTGGCTCTCTTGGGACTTCCTAAGAGTTGTCACAGCTATGAAGACTCTATCAATGGACGAGAAAAATTTCCGGTTTGGGAACGACTATGGTCAGATCTGGTGCAGGAGGAGTTCAGGTGGAACACTAGAGATGGTTCTTCATCAAAGCATGATGATGAAGAGGATTGTGCTCTGGCTGCCAAGCCAAAGAAGGGGAAGGGGAAGGGGAATAAATTCCATTCTAAATCCGATTTTAAATGCAAGAAGCTAGATATGTACAAGGTGAAGTCTTTTCACTGTCACGAACATGGGCATCTTGCTACTAACTGTCCACAAAAGAAGAAGAACAAGAAGGTTGTTGGATCTGCAGTTGGTGAGGCCCTTGCCTCAAAATTTGAGCTTGACTTCTCCTTGATCACATGCATGGTGTTAAGTGCATTGGGATTAGTGTGGTATTTGGATAGTGGTGCTTCCTTTCACATGACAAGAGATAAGGAACTTTTCAGTTACTTGGAGGAGAAAGATCTCTAGATGCATATAGAGATGGGTGATGATGGACGGTACAGTGCTACCGGGATTGGTACTATTACCTTTCAGAGGGAGTCAGGTAAACCATTTCAATTGAAATATGTTATGCATGCTCCAAGTCTGAACAAAAATTTGGTCTCAGTCGCAACGTTGGAGGACAAAGGCTATGATGTTGTTTTTAGCGATGGAAAATCTTTCCTACGACATAAAACAATGGGTCAAGCCAAGAGGATAGGGATTCGAGTTAAGAATATCTAGAAGTTGGAGGTAGATGACTGCACTGCCATGATGGGCAAGGCAGAAAAAATGGTGAGCCAGGAATAAGGTGAATTATGGCACAGGCGATTAGGCCATCTTCATCATGGAGCCTTGAAAGTCATGCAGAAAATATCTACTGGACTTCCAATGGGAACACTTGCTCAGTTAGATGAGTGCAAGGGTTGCACCATGGGGAAGTATGTAAAGTCCACCTTTCATGTGGAGGAGAACCATGCTTCGGGGATCCTTGAGAGAGTTCACACAGACGTGTGTGGACCGTTCTCGGTTGCTTCAACAACAAAACATAAGTACTATGTTATTTTTGTTGATGATTTTTCTTGTAAATGCTAGATCTTCTTCATGCAGAAGAAGGATAAAACATTCTCAAAGTTCTGTGAGTTTAAGGCATTAGTAGATAAAGAGTCGGGGAAGCAAGTGAAGGCTCTTAGGAGCGATAATGGTGGAGAATACATCTCTAACAAATTCAAGAACTTCTAAAACAAAGCAGGAATTCAAAGAGAACCCATATTGCCTCATAACCCACAGAAAAATGGGGTCATGGAGAGGAAGAACAGAACGATTGTGGGTGTAGCACGAGCGATGTTGCATAATCAGGGCCTACTAATGCATTCGTGGTCAGAATCATGCAACAGTGCAGTTTATGTGAAAAACCATTATCCTCATACAATACTTGGCATGAGTACACCTGAAGAAGCTTGCACTGGTAAGAAACCAGATGTTTCACACTTTAATATTTTTGGCTCATATGTTTATGTGCATGTGACCAAGGACGCCAGGAAGAAGCTGGAGCCGACTACTGAAGTTGGGATTTTTGTGGGGTACACAGAAACACCCCATAATTATCATGTGTATTGGCTAAACAATAGAATGATTGTTGTGCGACGAGATATAAAATTCGATGAGGGGAAAGCCATGCGGTTGTCTCTTGAGAGGGAGCTAGACTTGCGTGCAGTGGAGGAACTACTGGTTCCCAAATATGGGTCTCTAGATGTGGATCAGTCGCAGGAGGAGGTTCATGGAGTGGAGGAGTCCACTCATGTAGAGCCAACCATCAGAACTGACAGAAGGCATACCACGGAAGAAAATAAGCTGAGACTTGATACTGCATAGAATGTAGGAGCCCCTACTTCACAGCGCATACAAAGATAGTCTCCTGATCGATTTACTGGATACATGGCTCTCATGAGAAAATGTATTGTGAATAAACCATCTTTCTTTCAGGAAGCAGTGCAGGAGTCCACATGGGTAGATGCAATGGTGGAGGAGTATGAATCGATTGTAAAAAACAATGCTTGGGAAATTGTTCCAAGGTCGGTTGATAAATCAGTGGTAGGTTCGAGATGAATCTACAAGGTAAAGAAAGCTGCCGATGCAAGTGTGGAGAAATACAAGGCCAGATTTGTGGATCAGGGCTTCTCACAGATCGAGGGGATAGATTATGAAGAGACCTTTGCACTTGTCGCAAGGTATTCTTCCATAAGGACCATCCTTGCTCTCAGTGAAAATGGGTTGGCGCATTCATCAGATGGATGTGAAAACTTCTTTTCTCAATGGGATCATTGAGGAAGAGGTGCACATAGAGCAACCTGAAGGTTTCGAGATCATCAACAGCAAGTCGCATGTGTGCCGACTCAAAAGAGCGTTGTATGGGCTGAAGCAAGCACCCCATGCTTGGTACACTTTGATAGACAACTATTTCACCGGACTGGGCTTCACCAAAAGTGAAGCAGATGCAAACCTATACCAAATTTTGGTGGATGGTAAGATTTTGATCATTGTTCTTTATGTTGATGATTTAATATTGACTGGTGATAAGAAGCTGATAGTAGATACACTCATGCAAGGAGGATCTTGCAAAGGAGTTCGAGATGAAGGATATGGGCCTCCTTCATTATTTCCTTGGTTGGGAATATGGCAGTGAGATGGTTAAATTTTTGTGTCTCAAAACAAGTATGCAAGGGAGATACTGGGTAAGTTTCACATGCAGGGTTGCAAACCCATGGATACTCCTCTTCCAGAAAATTGGAGGACAGAGGATGCTACTTCTTGGAGAGGTAGTGGATGCTATTGTCTATCGACAGTTAGTGGGTTCGCTAATGTATCTAGTGAACACGAGACCAAACATTTTCTATGCAGTCAACCAGCTGAGTCAAGCTATGGTTAAGCCTACCAAGCTCTTTTGGAAGGTGAGTAAGCATGTCCTGAGATACCTTAGGGGCTCATCAGAGTATGGTTTATGGTATAGACAGACAGATGGAGTGAAGTTGCATGGCTTCACGGATGCAGATTGGGTTGGAAGTCCAACGGACAGAAAGAGCATATCAGGGGGGACCTTTAGTATTGGGTCTATAGTTGTTTCTTGGTACAATAGGAAGCAGAGATCCGTGGTACTCAGTTCAGCGGAAGTGGAATACATGGCAGTGAGTCAAGCTGCATGTGAGGCTATCTGGATGAGAAAGATCTTGGTTGGTTTGTTTGGTTCTCATTTAGATCCGACAGTGATTCACTGTGATAATTAGAGTTGCATTAAAATCTCGATTAATCCTGTGTTTCATGATAGATCTAAGAATATAGATATCTGGTACCATCATCTCAGAGATTGTTTGCAGAGGAGGATCATGTTGCTTCAATACATTCCCACAGAAGATCAGGATGCAGATATTCTAACAAAGGCACTCACCAGGAGAAAATTTGAATACCATAGAGACATGATCGAGGTGAAGGATAATCCCTTTCTTGTTGAGAGGGAGTGTTTAGATTCAACAAGAAGATCCTAGTGAAAATGAAGCACCTACACTAGGATGGAGCCTCAGGCTATTTTTAGGTGTATTTTTATTTATAGATGTATGTGCAAATTCTATTTATAGATTTCATGTCTATTTATAGATGCATGTCTACTATTATTATCCCTTAATGTTAGTTGGACAATAAACTGTATTCTATTCTCAATGAGCACTTGGAAATAGTTAACTGAAGTGGAAAATCAGTTAGCTAAAGGAATTTCGAGTTTAGTGGTTGGTTGGTGGGACATGCAAGTTGACTTAGTTGTAACTGAGTGATTCGAAGTTGTAACAGAGTTGGAAGTGCAGTTATGCAAGTTGTAAAGTAGTTTAACTTCGATAAGTGAGTTAAACTCAGTTGTGATAGTTGTAACTGAAGATACATTAGTGAGAGATCAAGTGAATTAATTATTAATTAATTCACAATCAGTGGTCTCACATGCAACTGAAGATTTACTATTATTAACTTCATGCATGTCAGATCCAGTGGACACCCAGTTGAGTTCTAGGTGAAAGGGAAGTAAACTATCAGTTGTGACATTATCCAGTTGCACACATGCAACCACACACAAATTGGATGTGCCCATGAGGATTGCAGTAAAGGTAGGAAGGATTGCACTCATTCAGGTATTGCTATCATCTAGGATTTCGCAGTGGAGTCAGGTTGTCTAGAGACAGTAAATTGGCTAAGGAAATTGCCAAAAATTTGTATGACAGTGTGAGGCAGTTAGCTCATGTACTGAGAGCTCTTGGATTAGAGCTTTGTATGTAATTATTTCATGATCCATGATATAATACATAATATAATATAGTGGGGTTTTTATCTATAAGCTTTCCCCAGTAAATTATATGTGTTGTGTGTGATTGATCTTTCTTCATGATATTGTAATTGGCGATTGTTTTTTAAATTCTGCAAAGATTTGTAGAAGCGATTCTATCTTTAACAGTAGCTTATTGTTAGATTAGGAGAATCTAGGATATACATGCATTTTGTATTAAATTTCTACAAGGGTTGCAGCACCTCGCCCAGTAGCACCTACATGATCCGAAAATCATGTAGTTTTTTTCTTAACTGTTAATGCTTATTAACCATTTTTTCTAACTACTAATCTGACGACACACAAATCTTCAATCGTCTAACATTCTATCTGACGTTGAATAGATGTACACAGTGGCAGCTAGGGGAGTTGTTTTCAAAGAGGAACGCCTACATAAATATTGATATGACTCTGATGATATTTATTCACAACCTCACAAATAATCTAGAGTTGTGATGTTTCACCTAAATTTAAGGAAACATATCACCGTAGAAAACAAATGTGGATTATTTTATACATCCAACTGAATCAATGCTTTATTAGTTGTTATTTAGTTGCCCAATATATCTTAGTTAAGTACATTTTAGAAATATCTTAGTATTTTAACAAGAATAAGACTAATCTTAATTTTAAATTTTAAATATTTCGAAATATATTATTTTATTTTTGCATTTTTTTAATGAAGAGTTTATTTAAAATACACGTGTTAAAAGAAAAAATATATATATATATATATATATATATATATATATAACATTTCATCTTTAAAGACTTAGGTGAATATATATCCTTCCAAATGAAAATAAAACATTCCCTTCAAATTTCATCATGGCTCTTGACATCGAGAATTGAGAATGAAAAGACAAATTTCCCACATAATGAATAGTGCTTATTTAGAGTTATGAGAGGGATAAATAATCGTATATTAACTTAGGCAAGGCAGGTGGTCTTTCGCTTCTATATCTTATCTCTGAGCTCAAAAACACCATATCTTATATATGAGCTCATAAATAAATATGCAGAAGTTTATATATATATATATATATATATATATATATATATATATAATTGAGGTTATGAATGGATAATATGGGATGGGTGATATGCAGTAGACTATGCTAGCATGGATGGTATGGGATGAATGCATATATATTGGAATACATATTACTAGCATTTGTATTTTAGGGTGTAAAGGGAACAATGACGGTATTAGATGGATGGTTGAGGGTAGCTGCTTTAAATGGAGGGTGTTGTGTTGATTTTAAAAACATTAGAGATTTCTATAGTAGTGGTTTACAAATTTCCACAGTGTTAGCTCGAAACCTGTGTTGACTTTAAAAACACCACGTCGAAGAGATCTCTAGGCCTACAAATCTTTAAAGTATTAACTCGTTGAACCTCACAATAAAAAGGCCTTCTGCCTAAAAACTTTAACCATTGTGTGATACTTATTATAACTAGGCTAGGTGATTACTGTGGTCCTTTTGGATGATAAAAATAGCAAAAAAAATAGGAGTTTTCAGACTTATTTAAAATTGATGCAGTCAGATGTTAGGAAGACATAAATTAGAGTGAAAAATGTCAGATACTGAAGCGCAAATCAGAGTTGGCAGCAATGTAGAGGGCACAGATGTAGATTCAATAGAAACAGAGATATTTCAGTAGACAGTGCAGTAATCAATAGCAATCAAAGACTCTGATGATAGATGCATCATATTGATTCATTTTTTTTTTAGGATATTCGGTTTTAGGAGCTGCAGAAGAAAACAACTCTAGAGAAGTATTGAAATTTGCAACAAGAAACATTGAAATTGGCATCCACAAATGAAATCCAGAAAATGACACCCAAAAATGGCTACCATATGAGGCTTTTGATTTATTTTTCCCTTAATTAAATTGGAAGAAAAATTGTAATTTCATCTCATGACTACTTGTATTAGTTAACTGAGTCAGGAAGACATAGTTAGCTTATGAAATTCGAGTTAAAGGTCAAAGAGGATGCATGTAGAGGATTTTCTTATTTTTAGGGGGTCCAATTACAGTTATTTGTGAGTTGTAATTATTTAACTCAATTAATCACGAGATCATGTGTTATGCTCAAAAATGAAAGTTCTTGAAACATGACTGAACATGAGCGAACAGAAAGGTCTCATCGTTGTGATTTCGACGCCGCAAATGGTTAGAAAAATCGATGTCGTATGAGGAAGATATCGCATTCTGTCTGTTTTCCCAAAAAACAAAAATTTTGTGACTGGATGCCCAATCAGCATGCAGGTACAGTCAACAGGTATATTCTAGGGAATATTCCATTTTCTTACAACAAATCAGATCGTGCCATGTGGCTTAATCTGGGCGTTTTATATTTGTGGTATGGAAGTGTTTCTGACCGTTGATGAATTTGTATGTTTTGTTATGAGTCGTTGGATGAGCGACACATGGAAAGCCCAGAGGCTGCCATGTGTCCTCAGAAGGGTATGTTAAAATTTTTTGAAGGCCAAAGGAGTCGAACTAGAGATCTCGGGCGTGGGCACGAACAATTTTACCAACCGCTCTACGGGTGTTACTAAACCCTATAGGGTCGAGGCTTTCTTATATGGTTTAGCAAATGGATGGGCAGATAAAAATAGGGGTCGGCCCCGAAGGGCCAACCCCAACCACCATATAACCGACGACTATGATCGAGATCCAATGTTATCCAAAACAGAGGTTTAAATCGTAACTCCGGCGAGCGTTAAACTCCATCACATGCAAACGTGTTTTTAAATGCTACCCGACGGTTACGGTATCAACTCCGGATATAACTCTAGTTCCGACCATGGTAACGCGGTAGTTCCGCAAAGGTTGCAGGGTTGGAATGTAGCAACCCCCTCCCCCTTAACCATCACATTAAAAATTTACGGGTTAGACTGGCGAGAACAGTAGCGACGCCCTAAAATTTAGGGTTTTTACCAAATTTAACCACAGTTAAGTGCAGTCTCCAATTTTAATGGAGATTTTCTAGCTGACATCGGGAAAAATGCATTGGGAGGTCTTTTTTCGACCAATTTGGGTGAAACAAGAGTCTACCTAGACTAATTTGAGAATGCTGGAGTCATTGGTGTAGAGAAAACAACCATTAAGGCCTGTAAACACATGTAATTTACAATTTTGAGGATAATGACAAAGAGGGACATACCATTGGGAGCTGGACCAGCAGATGTAGCCCAGGAGGGGTGAACTGCCTCATCATGCCTACTGTGTAAAAGTTATGTGTGATTGTTTTTCTTTGTTATACACTGTTGTTCAGTGTTTTTAAGGCTTATTTTCATGCTTAAAGTTCACAAATTCATCTATGTTTCATGGTTAAAACACTCATTCTTTAAGCAAACAAATGGAGATAATTTGTACATGTTTATATTACTGAAAGGACACTTAGCACAAAAAAACTAATACATTCCTTTTAGATCATTAATTGAGTTAAAATCAGTTTAACTAGTTCTAACTAAGAGATGAGCTAGTGATAGGTCAAGTGAATTAAATTAGATTTAATTCACAAGTAGTGATCAATCAGTTAACTTATAATTCACTATAAATAGTTGTTGCATGTTAGTTCTAGGGAAGGCCACGTTGAGACAGAGGTTAAAGGGAACATATTTATTAGTTGTACTATTAGAAAATTGTTCAAGTCATGCATGAGGTCATCGGGAAGGCCCTTAAGGATTGCACAATCATTAATTGGTATTTTCCTAATTAATAGTTTCTTTACTCAGAATTTTACTAAGTTTCTTTACTTCTTTTACTAAGTTTCTTTACATGGAATTTTTCTGAATATTTTATTAAGGCTACGAACACCTGCACCTTTTCCTCTCAACCTACATATCTTCAGGACTTGCCTTCTCCTTTTCGAGTTTATGAATAATTTCCAAACTCAACCAGGCCCAATGTCTTTCTCATTAACACACCTATGAAATGCATAGTGCATAAAAATGTAATCTACAAAATCACATGGTAGCTCAGTGGACTCCCCATTTTACTCATGCGCAGTTATGAATTCTATTCATTAAGAATGGCTCAATAATACAAGGCTTATAATTCAAAAAACAACAATGCATTCCATAACCACACATATGTATCTAATGAAATAAAAAAATATATTTGATTATCACTTATAATAATAATTCAACGAGATTCATGCTCATGAAGAATTTATAGAAAAACAACCAAACAATCATTCCTCTGAAAATGATAGGAATTAAACCATTCTTCAAGGATTACACCAGGCATCATCATTATATCTTTCTACAGGGATCACATTATGCATATTCATAAAGTAATTTGAATGGCATTGGAAGCATACATATAAAATTAACTTGCACATGATGCATAATAAGCACTATTGCACAACTGCGTAGGACCCAACCACTCCTCAACATCACAAGGGAAAGAACATCCTTTAGCATTAGTTCATGCACTTAATACATAGAGAATATTTACAACACAAGAACATGTATATAAATTTGGATAAACAGTTATCTTATAATGAAGAACCTAGCAACTAAGTTTGGACTTCAACTCTCCACCCAACCTTAGACAAGGCTACAACCAATCTTACTTGCAATTGTCGCCCCCCACCCAGATTCGAAAGCTTGAGTTAGAGTGTTTTCTGAGGAATTTAAAACTAATATTATCTACCAAAACAGAGTGTCTCGAGGTTACCTCACCTCTACCCACCTATTATCCATGATCACACATAAGGTAGGTAACATCCTCATTTGAACTTAGTGGCGAAAAAATCCCCACTAGAGCCTGATTTTCAAATTCAACACTTGATGCATATTAATGTGATCTCCTAGAAATAGTCTCATCCAATAATTATTTTGTTTTACACATTGATTGTATTTTTTCCATACAACTAATTGCACCCCGAATATTTTCCTACTACCCAAAACCTCTTTTTCTCAATTAATTGAATCATTGAAACCCTTTTCCTTGCCACAATGTTTTACCTCTTTTATATAGAGTGTATCAATCATATATGTTGCTTCTTCCTCTCTACCAAAATGGTTAACCACTTTTACCAATAATTCCTCATCCTACAACCCTAAACCTCCAACATACCTTGGCTTATCCAAGTCAAGTATCTCATTTAAACCTTATACAACTAAATGTGGGAAAGAGTAATTATTAATCCTTTCCACAGATTGTGCATCAAATCAATTCCAAATCAGGCCTTTACCCAATATGACTCCCATACTAGTATGAAATCTAGAATTTGCGTTGCTTACATAACTATATGATTGAAATACAACTCCTAATATTTGGTCCATTATACCATTGGATTCTTGTTGTCTTGTGTATTATGGTTGAAATAGTAAAACAACACATACATAAAATGGAAATACCTTCCAACATGTCTTTAGTGTAATCCAATAGTTCCTTTTATTGACCCATGGTTTGCATTCTCTAGAAATGCTTACCCTAGCTTCCCACTCTATCTAAACCTAGCCATTCCCTCTAACTAGTGCCAAATATTAAGAAATAGAATCTCTTATGATAATAACAATTAATATTTATAAGCAATGGTATACATATTTCAAAGACACTATAAAAAAGTAGTTTTATAGTGTACCTCTTGTCAAAATCATTAATATTCATTGATAGATGCATAGTATACCTCTTGTCAGAATTTTTAATTTTTATTTTGGTTTAGCGAACCGAAGGTGGTGTTGTGGCCAGCAACAACCCCCCTTCTTATTTAGTATTAGTAATAATACTAAATAAGTGGGGACCCTTAGTTTAAAATCCAAAAAATTTATTGATGTTTTGTTTTCATTTTCGATAAAACTCACTATCATTGACTTAAAGAAATTTCTTTGGGAAAAGCTTTAAATAAACTTAATTTTATGATAGATTACAATAAAACCTTTCTTTTAATATCACATCCATCGCACGCAAAAAATACATTAACATATATTTTTCATATATTATATTTTGCGATATTGCGATGTCGCGATATTACAATTTCGTGATGTTACCGATTGCGAATTATGAAAGTTGCGATTTGCGATGATATGAAAGTTGCGATTTGCGATGATTTGAAAGTTGCGGTTTGCAATGATTTCAATTTACGAAAGCTGCGATTTGCGACACTGCGATTTTGCAATATTGCAAAGCAAATCGCAGATCGCATTATATCAAATTCTTTAAATCTCATTATACGAAGTAAATCTTTTCGTAAATCGAGATATGTTATGCGCCTTAATGTCAAGTTAATGAATGGATTGCCAATGATTAATGAAAAGGATTTTGTTTTGATCAAAGGGTTATTTCACGATTGATTAATATATTTCATATGCCTTCAGCATTTAAAACTATCCCGTCACCTTTCTCATGTCATTATTCTCACTTAATTCGTAAAACTGCAGGTGCGAAGAACAGGAGACTATACAAAGAAATTTTCAGAGCATTATGGGAAAGAAAGAGAAAGCTCCGAGTTCTAAAAATAAAGAGATGGATTCCTTATACGCGGACACTACTTGCAACAAGGACGCTGGTATCACCTCCTGGGAGGGTATGTTTAATTTACTTGAAGAAGAAAACCCAAGGGTAATGGATGTTTCAGCTACCGCTGGTTCAAGTAATTCCTCTGAAGCTTCTCTTACAGAACTGGCTTGTTCATTTTTGCACCGGATAGCAGCAAGACCAAGAATTCTTCCATATATAGATATGGTCAAATGGGTGCTGGATAGCACTGATATCACAGACAGACAGTTCAAAACTCCAGGTCAAGAGCTCATCGGGTCATTCACTCCAGAAGACTTGAGGCTTATGTATCATTTGCCAGAGCCTCGGGAAACTTACAACAAACAATTTATGGAGAAATTTGCCAAAGAAAATGCCAATTTAGCAGAATGCACTAAAGAATGGTCTAGAAGAGATGAACCACTGAAGAAAGATAAACATGGTATGTACAGTACCGGTTCACTCACTTCTCCATATTGTTTTGCTACTGCTATGTTGTGTAGGCTTTTTGGAAAGCCTGACATTAATAAGTTTTTTCTTGAATGGCTTCCCCTACTGAATGCTGTTGTTAACGCTACCATTATGGACTGGGCCAAAATACTATCTGATAATTTAGCCACTGCTATTTTCAATTACCGGTCTAAACGAACTGTCTCTTAGAGGATTTATCCTCCTTTTTATCTATCTGCCTATGTTATGGATTCAATATGCTTTGTTTCTAAGTTCCCTTTAATGGGTTGGCAATGGACAATTTAGGATACCTTGCCCATCCATGTTTATCACAAAGAATTGTGGGAGTCAAAATTCATTCCTCATTTTTACAAGATTTTCCATGGCATAATGTTGCCTCTGTATAGAGTGTTGTGTAATAAGGATGCCCCAAGGTTGTCTCCTGAAGTAGAAGTAGACATTCTCCCTGTCGCAAGATGGTTTGGAGAAGAACTATTTACTTATGTGAGGATTTTTGGGAGATTTTCTTCTCCTCATGTTTTGCCCTTATATGTTCCGGATAAACTTATAGCCCGGGAAATTGCATATCAAACCTGTGGAGATGGAGGTTTAACAAAAGAATTAAAGGATAAAAAGAAGGCCATCTGGCCACAATTTCCTGTTTCCTGCGGAGCATTTTCATTATTTGATGTTGGTCATGCATTTAAGGAAGTTAGCAATGTTACATGTTTAAAATTGTTTAAGTTTCCGAGAAGGCTATTTGATCCGCATTGTATTGTCAAGGATTTCACCACTGTTGTCAAAATCAGAATATTTTCTGGAGAAGAAGATCTTTTTGATGATATGTTTCAAGAAAAATGTTCATTTAAAGACATTTTGAATTTATCTCAAGCACGGTTCTCCCCAGAAAAATTTCAAGAGTTTAAAGTATATAGAGAAAGAAGATTGACAACTATTCCTTTGGATAATTTGCGCTTGGAACCCGCAAGGGAACCAACTCCTAGTGTCAGTCTCAGTGGCAGCTCAGATTCAGAAAGGTCTAAGTCAAAGTCTAATAAAGAAATTTCTGAACATTCTAAAAAATCTAATCAGGATAAAAGTGAAGGCTTAGTCAAGGATACAACTCAATCAAAAGAGTTGTCACAACAACAGATTTCAACTACTCCACAGTTGAATCTCCCACCTCTTAATGTACATCAACCATCCATCAGCACTCAGTTAGATGAAGAATGGGAATCATTTAATGATTTGATTAATGTTGAAGGACAGAATATACAAACTCCTGTACAGATAGCAAAACGTTTGATTACAGAAATAAATGGCAATGTCACAAAAAAGGAACATATACCTATTACTCCCTCTGCCGAGTTTGTACTTAAAATAGAGGAAATTCCTCCTCTGGATATATTCTATAGCCCGCAACATAAAGCAGTAGTAAGGAAGCAAAGAAAGAAGAGAAAATTAGAAAGTGCACTCTCTACTGATGCAGAACAATTGGATGTTTTATGGAAAGATCCTACTACAGATCCCACTGAAAATCTTACTAAATTATCTCAGATAACAGGAGCTTATGCCTCCGCGACTATTGACAAAGCATCTGAGGTAAAGCTATTATTAAATGAAAAAGAAGATCAGATACAGGTTCTGCAACAACAATTGCAACAAGCACATGCCAACAGTGAAGCACAGATGAAATTTGAAAAGTTACAGCAAGAGTTTCAGCAAATGAAGATCGGGTATCAGAAAAGCTTGGCAGAAAAAGAGAAACAAATACAGATTATGCAAGAAACGCATAAAGATGACCCCAAGCTTACAGAGTTTATCTCAGAGTCCATTTCTTTGAATAATCAACTGCTGCAACAACAAGATATATTATGCCAGAAGATTTCACAGTGGAACTCTTTTTTTCAAGAAAGTGATAAAATCACTAATCATGTCGTAGAATTACGACATGATTATGATTTAACTAATGAAAGAGTTACTAATTATTTGGCATGGAAAAAGACAGAGGAAGGAAAAAGAGTAGGAACACCAATTATCAATGACAGCCATAAAGAAATTCTCTTCAATAAATGGGATGCACAGATCAGAGAGGCAGAAAAAGCAGCAGAGGACGCAGCTACAGCGGCGAGCAACATTACTGATTGTGTAAATGAGAATTTGCACAAGGTTAATTTAATTTCAAAAACCATTCCAGGATACCTACCACAAGCACAGCAATTGCAAACAGAGTGGAAACAGAAAGCGGAAGAGAAGGCAAAATCAATTCAAGGATTGACAAAATTAAATTGGGATTCTTACTGGACCTGTCTAGTAAAACCACATAGTCAATGCAGTACTCTTAATTGCATCATTAATTCTGCTGAGAAGATCGCACCAACACTTGCTGACTTCGTCTTTTCGGGACAATTGAAATCTGAAGTCGGCCAGCCCCCTCTTCTCAAATCAATGCTGGATGCTTGCAAATTCAAAGACCAAATTCACAAGTAGTTAGTTGTTAAATTTAGTTTTAGATTTAGTGTTAGTTTTACTTTATTTTTGCCTAGTAAAAGGACGGTCATTTAAACCGAATCCTAAATTTTTGTAATAAACTATAATTAGATTTATTTAGTAGTATTTAAACCCTTCTCATGCATTTAGAAAAGGGTCCTGAAATTTGTCAAAAACTTATCGTCAGAACATGCACTTCTGCACCCTCAGAGGAGGTTTTGATGAATGAATGGAACAAGATTTATTGATATCTTTGTCTAATATCTGCTACTGATGTTGCATTTCTGTACTCTTAGTAGATGTTGGATTTAGAAGATATAAATCATTATTGCTTCTAGCTCATGAGTAGAATCAATTATAAATGGTACTTTTATCTCTTAACTTTTTCTGCTTCTGTGTTAAAAGTAATATTTATGTTCAGTTATTTATATATTGATGCTTGAATGCTTCAGTTTTCATTTGGCACCTTTGTACGGTGGTGACTATTTGTTTATGCTTAATGTATGAATAACTTATTATGCGATATGTTTTCTACAACTGTTTCATCTAACTTTTTATATAAAGTGGTTCATCTTTATTGAATTCTTTTCTTATAGCAATTGAATAATATTTATTACCAGTTGTTATTCGAAATCATTTTAGATCGCATAAACAAGATTTTATCCCGGTTTTAGTTTAGAATTAGATATTTTTGTTTTAATTAGAATACAATTTGCATATGATTAGATTAGAAATAGAATAAAATCATTTCACTTAGGAAATTTTTTAGGAAATATCTATTCTCAACACACACACACACATATTGGGAAACTGGTCCCATTATCTCCAGTCGGACCCACTACACCAAACGGAAAAGGAGCTGCTAACCAAGGTCCGGACTGGGTGGGTATCCCCCTTGTTGTAGACCCGATTTTCGGGGCTTCAACAGGTGGTAAGCTTAAAATATAAGTTATTGAGAGTCAAAAAATAAAGTAAGCTAAAACAAAGATAAACACGCGAGATACTACAATCCATAACTAGATTTTTGTTAGGCCAATCATATGTGCGGACATCCCAGCAAAACATGTCACAAAACACACAAGCATTTATAGCTCAGTGTAAATAATTATCCATATATAATATAACTAACATTATGCGGAGGGAAAAGGTTATTATTTCTCAATTAAGAACCAACTCGCATAAACTTCATTGTCAAAGAGGATGGTAGAAAAGGCCTAAAGAAGCTTGGGAAGAACGGGTGTGTACATTTTGCACATTTAGGGCAATGGAATCAGAAAAACATTTCATTTTGGAATGTGATGTGTTCTAAGACATCAGAGAAAGTTATGGGAATATGTTAGCATCGATTTCTTAGCATTGTCTTTTCAGCAATGAGATTGTTGAAAGGTTGGGTCAGTTCATCATCAATTTGAATAAGAAAAGGAATGAATTACAAAAGGTGAAAAACAAAGAACTGATGGTCCCGTAGACTATTCAATTTGAATAGGAAAAGGTCTGGATTGCAAAAGGAGAAAAACAAAGAACTGATGGCCCCATAGACTATTTTTAGTCTCGTGGACGTTAAAATATAATTTAATTTCATTATAAAATAGATCTTCTTCTTGGATATCATAGTAAACAAAGAACTGATGGCCCCATAGAGTATTTTTACTCTCATGGACGTTAAAATATCATTTCATTTCATTATAAAAAAGAGCTTCTTCTAGGATATCAGAGTTAACACATGGATTTCCGAGCAAAGCACTTTCCATAGGGTCCATTTAATGCTGATTTTTATATTGTTTCTCGTGTCTTACAGATGCTTTAAATAAGACAACTATATTTGGAAATCATAGATGATGTGGGGAGTTTGAGTTTATAGTGTCATCAATATTTGTTTATAATTTTTTTTTTGACATTTTAAAGTAATATATTATAAAATTTAGAAGTATTTGTTACTATATTTATTTATGTAAATCATATAAAATATTTATACTTTTACTTTAGTGGAGAGTATTTATTTATGTGAATAAATTCATGTTACTCAATATTTATCCTTCCAAGTTTCTATAGATCATATGGTGATTTTCTTATTTTGATATCGTGGTTTCATAAAAGTAAATATTTCTTTCATTTATAACATGAAATAACTTGAAAAAATTATTCTAAAAATAAGAACATCACTCTAAATTTATTAATTTACAAAGTGAATTTTAATTAATAGGTAGATTGAGAAGTTTTTGAATTATTAATAAAATAATTTATTTATAATATTGATTAACTTAATATATTTATTGTAATTTTTTAATTTAAAATATTTAAAAAAAAATTAAAGTATTAAGTATAATTACGTCAGAGGCATTCTCTTTATGAGATTGGGTGGGAAAAGACTATTCACTCCACCCAATCAGAGAGCTTCCTCATTTCCCTTCTAGCCAATTATATATTGACATGTGCATTGGGTGAATTTAAGCCATCCTAGATTTCTCCACAGATTTGCCTTTCTTTTCGATTTCTCCACAGATTTGTTGCACGGTCATGGCGATTTCTCCATGGATTTGTTGCACAGTCCTGGCGATTTCTCCACGGATTTGTTGTGCGAGAGGAAGGGGAAAATGTCTTTCTTGGTGAAAGTTTCTCCGCACAGCCATATTATTTATGAGAAGCACAAGAAAGGAGGTGGAGGTTTCGAATGTCGAACCTCCTAGGGGAGAGATGTATAATGTTGTGCAGGGACCAGTAATTGTTATAGTACTGGTCCCATCAACCCACCAAAAATAGGCATATATGCAACCAATAATTAAACAAAAGAAATAACTTGAAGTCCAAATATATATTAAATTATGTCCAAAATTTCCCAAGTCATTGACTGGGCAAACAAATTTCCATAAATAGTTTAATTAGTATTAAGAGTACAAATCCTATTGTCTCAACTAGAAAACTAATAAAACCATTTTCCTTCCAAAATGGTCAATTCAAGAAGTACAATAAGGCAATCACTTCATCCCATATGATCACCCCTGATGCTGTGTATCATATGTAAATATCCATACCTGCACATAATAAAAGGAAATGTATGTCAACCATAATTGTTGTGTTATTCAACATTTAAACCCACTGTGTTCAATAAATGACACCCACCCAATAACAACATTTAAACCCACTGTGTTCAATAAATGACACCCACCCAATAACAACATTTAAACCCACTGTGTACAATAAATGGCACCCACCTAATAAATTCAATAAATGACATTCAACCTATTCTATTTCCCATTAAAAGAGATCACATCACATGGATCAACAAAAATAAATTTCCAACCATTGGATCACATCAAATTCAATCCCGATCACACATGAAAAATGAAGCCATTGCAATCCATGTCCATCATTGTCACCAATTAAATTCAACTGCAAAAAACTATAAAATAAGTTCAACCACTGTTGAAGTTACATGTTTCACATTCAAACTATTCACCAACCCTAGACAAAAACCATCACATAACACACCACAGAACATTTCACATTATATTCAGGTTAGTTTTTTCAATTACGACACAATTTTCTTACAATTTTGTTTTAATTTATGTCTCTTTATTTCAGTTTTCTGACACTTTTCTTTTCATTTCCGAGTCTTTATTTCATTGTTCTTATTTGCATTTCTAAGTCTTTATTCCAGTTTTCTTACAGTTCTCTTCTTTGATTTGAGTTGAGGAGATGAATGTTATCAATAGTTCTAGGCAGTGCACTTTACAACTAGGTCCAAGAACAGAGCTAAGGCTACCCTCAACAACCAAACAACTTGCAAAATTAAAATTTAAGGCTACCCTCAGCAACCAAAGAACTTGCAAAATTGATCCAAGTGGATATTGGTGGTAACCCGCCTATTCCACTTGGGACCCCACCATTGTCTCTTTCAGTTTTTCAGTTTCGGCACAACTTACTATTTTTAGCAGTTTTTCGGGTCCTGAACTTCCTAAGCCGTTTTGAGGCCCTAAACAACGTTTTTTGGAAAACAGGGAGCAACATGGTTCCATGGATTGATATTCCTCACTCAAAATTTTTAGTCCTCGGATAGATCTTTCTAACGAGGTATAGTACACATCAAACGGAGATCGTATGCCAAAGTTACGTCCTCGGGAAGTTGAAACACCAATTTACCCAAACGGGGCCCATAGTTTTGGCGCTTCATCTCCTAGGGTTAGGGTTTTGGTTGTTTATGATTTCCCATTGTTTCTAAATAATAAATAGGCCCTCGATCCTCATTGTAACTCAGTTCAAAGGCCTGTAGCCGCCACATCTCTTCTCAGAGATAGCTACCAGCGCCCTAGCTAGTTTTATTTCCATTCTGTCTGTAGGCAAAATTTTAGTTCTTTGATATTAATGAAATGAAGTGTTATTTCCACCGCATCTCTGTATTTATGGTTATATGTTTATTCTGTTTCATTCCTGCATAAATCTGGATAAAAAATTAGCGTGTCTTCCCAAATATTTTTGGCAACCATCTATCATAGAGGTACAATAAATTTGTCACTGTGATGTTATTCATAAACATCAAGAACTCAATTCTCTATAAGTTTGAACATATACAACAACAAAATTAACAAACAAAATGTGTAACAAAATTTACATATATAACAACAAAATTAACAAAGATTGTAGTTGAATGCAGAGCTAGCGACAACAAAGACCTAGAAGATATCAAAATATATCCAGTTATATCATAGATTATAAATTAAAGAGCCATCTGTGGGTGCAATAGAAAATAGTAGATTGACTGCGTGTGAAAAGGATTCAAGAGAACAATGTCATAGATTAGATATTAAAGAGGCAAATGTGGGTGCAACGGAAAATAAGAGATAGTAGATTGAATACATGTGAAAAGGATTCAAGATAACAATGTCATAGATTAGAAATTAAAGACTTAAGTTTAAAACCTACTTGAGAAAGAAACCTGGGCTTCTTGTTTCTGCACACCTTACAATAATCATGTGTTTGATTATTTCTAGCAGCCAAGTCTCCTTTTAAGTAGCTCAGTCTCTAAATGTTATGCCAATGTGAAATTGGTGGCAACTAATGTAAAGCTCACATCACTTAATCGGGGAAACAGGAAGATATGAGCAACTCTGTCACACTATATATGTTGTTGTAGTAAAATCAAAGTCTTCTAGGTATTGTTAATCAAAGTCCTGTAGGTATTGTAAAATCAAAGTCCTGTAGGAAGATAATTCATATCTACGGGAGACCCAATATAAGTGCCATAGTAAGCCAAGGCCTACTTAATTGTTACATCCAATACCATTTACCTTCAATTTGGTTCACTCTAAACCTAGGCTTAACTCTCCCTATCACTTGGGACCATTCATTTCATGAGTGCGAATTTGCCTACTGATGCCAAATTTTGGAGGATATTTGGAATAGTTGAATTTTGATGTTGAGGGATATTAAAACGAGAGGATATAGATTTTTATTACATCCTGTATGCCATATAATTAGCATAGAATCATAATAACCTCCATAGGGATCTTAGAAAAACATAGATGTGGAGTTATGAAACACTATATAGTTGGAATACCACCATTTTATGACCAGTGCAAAGGAAGAACGTAGGTCATGTTTGTTGAAGATTGCAACAAGAAACAGTGAAGGAGGCATCTTGAAACATCATTCCTGATCCTAGTTGGAAAATAATCACCTAAACTAGGTGGGGCCCACACAGGTGATTTTTGTCACAAAGTCTATTTTTAGACTATGTCTATTTTTAGACATGTCGATCATATTCTATGAGTTGCAGGATGCTATTTGTGGATGGTTGGTCAAGTTGGAAAAATAGATGGACTTCTATTTTTAGACATATTGGGCGGAATCTATTTTTAGATTGCCAGTCTAAAAATAGATATGTAGAATATTATTAGCTCTTAATAATATTTGGACTATAAACATTATCTTATTCTCTTGGAGCACTTCAGTTAAGTGCACAGATGTGGCACAGGAGCTGACAGAAGGAATTACGCTATTCCTGAGGGTTAAGTGGAGCTATTGCATGGAGACTTCAGTTAGAACTCATGTGACGGAGTTTGGTGGAGTTGTAGAAGTAGTTGGTGGAGTTGTGTTCAGTTTAACTCAGTTAGAAACAATTGAGCTAGTTGTATCTAGTCTAACTGATTGATACACTAGTGAGAGTGGTGTGAATTAATTATTAATTAATTCACTAAATATTAACTCATTAATCAAATGAAGAATACATCAGTTAACTACAGTGCATGGACAGTTTCAGTGGAGACCAGTGGAGAGGTAGGTGAAAGAGCAAGTGTGACTATCAGTTGTGACTATAGTGTTGCATTGTTTGCACCACAAATTTAGTGGAGATGCCTTTAAGGATTGCGTGAGCAAGGCTGGAGCAATTGGAGTTCATCCAGAGCCATTCTTCAGCAGGGATTGCGTAGTAGAGGCAGGCTAAAGGCTGGCGAAGATCGGTGCATGCTGGATTTGCAAGATTAAGGCCCCTGGTGGTGTGTAGCGATTGGATTGTGCGAGAGTTTGTGATAAACTTTGTATGAGGATTTGTTACACCATCTCTATGACATATATTATACGGATAGTTGGGGTTTTTAGCTTCATACTTTCTGATTCCTTATTGTGTTAATGTGTGTGAATTTTTATGGTTTCATGTGTGCATTGCAATTGATTTAATTTCCGCATGTGATGATCAATGGTGAAATAGATTCTGTATTGTGCATGAAGTTAAAATAGTGTGTGATCAGGAGAATCTTGGACATATGCATGCGTAGCGCATATAATTTATACATGGTATCAGAGCGATATTGATCATTGGAGCAATTGTAAATTATTGAAACAGTGGATTTTGGTGCTGGTGGAATTTGAATTTGCTGCAATGTTTTCTTGGTGTCGAAGTTGAGCATTCATTGAAATGTCTTTCGATGGATTGCGATTGGAGTATGCCCTTGAGGGCAGCTCAAATTATATTTCATGGAAGGATAGGATGGGGGCGGTGCTGGAGGATAATGGATTGAAGGAGTTCATAAACGCTGAAATTCCTAAACCGGGTTCTAACGATGCAGCCGCACTTGACGCATGGCAAAAGAAGGTAGCAAGGTGTTGAAGGATTCTGGTGGAAGGTGTGAAGGATCACATAGTGTCCAGCCTCCATGGTAAAGCCACCCCATTCTTGATGTGGAAGGCTTTGACATAATTGTTCCAAAGCAGAAGTGACTAGAGGAAGTTGGCGCTTAAAGACAAGCTCAAGAAAATAAAAATGGAGAAGAATGACACTATTCCGGTATACCTGACAAATTTTGTCCACTGCAGGGATGAGCTTGGGAGTGTAGGAGTTAGTGTGGATGAAGAAGACTTGGTGAGCTTGGCTTTCCTTGGGCTTCTGAAGAGTTGGCATAGCTACGAGGACTCTGTCAATGGTCGAGAGAAACTGTCAGGATGGGAGAGACTTTGGTCGGATCTTGTGCAGGAGGAGATAAGGCGGAGTACCAAGGATGGCTCTTCATCAAAGAATGATGATGAAGAGGATTGTGCTTTGGTTGCCAAAGCAAGGAAGGGGAAGGGGAAGAAAAATCCTTCTCAATCCGGTGCGGATGGCAAAGAGCGTGACATGTCCAATGTGAAGTGTTTTCACTGTCACGAACATGGGCATTACGCCACAAATTGTCCACAGAAGAAGAAGAACAAGAAGGCTGCTGGAGTTGCAGCTGGTGAGGCTCTTACCTCGCAATTTGAGCTGGACTTCTCATTGATCGCATGCATGGTGTCTAGTGCATTGGGATCGGGGTGGTATTTTGATAGTGGCGCTTCCTTTCACATGATGGGAGATGTGAATCTTTTCAGTGACTTGGTGGCGAAAGATCTCCATTTGCGTGTTGAGTTGGGCAACAATGGACGATACAATGCGACAGGCATTGGTACCATTACCTTTCAGAGGGAGTCAGGTAAACTCAATCTTTTACAAGATGTAGTGCATGTTCCAGGTTTAAAGAAGAATTTAATCTTAGTCGCAATGTTAGAGGATAAAGGGTATGATGTTGTCTTTAGTGAAGGCAATTTTTTCCTTCAGTACAAAGCAACAAGGCAAGACAAGAAGGTTGGTATTCGAGCGAAGAATCTCTATAGACTTGAAGTAGATGGGATTTCTACGGAGCTTCCTACTATTGGGAAGTGCAAGAAAGACATGCAATTGAAGCTTGAGAGGGAGTAGGATTTGCATGCAGGTAAGAGTGAACCTCAGGATGTGGAACGTGCTGACCATGAGGATGCGCCAGGTGGGAAAAACCACTCAGCGGGAGAAATTTTGACCAGGATGGGCAAAGGGAGTGCATGCAACTATACCACCATGTGAGAGGTGGGGCGACATGCATGAGTAATCCCAAGAGGAGATTTCTAGGCAGGATTCATGGAGATGGTGTGGATCTCATGAATTGAACCTGGCTACGAGGTCCCCACAGAGAAAAACTAGAATGATCAGTTGGATTGATGCAGGCAGATCAAAGTGACAGTGTCAGATACTGGAGTGCAGTTCAGAGTTGACATCAACTGCAGAGTGCATGGGTGCAGAGTTCAACAACGCAGTGGTTCTTGAAGACATGTGCAGTAGCTAAGAAGAAGTCGAAGACTTTGATGATAGATGCATTAGACTGATTGAGTTGTTTGGAGCCTATTCAGTTTCAGAAGTGTTGCAGCAAGAGTTGCAGAGCAGATGCATGGAGTTGCATGGCGCTTGCAAAGGTTGTGGGTCGAATGCATGGAGTTGCATGTCGCATGCAAAGACAGTCCTTTCTTATTGAGAGGGATTGTTGAAGATTACAACAAGAAATAGTGAAGGAGGCATCCTAAAACATCATTCCTGATCCTAGTTGGAAAATAATCACCTAAACTAGGTGGGGCCCACACAGGTGATTTTTGTCGCAAAGTCTATTTTTAAACTATTTCTATTTTTAGACATGTCGATCATATTCTATGAGTTGCAGGATGCCATTTGTGGATGGTTGGTCAAGTTGGAAAAATAGATGGACTTATATTTTTAGACATATTGGGCGGAGTCTATTTTTAGATTGCCAGTCTAAAAATAGATATGTCGAATATTATTGGCTCTTAATAATATTTGGACTCTAAACATTATCTTATTCTCTTGGAGCACTTCAGTTAAGTGCACAGATGTGGCACAGGAGCTGACAGAAGGAATTACGCTATTCCTAAGGGTTTACTAGAGCTATTGCATTAAGGACTTCAGTTAGAACCCATGTGACAGAGTTTGGTGGAGTTGTAGAAGTAGTTGGTGGAGTTGTGTTCAGTTTAACTCAGTTAGACACAGTTGAGCTAGTTGTATCTAATCTAACTAATTGATACAATAGTGAGAGTGGTGTGAATTAATTAATAATTAATTCACTACATATTAACTCATTAATCAATTGAAGAATACATCAGTTAACTACAGTGCATAGACAGTTCAGTGGAGACCAGTGGAGAGGTAGGTGAAAGAGCAAGTCTGACTATCAGTTGTGACTATAGTGTTGCATTGTTTGCACCAAAAATTTAGTAGAGATGCCTTTAAGGATTGCGTAAGAAAGGCTGGGGCAATTCGAGTTCATCCAGAGCCATTCTTCAGTAGGGATTGCGCAGTAGAGGCAGGCTAAAGGCTAGCAAAGATCGGTGCATGGATTTGCAAGATTAGGGCTGATTAGTGTGTAGCGATTGGATTGTACTGAGAGCTTGTGATAAGATTTTTATGAGGATTGTTACATGATCTCTATGACATATATTATATACAGATAGTTGGGGTTTTTAGCTTCAGGCTTTCTCGTTAAAACACTGTGTTAATGTGTGTGATTTTTTATGGTTTCATGTGTGCATTGCAATTGATTTAATTTCCGCATGTGATGATCAATGGTGGAATAGATTTTGTATTGTGCATGAAGTTAAAATAGTGTGTGATCAGGAGAATATTGGGCATATGCATGCGTAGTGCATATAATTTCTACAATGTTATCTAGGGAAGGAAGGGTACAAAATGACTTCAAATGACAAAGATTAGACTTGTACTAACTGGAATTCATTTCAAGCTCAGTAATCCAAAAGGATAAATCCATCGGTGTAAAAAATCCAATCAAACTCTTGTAGGCCAAGTAAAACAACTGGAAAAACCTGGAGTGGTAGTAAAACAACTAGAAAAACCTAAACAAGTAGTATATCAAGCGCTTTTCTGGTCCTATTTTTCCAATAGCTGCATCCTTATAAGAAGAAAAATAAGTGATCCTCCAGAGTCTAGAATGCAGTCGGTTTTATGGTGGATGGAAATGCAAAGTAGAAATATGCAAAGGGGTTTGGACACATCTTAGAGAAAATTAGATTTCTAAATTCTTATTTGCATGTGAGCCATATTATTTACACTTCAATCTTACAAAGTTGCAAACAAATAATTTTAAATTAGAGAAACTACTCAAATAATCAAAAGGTGCCATGAAATTGCACTATATACGCCATATTTATCTATTTCTATCTAGTCTCAAAGTGTTTGATGAAATACCATGAAGGTTTATATGCATGTTGAGCATAGAAGTTGTATCATTTGAACTTGAAGTCAACATATCTTTCTGCATTAGCTGAGCATAGGAATCAAAGATGACAAGACAAAAAATAAGAAAATGGTAACATAAGGAAAGACATTCAGAAACCTTGGGAATGAACACACAAACTGTAAACTGTTATAAACTATTATAAATGGGAAGAGATGATGTTACTATATTGAACATTATTTTCAATCTTATAAAGTTGCAAAGAAAGAGTTATAAATCAGAGAAACTACTCAAATAATCAAAAGGTGTCGTGACACTATCTTAAAATTGGTTTTGCATGTACTCAACTGAAAATGAAACATGTCCCTTTTGATTTGTAAAGCCAAATAGCCCTAAACAATACTAGCTTTTATAAACAAGATATCAAAACATTAATTGTATTTTAAGTGTAAAAACAAGTTATGGAAACAATCATTGTATTTTAAGTGTAAAAACAAGTTATCAAAACAATAATCACTGATATATTTTAAGACATACAACTAATTCCATCTGTAGATTTATTTTTAAGGACACTGTCAAAAATCTATATGTATGAAAGTCTCTTGAGATGCTACTAACATACATGTTGATGATTCCTGTAATAAAACAGAGATATGTTTGGCTTGTATGAAAGCATTCTTTTAAATTATTCTTAAATAAATGCATGCAATAATTATGCAGGTAGTTGCATCCATGGCAAGAGTTAGTTATGTAGCTCGTACAAGGGGAAGTGGAAGAAGAGTGACTAGGGGTGCCCAGCTGTAATGCACTTCATCAGATGAAGAAAGGATAGGTGATGTCAATGTCAAAAATGCTCTAAGCAATGTTGGTGAGGATGACCATGTGGCTGAAGCTAATGTTGTCACACCATCACTCACAGAACCACCGTCAACCATAGTCTAAGGGGAAACTTCAATTAAAAAGATCAACACTATAAGAGGTTGGAAAAAAGAAGAAATGTTAGCTGTTATTGATGACATAGAGTTCAATGGATATTATGTTTGGGCATCTGCAAAGAAACATAGTATTCCTCCCTCATCAATTCATTATTGGATAAATGGGCTCACTCACACCAAACATAGAGGGTCTGTTATAGTTATGACTGAAGAGGAGGAGGCTGAGGTGGTTGACTGGTGTAAATAAATGGCCCAATTGGGACATAGGATAGATTCGATACAACTCAAATCCACAGTTGCTCAAATCTGTCAAGGGAGGCCAAACCCATTCAAAGATGGGTTTCCTGGTAAATCGTGGTGGTTTGGGTTTAAAAAAAGGCATCCAGACCTTGTACTGTGTACAGCTAAGGGCTTTGATAGAGAGATAAGGCATTAAATTTGTGCCCTACAGTTGTATGTAAGTTCTATTACACTCTTTCTATTGCATACGATAAACATTCTTATGGTGTAGACCATATATGGAACTGTGATGAAACAGGTTTACAAGCGGGAAGGAATTGTGGAATGAGGGTAATTTCCAAGAGAGGTAGTTGAAACGTGCCAAAGATTTTGCCTAAGAGCAGGGAGTGGATAACCATTTTATGTTGTGTCAATGAAATTGGTGCTTCAATCCCAAGATTTTATCTATTCAAAGGTAAAAATCAGTTGAAAAACTATATACAAAACTATGAACCAGGAGCATGCATGGCTGCACATCCCCATGCATGGATGACTAAAGAACTTTTTAAAAATTGGCTTTTCCACTTTGCTGCATCTGTGCCAGGTGGCGTCTTACCTAATAACATACACCTATTGATATTAGATTGCCATGGAAGCCACATAGTTGTACACACAATTGAGGAAGCAAACAATAGATTTCAATCCCTTGATACTGCTTATACCACTCACAGATTTCAATCCCTTGATGTTAGTGTGTTTGTCCCTTTCAAGAACTATTTTAGGTTAGAGTGTGTTGCATGGATGACAAATAATCTAGGGGTTGAGATGAAAAGGTTCAAGCTAGCAGAGCTTGCAAATAAGGCTTTTAAAAGGGCTCTGACACCATCAAATATCAAGGTTGGCTTTAGGAGGATAGGAATACGACCACTGAATTATGATAATCTTATGCATGATACTAGTTTTAGCCAAGCGTTTCATGTGGATGGTCAGGAAGAAGAGCATGTTGAAAAAAATGTTGAAGTACAACAAGAAGTACATGAACATGCTGATGTGGTTGTAGCTGGTAATATAATTTCCCTTTCTCAAGGACAGTTATATGCTGCTGATGATGAGAAGGTATGTGAAACATAATATATTCATGAACAAATTGATAGCAACATGGAGGTTGTTCTACCAACTCAAGCACATGGAACTTTTTCCCATGATATTGTTAATGACATTGTTGAACATGCAGTTGACAATGCAGATGTAGTTGAAAATGAAATTATGATATTTTTAATGAAATTGAAAATGACCAATTGACATTGCCAAGCCAAGAAAACCCACCATCATGGCTGGCAAAAGCCGTGATTAATTTGAACAAACACATTGTTTCAAGAACCAATGAACAAAGCATGAACATGCCTTCACAACTAACTGAATTGAACAGTGAAATTGTTCATTTTTTTGTGGACAATAGATCAATGGAAGAAGATGAAGCACATAATGAGGCACCAACTGAAGATAACAATATAGTTCAATCAAGTGCCATGGATATTGAAGTTCCAAGCAATGACATGTAGGTTGGCGGGGGGGTGGAGAAGTTACTTAGGTGGTTCCTAAAGTTACTAGTAGAAAGAGTGTCAATGAAAAGAAGCAAGGAACACCCGGTAGTTTTCGTTTGGGGAAAAGTTCACAGTTACTCATATCAAAATACTATATAAAACTCCTAGTTGAGTTTGAAAAGAAAAAAAGTTAAAATTCAGAAATTAAAACAGAAAAAAAAGGATCAAGACAAGGAGAAGAAGGCAGCAAGGGCCATTACAGCACAACGTCGAGCAGATAAAAAGCTTGAAAGAGAGAGAGCAAGGTAAGAGACGGAGCAACAAAAGCAAATGGAAAGACAAGAAAAGGAAGCAAGAAAGGCTAAACAAATGCTTGAAAAGGAACAAGTGATGACTGATATGGTTGACATAAATGCAAGCACAGTTGATGAGAATGAAACTAGGGACATGTTCAACACATTGGAAAATATTGCAAATAATACACCATTATTCCAAGACCTCATAAACATTCAATTTCCTCACTATCAAAATGGGGGTTTACCCACTTGCCTTATTCCTACCACAGGAGGTGTGAATTCAATGTATGCTCATCACACACCTCCACTTAACGCAAGTGTGAGGTATGGGTACTCAATTCCTCCATGGTTGGAGGGGAAAAATTGGTCTCAATTATATGGCAGCAATCAACCACAACCTAATCAACCCTTCTTAGGGAGGCCAACCTACTTGGCTCAATCAGGCAACTCAAGGTTTGGCACTGAAAATTCTCAAGGCCATAAAGAATAGCGGTGTTCTATGTTTTTGGTTGTAACCACATTATGATGTGGATTTTGGATGGACTGTCTATTTTTCTTGTCACATTAAGGTTTATTTATTCCATACTGTATGTGGCATTGTAAGGAAGGAACATCTATAGTCTATTATACTAGAAAATTCTGACATAATGACATAACAATGTTGTTAGATCTGTTATTTTTTAGATACTGTATACCGTTAGTTATGTTAGTTTATGAAGATTTTCTATTTCTATTAGTCTTCTTACAATTATGTTCACTACACCACAGAGTTTGTAGAAGGTAGATAATCTCCTCTATCTCCTCCAATTCGACTACCGATAATCTTCTTTTCTTCTCTATGAGTAGCTCCAATATTTACCCACTCTACCCTATCAACTTGTCAGCCTCCTATTGCATCAATAGTATTGATGGCGACCAAGAAGGGGTGAATAGGCATGCAAGAAAAAAATTGGATAATAGGGAATTCTCAGACGCAATAGAGAAAGCATCCCTTCACATCATGCTAGATAGACTATTGACCATAATGGATGCCATTTTCGAAATTTTGTCAACTCTGAAGTGTCAAATTCAAAGCCTGAGAGAGGACATCCTTGGATTTTTCTCTCAACTAGCTTCAATTCAATCTACTCAAAGAGATGAAGGACATCGAGACCAACCCATAGCTCCTGCAGCCAATTCAACACACTATGTGGCACTAGCAATACCAAACCTATCATAATTTACTTTTAGGATGACTAGTCTGTTTTTCAGCTTTCTTTTTTGGAAGACTACTAAATAATGTAAAATTCTAGGACTTTTCTATAGACACTATATACACAGAAGATTGTGGATGTATGTAAATGAGAATTGGTACAAAAGATCTGACATACTCAGGCTATTTTTTATCAAACCAAACAGAATCAACTCTCAAACTTCTAATTGTAAATTGTTGTGCCAAGAGCACAGATTCTGCTAATATAGATATTACAGACAATGTTAAAAAAAAATCTCAATTTATTAACATGTGGCTAGTGATTTTCACTTAGCTATGAAATTAATCAAACACTTGTTATTTGATGATTTCATTTGGTTCAATAAACCAACATTGCTTCTTTTCTTTTTATTTTCTTAGCTACTTATTTATCTTTGCTGCAAATCAACTTAATCAAACTTGCAAACAAATTCTTCCAAATTAATGCCACCAACAATAATTAACGGAGTGGCCTACTCTTGTTCTTTCTCTTTACCTTCTTCCCCTCTCCTATTTTCCCGGTTTTTCTTCAAAAGCAGGCTATTTTTTAGCAAACCTAACAGAATTAGCTCTCAAAATTCTGACTGTAAATTGTTGTGCCAAGAGCACAGATTCTGCTAATATAGATATTAAAGATAGTGTTACAAAAAAATCTCAATTTATTAACATGTGGATAGTGATTTTCACTTAACTATGAAATGAATCAAACACTTGTTGTTCGATGATTTCATTTGGTTCCAAAGAGGGTTAGCAAGGCTGCATTTGTTCTCCTTTCAATTATGCACCTTCCTTTCATAAATTATATAACCCACATAAGAGTAAAGAGGTCAATAAACCAACATTTCTTCTTTTCTTTTCTTTTTCTTAGCTCCTTATTTATCTTTGCTGCAAATCAACTTAATAAAACTCACAAAAATAATCTTCCCAAATCTATGGCATTAATAATAATTAACAGAGTCGCCTATTGTTGTTCTTCCTCTTTACCTTCTTCTCCTCTCCAAGTTTCTCAGTTTTTCAAGTTATTGCACATCAAAAGACATGTATATGTTATGCAAGGGTTCCTAAGGTTAGGATGCATTGTTAGGTATAGGGTAGTTATTATTCAGAGTGATAAGCCACCCTGGTCTGGCATAACGAAACGTTTGACGTTCAAAGAAATAGAAAAACTGTAAGGATTAGTAAATATCAGATGATGGAGGTATTAATTTGTTGTATGAAATATTGAATTCACTCATAAGTCCAAAATTCAAATACAACGTCATATGGGCAAATGGAAAGACAAATAATTGAAAAGCTTGTGAGCAACTTCTGAAACTCTACTTCATCACTATGCCATAAGCAATATTTATTAAGATCATTCCGACACAGAGCTTCTCTATATATACAAATTAAGCTATAATCTGTGGTAAAAATCTCCAAACCTCAATAGCATAAAATTGAATACCAAGGGAGAAATACTGCAAAAATAACACATTACCAAATAATCATCAAAGAAACACTTCTTACTGATTTATGGGGCTAACAATGGAAGGAAATGAAATGGTAGAAGCTTTTTCTAACACCTACTTTAGACATTTTTTACAGAGCATATACATTTAACATACACCCAACACATACAGAGAATACTACTATTTAACTAATAAATAAAATTGAATACCAACGGAGAAATACTGCATAAATAACACATTACCAAATAGTCCTCAAAGAAATGCTTCTTACTGATTTTCGGGGCTAAGAATGGAAGTAAATGAAATGGTAGAAGCTTTTTCTAACACCTACTTTAGACATTTTTTATAGAGCATATACATTTAACATACACCTAACACACACAGAGAATACCGCTATTTAATTGGTATACTTAGTAATATACAAATCTCAAATAAATTAACCAAACTATACACCCAAAGAAATGCATACCATCCAGAATATAGCAAAAAGCATGAACAAAGGACTTAAAAGAACAAAACAATATTTATAAAAACCTTAATCTAAAACCCAAAACAATATTTCTAAAAACCCTATTCTAAAACCCTTAAATTACTAGAACCCTACCCATTCTAAAATCCAGAGAGACAAATATTCCAAAAAGGAAATAAAGTGTTCAAAAACACATGATTTTAAGTATTAAAAAACATAATAGTTGGCTGGTAGGAAAATAATTCCTACCGGGAGGTGCAAAATCCAACTGGAGAGCCAAACCTTGAGGTGCAGAAGCCAACTGGAGAGCCATACCTCGCTAGACTTTGGCATTAACCTGCAAGAAAATACAAATGAACACAAATGAGCAAAAACCTAGGAAAATGCAGGGAAAATGCAAGAAAAATGCAGACAAAAACCAAATTTACCTGCAAAAACCAAAATTTACCTTCACCGTCCATGAAATTCTGCAAACGAATGCAGGGAACGAAGCCATCGAAAAATCCGCGTAGCATTGAACGGTTGAGGAGCAAAGTGAAACAGTCTTAGGAGTCGAACAGGTCCACAATGGGGCGCAAGAACAATAGTATTGAAACCCCAGCCATACACCAACCCATCCTAACAGTTGCAAAAATGGTAGTGAGCGTCGTGACAATGGTGATGGAGGTGCACCAACACTGGCACCATACCCAGCGACGACCGACGGAGTTGTGCGTGCAACCTCCCGCCCCGAACAAAAATGCACAGACCAAATGAGACATGGTAGAAAAGGGGGCGAATGAAACCTTAACTGTATGGGAGGAAGTGGGATTTATGGTCCTCACCAACTACAACCCACCTTGAGACCATGCTGGCACGTGTTGTACATGCACCAACTGGCTAACATGGCCAATTGCCACGGTGTCACGGAGGGCGCCCAACAACTGGAATCCCTCCCCTAATCGTAAGAGGTTTAGAAGAAAGAAGTTAGATGTTTGGAACGCGAGACTTGTCAGGAGGAGTCCTCACGTAAAGGAGTTTGCAGAAAATGCTATCGAAAATCCCACTCCTCCTAAGCAGCGCAGTTACAGGGTTAATTTTTAGGATGAAGGTTTGGCAAGCTCAATACCCTCGGTGCCCTAGCTGCCCCCGTCATCCAGTGATTTAGGTGTGCTAGAGGAAACAATGCCGAATTTGTTATATGTTTATAATTCTTTGAGGTCTTTTAGTAGACTATTGTTTTTGAGCCCGTTCGGGCTTGATGATTTCGCTGGGGCATTGAATTGCAAGTCTGCTAATTCTTTACTAGATGTCGTGCATGTTAAGCTTCTGCAAGAATTGAGGAAATGTCTTTATTTTGCTTCCTGAGAAGAGGGGTTTGCTGTTGCAGTGGTGGCTAGATGTTTGAGGTACAATTCTCCTTTTTTCCCAAATTTTTATTTTTATTTTTGGAAGGTGTTCTGAGAAACAAAGTGGAGGTTCTTCTTTCTTTTCTACAAAATTCGCCCATAATATGCACCCACCTTTATTCTATTTTTTTATGTCTTTTAGGTGGGACGGGTCAAAGTGAGAATGGATTAATACTTCATCTATCCCACCAGTGAACCAAGGTCCCAATGTCCCATTAAAATTTCTGTGAATTCTTCAATTAAAAAATAACTTAAAACCAAGTTTGGACTTGTGGATATGAAGACTCAACTGAACAATAGGTAATCAGTAAATGCCAAGATTCAGTATAGTTTTGAACCAAGACTCAGAATCTCGGTTGGCTCATTAGACTGTAGCTTCATCACTCCAACTCAGAGTTTTTAATAACCATGTTTGCAATTTCAGGGTGGTTTCATTTATGTTTGGGAAAGACACATGAGATGGATAATATTCTATGCATGGGAACAACATACATTTTTCTCATGCAAGGATACAAAGCTAAAGAACTAACACAGTGACTCGTCTTTTACCAAAAACAAGATAAATGTAATGCCATTGATACACAATGAAGTTGCAAATGTCCAATACACCAAGTTGGCTATCATGGGCATTAAACCATTTCTTGTGTTCAACGTCCCTTTTAAGTTTTTAGCCTATTGTTTTGAATACACTTTCAGAAAAATTGCAGATCTTACAAAGTGGAAGTTCAGAGATGATAGCCATAGAGGTATACTCTTTGTATTTTGAATATCTCAGGGAATCCATAAGGACATACTGTTAAACTATTCCCTAAGAAAAACTCCAACAGATGAATAAATTCACAACCCTCGAAGAAACTTTCAGAGGCACTATCCTCAACCCTCATTGTTTCTAGAGAGAAAATTCCACATCTCTCAGAACATTTTTGGCAATTCAAAGTTTAACATTTTGTTATATTGGGCAACATATTATAAGGATTCATGGTTTCCCATCATAGGATAAGTGAAAAAATGTTTAGAATATTTCCAAATGCACAATGTGCATGAGAGGGAACTCTGAATTTGTTGATTTGATATTGAGTTGGTTTGACTCAAGAGTTCAATTGAGATAGGCCAAGCTCTCCACCTCTGGAACTGATTTAGGAGAAGAAGAGGTCATGTTACAAGCATTGTTCAAACTTCACGACAGAAATGCTTTACCTACCTAAGCTAGTTCTGCTTTGAAAGTTCCCCAAGGTACTAAACTCATCTTAACTCCCCAGATTCAGCCAAATAGTCAGGGTTCTCTCTAGAATTTATTTCCTTCAACCTTGGATGGTAAGAAAGTGGGGCAACCTTGGATGGAAAAATTGTGGGGATGCCTTGCTCCCACACTTCCCCAGTATCAACAACCAGTCCCCCTCAGCCCCAGTTAGCCCCAGACGACATTATCAGCCTTTTTACAATGGTCAACACCCATGCCTCAGTCATCAAGACTGGAAGGCTCTAACATCCTCTCTCTCTCTATCAGCACCAAGATCTCTAGTCTTTGGCCTCCCTACTGTATTAGTGCTCTTAAATTCTATATTCTGGATAGACTACTAGGATATACCTTAGCTATACATTTAGTTATGCTTCTTTCTTTTTCTACATTTTTTGGTTTTTAATATTGTTATAGGATTTGTTTTAGTACTTCGACATTGTATTCACTCTCGATATACCTTCAAGCCTCCTTGACCTACTTTTGTAATTGTTTTTTGGACATAATAAAGTTATGTTATCTTATCTAGGTGTGCCTTTTAGCTAGTAAATACCAACTAGTCTATGCCTAAAAAGAAACCTGGTACTACCCAAAAGTATAACTTTCATAGGGGCTGGAAGGCAAATATCTAGGCCAAAATAGAACTTGAGGAATATAGCTAATTGAGCAACTTTTAATTTGACAAGAGGCATGTGTCAAATCCCAAACATACAAGAATAGGCCACCATGATGAAACTCCCAAAATCATAGTTAAAAAAATCCCAAATTAGCTTCGAAAGCATAGATTCCATTAACATTTTATTTGGGTTTTATAATTCTCATTAGAGTTATAGTCCAGCCATGGAATGTGCCTCTTTGTTTTTTGCAAACAAATGGGGTATGAAATCACTCTGAAATAAAAAATGCCTTATGGGTGGGGGGGGATTTAATAGGACCAATATGAAAACAAAACAGAGCATACCATGATTCCATAAGCCAATCCTCTAACAACAGTGCAGGCAATGGCCAATGCATCCAACTCGAGCTTCCCCAAGTGGCCTGCCATAAATTTTGCCACATCAGTAAACATATACTACAAGACAGTAGCAACCATAGTGGGAGTTGCAAGCTTCCATTTGGCCTTGCACTCAGACCAGGTTGTCCTATTCAATTATCTACGCCTATGACTGCTATCTGAGGTGGCCATTAAGCTGTCAAGCTGCACATACTCGTGAACTCCGAACTCATTTTTGTGTTCATTGGCAGGATTCTAAACATTTGGGGAGTAAGATGAAGTGGAAGGAAACAACAGAGGCTGCCTACATTTATCTAGGTACATCGTATCATTTTTAACCAACGCCATGAAATGGATACAATGATATAACTAGCATTTTCACCGAGAGGTGCAAAGTAACGCTGGGAGTGGGGAATGTGGAAAAAAATAATTAAGTAAAATATATGGAAATTTTAGTTTCCATATATATTTTAAAGAATGTAAAATATATTATGACTTGTGATCGGATTCCTAGAGAACCCAAGGAAATTAATCTCGCCCTTGACTTCAAGATAAATCTATGATTTTTATAAGAATAAAACATATTGTAGAAAAAAAAAGAAGGCAGAAATGATGGCCCTTCATTCCAATTATTTATATAATATCCTAACTCTCCACATGTTGTTTTTTTGTTTGTTTGTTGAAAAGCCATACAGGCTGGGTCACGTCACCGTGAATTTTAAGTTTCCGAAACTTTTTATATATACCATATAGATATGTTTGTATATGGTCACACGCAGTCTCGTGATTTCTCTGAAGTCTAAAATCCAACATTCTCTTTATGAGATTGGGTGGGAAAACAATGTTAACTCCACCCAATTAGAGAGCTTTTGCATCGCCCTTCTAGCCAATTATATATTGACATGGGCAGACAGAGTATTGGGTGAATTTATGTCATAGTGGATTTCTCCACAGATTTTCCTGGCGATTTCTCCACGGATTTGTTGCACGAGAGGAAGGGGACAATGTATTTCTTGGTGAAAGTTTCTCTGCATGGCTAGACTATTTGCGAGGAGCACAAGAAATGAGGTGGATGTTTCGAATGCAAAACCTCCTAATTGTAAGAGGTTTAGAAGAAAGAAGTTAGATGTTGGGAACGCGGGACTTGTCAGGAGGAGTCCTTGCGTAAAGGAATCTGCAGAAAATGCTATCGAAAATCCCACTCCACCTAAGCAGCACAATCACAAGGTTAGTGTTCAGTATGAAGGTTTGTCAGGCTCAATGCCCTCGGTGCCCCAGCTGCCCCCGTCATCCAACGATTTAGGTGTGCTGGAGGAATTGGTGCCAAATTTGTTATATGTTTATAATTCCTTGAGGTATTTCAGTAGACTATTATTTTTTAGCCCATTTGGGCTTGATGATTTTGTTGGGGCATTGAAATAAAAGTCTGCTAATTGTTTACTGGATGTCGTGCATGTTAAGATTCTACAAGCATTGAGGAAACATCTTTATTATGTTTCCCGAGAAGAGGGCTTTGCAGTCACAGCTAGATGTTTGAAGTACAATTCTCCTTTTTTCCCAAAATTTTTATTTGTGTTTTTGGAAGGTGTTCTGAGAAACAAAGTGGAGGTTCTTCTTCCTTTTATACCAAATTCTCCCATAATATGCACCCATCTTTATTCTATTTTTGTATGTCCTTTGGGTGGGATAGATCAAAGTGAGAATGGATTAATACTCTGTCTATCCCACTAGTGAACCAAGGTCCCATTAGCATTTCTATGAATTCTTAAATTAAAAAATAACTCAAAAACAAGTTTGGACCTATGGATATGAACTCTTAACCAAAATGCCAGACTAGGGCATTCAGAAAGGCACCACATTATTGGCATAAATTCAACCCACAGACCTGGATGTGGAGTTGTAGTGATGCACAGGCATCATGGGGTGATTGAAATCAAGGTTGACTACCTATGTATGTGGGTGATTGAATTCCAAGCCATGGAGTTGTATGTGGAGCTCTAGAGATGCATGGTGGGGGTTATCAGTGTCAAGAACAACTACCTATGGATATCAAATTTTTAACCAAAATTCCAGGTTGGGGCATTTCGTCCACATGAGCTACAGACAATATAGGAAGAATAATTCATGTTAACATTTTGACTAGTCATACAATTCCCATTCATAATACCAATAAGCTTGTTAGCAAACTATCGATCAAGATTAGCATATACAACAAAATAGCTGAAATGTGAATGCAATGAAAAATCATAAGACTCTATTGTCTGATCTATAAAGCCACAGAAAAGGTTAAAAAACGTTCATTTTCCTTATTTTTATGACCAAATTTCTCAACATACAACCAGTAGACTTGTCAATATCTAAATCCATGGAGTGTTGGAGAGTATGGTATCATCAATGTAATTTGAACAAGTTTTTATAGAAAATTTGCATTATGTAGACATTGCAAATACTCATATATCTAGAGTGGCCTGTATTGTTTGTTGTTATCTTGGAGCTTTTTGGTCTCAAGTATTATGCTACTCTCCTTAATCTTGGAGCGGCGGCAAGCCCCTTGGGATCTTATCTTCAGTCTGTAAGAGCTGCAGGATACTGGTATGATCGAGAAGCAATAAAGCAGTGTGTTGCTCTCCTGAATTTTAAGGAGATTACTTGCACTAGGAATGAATGTTTTCAGCTTTAATTTATCATTATGATGCTCGTGACATTTTTTGGAGCTCTGATTTCTGGCATTCTTGTATTTAGAACGAGGCAATTCTACAAAACAGATATATATGCCAAGTTTCTAGCACCATAAAACTCAGTGTCATCCTAATCCGATAATCAGAGAAATGTACAAATGATCAATGTTGACATCTAGAGAGCAGAAATATAGCTTATTGGGGGTATAAAAATTAGCAAAGTAGGTGTGTAAAAATTGTGGATGAACCCCCTTTAAGACCATGTCTAAGAATATGCAGTATTCAATCTTGCAAAACAAATCTCTCCATTAATTAACGAATTAGCACACCAATTAGCACAAAAAAAATCTCTCCACTATTCTGTAAATTGTTCTACAATACCCTGACAGACACCATATAATATAGCTCTATGTACTCTAGGAAGAAACAAACATGTTTCATACTCCAAATATTTCAGTATTTTTTGTTTTGTACATGCAGCAGCTATGGGTGCACATAATTTCACAATAGTGTGTTCACCAGTTGTAGTTGTATTGACCATCACATGTAGCAGTGTGTTGTTGCAACATGTGGAAGTGTCACCCTAAGTGTCTTAGGGTGATTTCATCGTTATACTCAGCGCTAGGCTGACACAAGAAATTATCTGCATTAACCATAGCATCATATTCTTTTGAGAGAAGTGAAGTAGCAGCTGGAAGTCCGTGTCTTCTTCAACAAAATTATTGAATGGTAAGTCTTCTACATAGATCTTATGAAGTTCATCCCTCGGCCAGGCCTCTTCATCATGGTGGGCAACATCTATTTTAAGGATTTGGAGTTTGGATAGATGTATGGGAAGGTCCACAATCTCTAGAGAGGTTTTGGTATTATTGTGCAAATCCTTGAACCTCTGAGCTTCAATATAATCGACTTGAATCGGTCGATGGCCGACCCCCCCTTGCATATATTTTCTTAAGCATACCAAATGGAAACTCTGTCATAGTCCTTGGACTTCGAAACTACCACCAGACCCTTGGGATACTGCAAGGCCTCCTGTCTCTTGACACTAAACAGCTCGGTGTTGCAGAATTTCCGAAGCATATGCCAACGAGGCACGCAAGTGTTGCTCCATGCTAACGAAGAGTCATTGTAGGGGAGACACTTGGCGCCTTCTATGACGGTGCGTTCGAAAAATACTTGGTCATCAATTTTTAAGACTTGCTTGGTCATGGAGGGAGATGAAACCACAACTTTGGTCCTCATTTTGAGATGAAGGTTCATGAGAGGACTGTATTTTGCAACAAGGTTGTACATAGACTCGTTGGGCTTCCCCCCGAGCTGGAGGAGATTCCCAACAATGGGTCATCCGGGAGGCCCTGGAGGCAGCTTGCCTGTGCCCTTTCTTGACAAATTAATGACCTTTAAAATGAACTATAATGTCATGAAAATCATTACATAATACCAGAAACGACTAATTTCCTCTATCAGTCAAGAAGCACAATGGAGTTTAGACTTCAGAGAAATCATGAGACTATGTGTGACCATATGTAAACATATCTATATGGTATATATAACAAGTTTCAGAAACTTAAAATTCATGGTGATGTGACCCAGCTGGTATGGCTTTTCAACAACAACAACAACAAAAAGTGTGGAGAGTTGGGATATTATATTAATAATTGGAATGAAGGGCCATCATTTCTGCCTTCTTTTTTTTCTACAATATTTTTTGTTTTTATAAAAATCATAGATTTATTTCGAAGTCAAGGGTGGGATTAATTTCCCTAGATTCTCTAGGAATCTGATCACAAGTCATAATATATTTTACATTCCTTAAAATATATATGGAAACTAAAATTTCCATATATTTTACTTAATTATTGTTTTCCCCACTCTCGAAGTTACTTTGCACCTCTCAGTGCAAATGCTAATATATTTTTATGTGCATGTTCACCCATCATTCTTATCGTATTTTAAACAAATTATATATTCTGTAGTCTAACTAGACTATTTTTTCCCCTGAAAATCATGGAAATTCTGGTAAGATTTTAAGAAAATCCAGTAGGGATTTTTGTGAATTCACATTATAACTATCAAACTTTAATATTTTGGGTGCCCTAGCGGTTTTTAATGGTGCTAAATCCATTTCCACCATCAAAATCATGATTCAAACACTTTTACTGTAAGATTTCATAAATTTGTTTTGACCTGGATTCCGACCAATTTTGGCCATCTGGGAAATTCCTCTATCTCGTTAGACAAATCCATTATATACCATTATATATTTGATATTTTGACCTTGTCCTTTTCATTGTACTTTCCTTAAAATCGCCAATATCCATTTCTCTCTCTTGAAAAGTTGTGAGGGCAAATGACTCTAGAACCATCCGATGGAAACCGCTAGAAGAATCCCGTGTGTGTTCTAGTCTCGTGTGTTAAATAATAATAATCAATCTTGAAAATTATACCCATTTCCTACTACTCCTATAAATACTCCCCTATCCCTGCACATATTTCAACAAGAAGAATTTTCAAGTTTCAGAAGATTTCGCATTCACAGTTTCGACATTTATCGCAAGCATGTCCCTTGTTCCTCACTTCTTTGGAAGACGATTCAACATTTTCGATCCCTTCTAACTCGATTTCTAGGATCCTTTCAAATCTGGAAATTATCCATTTTTTGGTGACACAACGCCATTTGCAAAGAATGATGCAATAGCCATAGCCAACACTCAGCTCAATTGGAAGGAAACCCCTGATGCGCACATCTTAAACACTGATCTTCTAGGTATTCATAAACACTATTAGAGGGTTTTTGTTCCTTTCTTTAGTAATTTTATGGATTTGTCACAAATTTAGGGTCTGGAATTTACTTTGGTTCGGTGGCAGGTCTGAGGAAAGAGGAGGTAAATATTGAGGTGGAAGATGACCGAGTTCTACAGATCAGTGGTGAACGCAAGAAAGAAGAAGAGAAAAAGACCGACAAGTGGCATTGGATTGAGCACTCTCACGGAAATTTTCTTCGGCGTTTCCGGCTACCAGAAAATGCCAAGGTGGACCAGGTGAAGGCTACAATAGAAAATGGGGTGCTCACTCTCACGGTTCCCAAGCAACCTCAGCCTAAACCTGAGGTTAGAGCCATTGAAATATGTAGTTAACTGGAAGAGAAATTAGTGGATATGGCTGCTGGAGTAATGTATGGAGGTTCACCCTTCACCCAGTCATTGTACTGTGTTGGGTGTGTGTTTGTAAGAGTCTGAAGAATAACAATATATGTATTTTAAAAAAATTGAAATAATAAAATGGAGATTAACCTAGAAGATCAGTTTCATTTAAAGGGCTTGAAGACACAAATAAAGTAGAAGATAATCCTTTAAGAGACATGTTTGCCTCTTCATCTATGAATATAGATCCTCAAGAGAATGATATTGTTACCTCTCATGATTTATTCGAGGTTGCCCAACTTATAAATTCCTCCTATCTAAATTAAAATTTCTCAGATCTTCTTTTTTCACATAATCCTAATCATATAATGATGATCCATGAACTTCCATCTCTTGAAAATGAATATCTTAGACTAAAAGAAATGATGAGCCAAATGCGCCCCATAAGTATGCCAAAATATGGTCTTGGATATCTCGAACAACTAGATGAACTAATCCCACAGTCTAGATTTTGTAACTTTGTTCCTGAATACTGTAAAAAACCATCGAAGCTTGAAATGCACAAGTTATTTTCCATCATGGAAGGGTGTAAACAACATACTGTTGACACCCAGTGGATAAATAATATGCTAAATTGGGATTTATATACTCATCCTGAGTCCAAGGCTTTTGACCTTAGTAGTCCAAGTAAAGAAAAGGTCAAGATGTCACAAGATTGGAAAGAATATATGAAAAGGAAAAAAACTTGGTTTTCCTTTTATGAATGGAAAAAGAAATTTGAACCCTCATATATACACATCGCAGATACAGAGTCATCTTCAACAAAACACTCATGGACTACTATTGATGGAAGTAAAGTTGAAACATCTACCACTTTTCCTCCCTATAAAGGGATTCTCCTAGGAGAAACACAAAATGGTGTTAATGCTATTCTTCTAGTAATAAAAGACGACAATGCCCTTGGCATTGATGGTAGGATACATAAAGCCAGTGAACAAATAAATTGGACAAATACAGCAGTTAAAGGATTAGAAATAGGTTGTGCAAAGACCACAGAATTAAAAGAAAGATTTGATGATTTACAAGTGTCTGTAAATAGCATTAATAAATCTCTGAATGATGTAAATTATTTTAGTACAGTATTAAAAGGTTTTGTTAAAGAATCTCTATAAAAAATTGAAGATGTTGAAAAGAAGATAGATATAGGGATGCATTCTACTCAAGGGCTGATTGAAGAATTATTTGAAAATTTTGATAAAATTCACATAGCTCCAAAAGATAAGCCCATTCCTACTTCTTATTTCTTCAAAAGATCTTTAAATATCTAACATCCTGTCAATCCTGTTGAAAAATTTTCTTTCCTTTTTCTGAAAGAAACATCAAAAGAAAAATTTGAACCCATAACTCTTTCTTCTCTATTCAGAGAACTAGAAATACCAGAAATCTTATAACCACATTTGTTCCCTATCTATGAGCCCCTTCAAAGCCAATACACCAGGTATCATGCACCCGATCTTAGTGGGAAAGGTAAACTCCCAGAAACACATACCTTCCATCCTGAATCTCACAGAGAATGGAATATAGACAACCTGAGTGTTGGCCAAATAAGGAAAATGATAGATTTAATGTTCACATAATATAAACTTATGTGCCTTAAGGTAAAAAATGAAGTTGAAGCTTGTAAATCTATCATTCAGTGTTTTACTAGAACACTTTTAAGATGGTGGGAAACAGAGACATCACTAGCATTTGTGACAAAAATGGAAAATGAAATATTAAAGGATGAAGGAGGAGATATTATTCATAATCTGAATGGAAGTCCACAAAATAATATGATTGGAGCATTGACTTCATTTATCCTAGAACATTGGTGTGGGGGAGAAATTGAGCTTGCAAATAAACATGAAATTATCCTCATGAACATTAAATGCAATAAAATGTCTCAATATGAATATTTTCATAGAGATTGGATTCAACATAGAGGTTTGTGTACTGGTTCATGTAAAGGTTCATGTATTGATCACAAAGCATCAAAGTGCAAGTGCAAGTGCAAGCTTCATTGAAGCCCTTGCTTGAAATTGTGGTATCACTTGATTACAGAGCATCAAAGTGCAAGTGCAAGCTTCATTGAAGCCCCTGCTAGAAATTGGTATCAAAGCTAGTAGCGTTTGGTTCATTACGGTTAGTACTCATCATCTATAATCTTAAAGAAATGGATAATTCTAGAAGATCAGTTTCTTTTAGAGAACTTGAAGACATAGATCAAGTAGAAGAGAATCCTTTAAGAGACATTTTTACCTCTTCATCTAAAAGAGTAATAAACTCGGCTGAACTTGAGTACTTAGAAAGTCAACCAACACCTAAATGGTGTTTACCTAGCATAAATTCTTCTGAAGTTTATGCAGATCTATCTATGTTTCATTTAAAGGAAGTAACTAGGATCTCTATTAAAGAAAGTATTAGTCAGATCCAAGAAAATTATGACGCTATATAAACAATTCCTTTGTTAGATCCTAAGCAACTTCAAAAAGAAGAAAAGAGGATAGGAATTAAATATATTCATTTGGGGTGTATAATGATTGGGATAAATGTTTTAACACAAAAAGGCTTGAATACATTTTTTCTTGCTACAACCTGGGATATGACACGTAACAATTATTCAGATTCATTAATAGGCGGGATGGTGACTCCATTTTCAGATGGACTTGTATACTTTGATTGCTATCCAAACTTTTTTGTTTATACATTTGATGAGCACATCAAATATATCCTACAGCTTCAGATCCAGACAACTAAATTTTATATGAAAAAGAAAAGAAACAACATCGCCATCCAAACACGTGTTTGTTTTAGACATACCAATACCCTTTATCCTGCAGTTCTACATGCCCCTAGTAAAGAATACAAATCCAATGTGGTAGTTCTAACTTATGCCCAAAATCAAAAGATAGAACACCAAATAATTAAATGGGAAAATCTGAGTTTCCCAGAACATTGGGTTGTAGATAATCCAAAGTCTCCAACATTGCAAAATATTACTTCTGCCAATATTGAGGAAGGTCCCTCATCTGCTATTGTATCTTTCCCTAGAAGATCTACTATAGATCGCAGAAGAATCAATCAAGCTTGTAAAACTTCATCTCTGTACATAAATCCACAAGAAATAGATACCACCAGCTCCCATATATCATCTGTAAATTACAACCATATTGATTTATTCGAGTTTGTCGAGCTTGTCAAATTTTCCTCTCTACAAGTCATATGTCCAAGTTGTAAGAAAAAATTAAATCTTAATAGTCTTGCAGAATTAGTTTTGCATCAGAATCATCATCCTAAGACAAGAGAATCTCCTCCTACAACTTTTGACTCTCCTTGTCCAAATCCTAAATGTTCAGATATTCCTTTTCCACATGATTCTGATCATATAATGATGATCCATGAACTTCTACCTCTTGAAAATGAAGATTCTTGATTCACAGAAATAATGAATAAAATGCACCCCATGAGTATTCTGAAATATGGTTCTGAATATCTTGTGCAGCCAGATGAGCTAATCCCATAGTCGAGATTCAGTAACTTTGTCCCTGAAGACTATAAAAGACCCTCCAAGCCTGAAATTCACAAGTTCCTTTCCATCATGAATGGATGTAAAAAACATATTGTTGATATCCAATGGATGAAGAAAATGCTAAATTGGGATTTATATACTCATCCTGAGTCAAATTCTTTTAACCTTAGTACTTCAAGTGAAGAAAAGGTCAAGGTGTCACAAGATTGGAAAGCACATATGACAAGGACAAACATTTGGTTGTCTTTTTATGAATGGAAAAAGAAATCTGAATCCTCAGACATACACATGACAGGTGTAGAATCATGGACTTCTATTGATGACAAAAAAACTGAAACACTTACAGATTTTCTTTCATATAGAGGGATTCTCCAGGGAATTGCACAAATGAGTGCTAAGATATAGAAATCCAGTAAGCAGACAAATACAACAGTCAAAAAGTTTAAAATAAATGGTGCAAAAACCATGAAATAAAAAGAAAGATTTGATGATTCACAAGATAGCAAATATTTGAATAAAAACAGAAACAGTTCCAGAGAAATAAATTATTCTCAGAGAGGACATATTACTCCAAATTGTCCTAATTTGAAACATGCTAGAACAAAATGGGCTAAGAATAAGCAAGGTAAGGATAATATCCTAAATTTTCCATCTGATTATGAACTTACAACTCTACAAATAAAAATAAGTTCTGAAGAACCATCAAGTGAAGAAGGATCTTCACCTTCAGAAAGTTCTGAGTGTTTCTTAGAAAACTTTGACAAATGTGATTGTTCAGATCCAAACACTTTTATGTGTCAAAATTTCAACATGTTTTCACATACAGAAGAATCTAGAGAAAAATATGAAATGTAAACACAAAATCTGAAGCAGCAAAAGGAAGAATTATCAGAAGGAGGTAATTCTTATCCAACTATACTTCTCTCAAAATCTCATGATGAAATTACAACCTAGTTCGGGACTAAAGAAGCATTTTAACAAATATATGAGCTCAAAAAAAAATAAAAAAATTCCTCATGCAATAGTTCAAAATACTCTCTGAACAAAAAACTTGAGATTTTGATAAAAAATGGATTGATACTAGTATAAAAACAAAGGGATCAAACTGAGACTCTTCTAAAGATGATTTTGAGATTAAAACAATCATAAAGAATGTTTCTCACACCATTAGAGTTAAATTATGGATTGGGGGAAGAACATATTTCTACAAAATACTAATTGATACAGGTTCTTGTACAAATGTTGTTCAGACTAACCCGGTACCCATGCAGTACAGAATATCTACTTCTATCCCTTCAGTAAAAACAACTTTAGGTTCTATTACCATCAAGTGGGAAACAAATCTAATTTTCTATTTTGATAAGTATGTTGCCATTAAGATTACTGCAGTACTTCATGATGGGATTGACATAGCTGTTTACTTGGGAACTCCTTTCCTAAGTCAAGTATTCCCACATGGTGCATAAAAGAAGCATGAAAAATTCGATCAATACTTAACCTTCGAAGATAACAAGTTTTTCTTCCCTTTTGTTTCTAGGGAAATGGATTGGAATTCAGTTCATAGATCTCATAAAATCCTGGAGTCTATAAATTCATTAAATGAAGAAAAGGCAATACTCCAGGGTAATGGTCAGTTGTTAAAACCTGAAGAAATTGAGAAAGTTGATGAATCATGAAAGAACTGAATATCCACTATTCTGATAGTCCTACTACATGCTGGACTAATCACCAACATGCAGTAAGGTTACCTTTCAAATCAGACTTTAAAGGTAAGCCGCGTTATTCTAGAGAAATTCCAATAACTAAGAAATATACAAAGTTGTGTAAGAGTCCATGGTCCTACTCTGGTTTTTTTTATATACATTCAGAGAATTCTAAAGAAAAACCCAGAGTGGTTAGAAATTGTGCTCCTTTAAATGATGCACTAAAGCATGATGCTTATCCTATACCTAAGCCTTCATCTCTGATTGATAAACTGAAATCTGCAAAAATAATTTCCAAGTTTGATTTGAAGTCAGGTTTTTGGCAAATTGAGATAGCAGAAGAAGAAAAATACAAAACAAGGTTCTCTATTCCTTCCAGACATTATGAATGTAATATAATACAATTTGGCTTAAGGAATGATCCATCAGCATTCCAGAGAATAATGGATGAAACATTCCAAGGAATGGAAAAATTTTGTGTTGTGCATACTGAAGATGTGCTAATATTTTCTGAAATTTTTAATCAGCACTTCAAACATCTCAGAGTATTTGCAGACAGAGTAAGGAGCAGAGGACAAGTCCTCTCCAAAAATAATATGGAACTTTTCTAACAAACAATTACTTATTTGGGATACAAGAGCACCATAGGTAAAGTCCCCATCATGTCTCACAACCTTGAATTTGAAGACAAACACCCTGATCAACATTATCTAAAGTTCTATCCCCAGAGTACAGTTGAAATTTTTTTGTTGAATAAGAAATTAAAGGGTAATATATTTAAATGGAATTCTGACTGTACACCTGCAATTCAGAATATAAAGGGAAAAGAAAGAAATTTAGAAATTCTTTGTCTGATTAATGAAGCATGGACAAAAGTTGTTTTTATAGACGTTTCAGAGTTCGGATGGAGAGTAACTCTTTTCCAAATAAATCTTGATAAACCCAAAAAGGAACAATTAGAGACATGTCTCTATATTTCAGGAATATGGTATGATTCACGAAAGAAATGGGAAAGTCACAAGAAAGAGTTAAGCGCAGCTTGTTTAACAGTCGAGAAATTTCATGATTAGCTTGCTTTTCAGAAATTCATCATCAAAACAAATTGCCAAGCATTGACTGAACTGATTAAAGGGATAAGCTCTCTTCATGGTGAAATTGTAAGATGGTTGATGTTTCTCTCCCATTTCAATTTTGAAATACAAGTAATTACTAGAGAAAAGAATTTTTTCACTGGTATGCTAAACAAAGAATCCATTGAAGAATTAAATTCTGAGATATCTTTGAATATGATAAGAGAAAATGGTGAGAATTAAATTGTTTTTTATTCCACCAAATATTCCAAAGATCTGACCATGATAGAATATAAAAATATTTGGAAGCCAGAAAAAGATCTCAGGTACAATACTAATTGTGAGGGATATAGTTGGTAAGATCAAAAGCATATGAATGCTCTGGCTCACCAAGCACTTGAAGTACTCGAAAGAAGAAGAAGAATCTAGATGAGAAGAATTGGAAATCATGTTGATGGATATTCAAAAATTGAAATTGGTATTTGCAATCTAACTTGTGACAGTTGTCCATATTGTAATTATCAATACTTTTACAGGATGATGATGTACCAAAACAGAACTTATAATTGCTTCTACCAATTACATTTCTCAGAAAGAATCAATTTCAGTGAACAAACAAATTGGTTTAAAGAATGGTGGGAAATCTATGGAATATCTCCATTTTCTATTCCTCCAGAAAGACTGGCACTCTTAAGAAGTCCAAAATGGAATATTGCAGGACCAAATAGTTTCTACTATCACAAAATAAAAACTTTATTCTCTTTGAATGATGGAGAGTGGCTTGCAATATTTAATGATGCTCGGAATCAAGGAGTAATGTGGATAGTTTTTAAGGAATTCTATTAGCGAAAGATAGGTGAGCCCATGACCCTGAAACTTGCAAGCAAAGAAAAAAATCCGTTCCAGCTGATCCGTGAAAAAAATCTCATCAATCCCTTCTTTGATGATTTTTGGTTAAAATTTTATTCTATAAATTGGGGTCCATTCACAAGATTCCGTGAAAATCCAGAAAGTTATCCTGATTATATTCTTCATAATTATTTGAGAAATTATTGATGTATCATCTTTTGTAATGACGATGGTGTACAACTGGTTTCTCAGTGTCTTCTAGTTAAAAAGAATTACTTTGTACAAAAGCCTTTTAAGCCAGATCCTTAAATTTGGCACTCAGAAAAGATAAGTTAATAAGCCGCCCAAATCTCCATGCAGTAGATAGCAATTGAATTGAATTATTGAGTCTACTACAGTACTGCTACAGTTCGTCGCCTTCAACATGCATAAAGAGTCTATTACTAAATAATTATGGTTCTAGTGGGCTTATCCATAAAGCATCCACTATGTTATGATGGTTCTAGTGGGCTCATCCATAAAGCATCCACTGTGTAATGATGTCCAGTCACGGACTGAATGTGACCAGTTTTTCTCGTGGATTTTTCTGGTAAAAAGTATCCACAATGTAAATAATTTACAACACAATTTTGTACTAAGATTCCTTTCAGTCACGAGACTCGGAGCACTTCTCTGACATCTGGTGGGATTTGACCCACATCTCTACGATTTATGGAAAATAGTACAAAATTTGTTTTCCCAATTGTCAGATGTTTTTCCCCTCATTTTCTTATATAAGGAAAGGATTAAGGCTCATTTGAAGGATTCGGAGTGAGAATTTTAGAGTCTAAGAGTTTTTTGAGTCCAGAGAAGAAGTTTGAGATTGTCTTCCTGCTCTGCATCTGCGAGCATCTGTTCGATCTACTTGCATCACGAAGAATTTCTTGATTCTATCTTTTAGAGTCTGAATCTGACAAGCCTGCGCATCAGAGTGAGAGCTACTGTGAGCACCTAAAGTGGCCAGATTCTTAGGATTTGAGTCAGTGAAGTGTGTTTGGTGTGTAAAGAGTTCTAAGACAGAGTCTGTAAAAGGCCAGAAAGCCTTCAGATAGCTTCTTATTTTACCAAGCAGCAATATCTGATAAATTCTTGAACAGTCTATCTATGTAAAAGAGATTTCTCTGTAATATCCTTGTAAGAAAATCTTCTTGAATAAAATGAGTATCCATTTCTAAAGCAAAGATCCATTTGTGAGTACATATTTATTTCTGCCTGTGTTAAAACATTTTGATGCAAACATATCTGTGAGAAATAAGTTCGCTTGAAGTTCATCAGAGGTTCACTAAGGTATAAGGAACACCAATCTGTTAAATGCAGGAGGCCGCGAGAAGGACACCAGAGTGAGAAAGACTAGAGGTTCCTGTACGGGTTCACGTAAAGGTTCATGTATTGATCACCGAGCATCAAAGTGCAAGTGCAAGTGCAAGTGAAAGCTTCATTAGCCCCTGCTTGCAATTGTGGTATCACTTGATCACAGAGTGCAAGCTTCATTGAAGCCCCTGCTAGAAATTGCTGAATGAAGCTTGCACTTGCACTTTGATGCTCTATGATCAATATATGAACCTTTACATGAACCCGTACATGAACCTCTAGTCTTTCTCACTCTGGCATCCTTCTCGCGGCCTCCTGCCTTTAACGGACTAGTGTTCCTCAGACCGCAGTGAACCTCCGGTGAACTTCAAGCGAACTTCTTTCTCACGAATATGTTTGCATCAAAATGTTTTAACATAATCGGAAATAAATATGTACTCACAAATGGATCTTTGCTTCAAAAATGGATACTCATTTTATTCAAAAATATTTTCTTACAAGGATATTACAGAAATAGCTCTTTTACAGAGATAGATTGTTCAGGCATTTATCAGATAGGCAAGTGGTGGAACTGTGCATACATCAATAGAACAAATATTTTAGGATAAAGCAATAGAGATATATGACGAATCTCACAGATATTAATTTGCCTAATTTAACAATTTGACAGCAATTTTTGGGGAACAACGTTAGTGGGTTTCGGTCCGTTTATCATCGAATAACTGTCACACTTTTCATGAATAAATAGATCTATGCCATTTCATTTAAGTTAAACATGTAATCAGTTAAATCGGTGTTTTTTCGTGAAGGAATGAAACCAAGGAAATCAGTTTTAAGGAATAAAAGGAAACCAAGGAAATCGGTTTTAACGAATAAAATTAAGATAAAGATGATGTTGTATCTGAAGATTGAAAAATAAATTTTGAAAAGTGAAAGGATGGGAAATATACTAGTTTTTATTTAAATATAATGATTACTGATTATTAGTAAGGGTGATTATTACTAGTACTAGTGGTGTGACAAGAAAAAATATAAATATTATTACTATAACAAGGGGTAAGAAAAAAAAAATATAATGATTACTGATTATTACTAGGGGTGTGACAAAAAAAGCATGATACTATGCTTATGATAAAAAATTGTTTTGAATTTTTTTAATTACTAGGGGTGTGAAAAAAAAGCATGATACCATGCTTATGATTAAAAAAAATTGTTTTGAATCATTTTTATTATTGGTAATACATTGGTTATGTTAGTTTTTTCATGGAGCAAAATATTTATATTAAGTGGAATTTAATTAAAACTTAAAAATATTAATATTAGAGTTGTTTTTTTCTTATATTTTTTTCGAAGAATTGTATTATTTCACAAAAACATGATAAGATATATTATGAGTTGGTCATAGATTAAATAAAGTTTAGCGGTTTCAATTCGTCTTGTGGTAAATTAAATAATTTTAGTAGCTTACAATATAAGAACACTATCTGAAATATAGATGTTTTTTCTCAAAACATGCATATATGTTCACATACTACATAATAAAAAGCTTTTGACCAATAATACAAACATTTAAGAGTCATAAGAAGTGATGGGTGCAACATCTTCTTTGTTCTATGTAGAAGGCACCGAGAATTTCGTGTCACATTGGAAGTGACTTTTTATATGAGCAATCATGGTCTCCAATCTTACCATGCAAACATTTTGATTCTGTTGAGCATGTTTGATGACATTCAATGCACCAAAGATATTGTATTTTTTTTCATGTTTATCTTTTAATACGCTGCTAAGAAGGGTCTTCATTTGCTAGTGTAAAGAAATGGAATTAAGGAATTGATTTCGTCTTCCTTTGGGGTATGACTAAGATTAGGATCCCATTGTGAAACCTATTTCATTATCTTTGAGTCAGAAAAAACTTGTCTCTCCATAGCAACACAGGCTTCAAGGTGATGGATTTCATTGTGAGTGTTGTGAGGAACAACAAAATGAAAAGTTTCAATAGCTCCTCGTGCCTACTACTAAGCTTGACTACGGCCTTAAGGATCATGGCCTTTGCCTTCTCAACGCATTCTCATACGCTACTTAGGCATGTTGACAGAATGGAAAAGGTACTTAGACTTAGGACAAAGGTTGTTAAGGGTTATAAAATAATAGCCTATAAGGATAACATGTACCCAGAGAAAATAGAGTTTTAAGCTAAACAATATATTCCAGTATGTAGTGTAGAGATTAAAAAGAAGAGCACCAAGGAATTCAAGGTTTGCTAAATATCGGTGCATAGACACCAGCCATATAACATAAGCAAAACATTAGCTAATATATAAACACTACAAGAGCCAAATAATTCAGTGCAAGATGAGAAAATAAAACAGGAAGAGGAGGAAAGAATTACCCTTAACAAGAGGCTTGTCCACAAGCTGGAAATGGGAAACTTAAGAGTGTAGTGGAGTGTCAATTCCTCAAGCACTTGGGGAATCCTCTCTTTTGCATAAATTGCGCTGTCCAATTTTTTAGACGGTAGGCCCAGTAGGGTGAGGGTGAGGGTGAGGGTAAGGGTGAGGGTGAGGGACGAACTCTCGACAATAGGCAAGTATGATTGGGAAAGATTTCCCGTCCAATTGACACAACGGGGGACGCAAACCATTCTTCTAAGATACTGGCCACTGCATTCATAGCACAAAACTTCACCACCCAAGCTGCATTATATACTCATCATCAATACATTGTTGGGTTCATTATGATAGCAGCTAGTACATTTTACTTTAGTGATTACATCGGTGAGAAACGGATCGAAATAAAGATGTGAAAAGAGAAAACAAAGGGTAAAAAGAAGGTTTTCCCCTTTTGGACCATAATGGTTAAATATATAAATTCTTGCTATATAAGGAGAATAACTTTGGAGTAATTTAATTTAGTTCTTTTTAGTAGCACTAGGACCACCCATACACGGTTCATCCATTGGCCATATGTAAAAAAAAGAATAACGAATTGATTTTGTAAAATTTTCAATGAATATTTTCCTTTCCAAAGCTCCTTTGATCTTCTATCCATGCATGATGCAAGTGGACAACCGACCACCGTCACAAAGCCATACTTTTGTTGAAGCACCACCAATTCACTTTAGAAATTTAATTGTAGATTCAATTTGCTCATGAAATTTTCTAAATCAAAGCGTAAGTAAATTCACGATCGACAACAAGAATCAATAACAAGCATCAAGATTCAACACACATACACAGAGATATATCTAGGGGAAAACAACTCCTAAAAACCCCTTACTATTTTTATTTCATTAATCAATGGATCTGGATGAATACAATATGTTCTTCTCAACCTTCACCTCAACCTCCACCTGTATCTTCTATCCTTTACCTGACTGACTGACCTTGGCCAACACTAAGCCAAATTTTCAAGCCTCCAAGCTCCTATTTCCTTGCGTTATTTCCTTGGGAATTAAGCCACTATTAATTAAGAAATTCCTCAATGGGAATTGTGCAGTACCTTTTTTCCTTCCTCTGATTGCATGCATGACCTGTACAATTTAGAATATTCTACAACTGGTTGTACACTACTCTTGAACTCCAATCTCAACTGGGTAACTCATATTTTGTGTATGCATGAGTTAATTTAGGTTGGTTGATCAGTTAAATGGTTGTTCACTAAGTACACACCCCACCACTAGACCTCCCACTAGTTTTTCCAACAGTTGGAACTATTTTATTTGACCATAACTCAATTTAACTCAATTAAATTGTTACAACTAGAATTAACTCAACATAGGCTCCTAAAATTTAGGTATCGTTGTACAAAACTCAAGTTCTCCCTCTAACTCGAATTAACTAATCCAACTAAGACAAAATAACTCAGTTAACTTTTACAAGTTGTCTTCTGACATGGAATTTCGAATTTTCTCCTAAATTAATTCAAAGTAAAAATTAAATTAGGAATATATTGATGCATTTTCAACATTCACAATTGTTTTTACTAACAACAAGATCAAAGGCATACTAGAAAAAGGCATAATATAAAACACTAGGGAGAAGGTAAGCCGAGTGAGGATGGCCCCTCGATGCTAGTGGAGCTTTGAAAAGATCTAACCTACTTCGGGAGTAAGGAAACTTATTGTTTTCAAACTTTTACAAACTAAACTGATAGTAGTAGCGTCAAATCAGGATCCCATTTACTATGATTAATTAAGTTAAATATGCACGCATTCTTTTTCATGTAGGGGACTAACCATGCCACCCCCTCCATAAATTCCATGCTCGGCCATGGGGTGGTAGTTTTTCCCCTCGCTTTCCAAATTTCCTCATTTTCCCGCCCCATCAAGGAATGATTTATGAAAATTTTAAATGGGATTAGAATGAATATATGTGTGTGTGTTGGAAATATTTTGGCTTTTTAATTAAATCTGATAGTCAACATTTAAGTGTTTTTCTTTTAAAAGGTGAATACATTCTCTATATACAAGAGAATGAAGAATTTAAAATATCTAGTATGAAAGTAGTAGTTTGAAAAATGTATTTGAAGCATGTGTGTGTTGGAATTGTGGTAGCTTTTCATAAATTTAGTTTAAAACTGGGTTCCTAAAAGTGTTCAACCCAATATATATATATATATATATATATATATTAGTGAACTTCTATAAATTTAAGTAAACTTGGGAATTGTTCTTCATGTTAAATATGTGTAGGAGGATTCTTAAATGAATGTGTGTAGGAAAATCCTTTAATCGTGATATTTGAATGGAGATTCTAGGTAAAAAATGATGTGGATAAAAATTGCGTTTACAATATTTTAAAACAAGATATGACGAAAAAATATTTAATAGCTAATCAATCAACTCATAAAGAGTAAGAGGGTTTTGGAAAATTCCTCCAAAAGAAAAGGAATTTGAGACCTCATATTTCAGTCAAAACCCTAGATCTAGAAACAGGCTTGCATCTTTCTCCTCTTCAAATGAGACCTCGATGCAAGAATTTAATCATCAGTCCCCTAATTAGCTATTGGAAGTATTCTCGAGTCTTTGTTGTTCCCAGTAGAGCTAGACAAAAATAATTTAGAAGGTAATTTGCAAAATTCTCTCCTACGGAGCCAACTAGCCTACTGATAGAAAAAGATGAGGTTGAAGACCTCCTACACAACATGGATTTGGATGTTTCATGCATGATCAGTCTGGAAAAGCCCTGCCTTAATAAATATTCACAATCCATGCTTCACTATCAAGTGGATAATGCTTAGTCTGGTTTGAGTTCTTTAAATCCCCATTTAGTATTCCATATGCAACTTTTCAAAGATCCCCCCAAGATGGTCAAGAAGGATAACAAAAAGGGGTGTAAGAGCGTTAACTCATTAATCTAATAAGATAGAGAAAATTTAATCAACTCAAGAGGTATTTCCTCCTCAACCCAAAAAAACCTGAAGTTTTCATCTTGAATCATTAAATATTAAGTATGATCATTGTTGTAATTATTGTTACTACAATCTTTGATAGTTGGTTGTTGAATAGAGGATTTTCTAGTATATTTGGTTGATAGGTCAATATTTGTAGTTATTTTATGATAAATTTCAATTTCTAAAAATTGAACAACTTGGCTACATTATTTTTTTGTGACGAATGAAAGTCTCTTCTAATTCACAAAATAAAAAAAATAAACATATTATAGTGTGAAAATGAATGTAATATTTTGTTTAAATAAAATTAAACTAAAATTACAATTAATTAACCTTTTATATTAAACAATGATTCCAACCTTAATTTCATATGATTAAATGATAATCTTTTGCAATTAACAAAAACAATTTTTTTTTTTAAATATTTTGTCGTATTTTGTTGGTATTGGGTGATTTATATTTATAGGCTTAGTAGTGAGCATGCAATCAAATAGTAACTTTTGACATTTCAAATCACCATAATCCCAACTTTAATCATGGACCTTTGATCTTAAAAGCATTTAATTTTTCAACAAAAATACACTAGTAGAAGTTTGTTATATAAAACACATAGAGTTTAGGTTAAACAACTCACAAAAGGGAAAGTTAAATACATCAAAGGTTAACAAGTTCAAATATTAAAAAGTGGAGGGTCTATCCTCATCCCTCACATATAGAAGCTATTTAATTTAAAAATCAAATGGGGGGGCTTCTCTAAACCTTTGAATTGAAGCCACATTGTGCCTACTTTTGAAAGTGTGAATAAGAGCAATGTAACACCCTCCTCCCACATTTAACTAAGTTAACAAGTCTGTTGGGATAAATATGTGACGATAGGATACTATGATCTAATTAAAATCCCCATGTACAATTAAGGAAGTGGAATCAACACAACACAACCAATATGACCTTCTACACATGCTACAAAACACTCAGGATCCATCCAACTCTTCCAAGTGATCAACCCCTGAGACAACCTAGCATTTTACTGATTTAGAGCCTTAGTCGCTCCCATGGCATGGGCATGCATTCGACTGGTACCCTCCATTTTCTCCCATAGCAAGGGCATGCTTGCGATTGGGGAATTTTCCAGGTATTTTTGTGCCAACGACCCCAGATTTTGTCTCACTTTTTCAGTTCCAGGACTCAGGCCACTGCCTAGAAATCAATGAAATTTTCAGGAATGAAAAGTAACATCGAAACAATGATACAAAAGTAAATACTTGAACAAGGACTTGACTGCACCCCTACTAGCCATGACAGACATTTCGTCAAACATGTCACAAATAGGCATTCTACAGGTCATAATAGCATATCTAAGCATAGGGGTCTCATACTTATCTAAGAATTGCTAAGAAGAATTGATGCCTTATAACACTAGATGCATTATCATCTATTAGGCCATATATTCATTTTTCATTCATTTATAAATAAAAGCATTGTGAGAGCCATACATCATCACTATTATAAAACATACTCATAACCAACATATAAACAACAAAAATAAAAAGGATACAACAACCATAAATTCCACATATGAACCAGTATATTTGAGCATAAAATACCAAGGAAAGGAACTCTTATTAATGAATTCAAAAGCCAACCATGTTTGGTACTTGCAAATTCCACCCAACCATATATTGGATGAACCAAATCTCTCTTCAGCGAATCACCTCCGTGCCATATTCCAACCATGAATGTGGGACTCAAAATCAAAAATCAACCAGGGCTTCTCGAGGCTACACAACCTCACTCCCATAAATAAAACCAAGCTTTACCGCAATCCTCACCGAATCACTATGCCATAAACAAGCATGGATGCCACCAAATTTCTCCACCTACATCATGAGGAATTTTCTTATCTCCTAGTCTATAGGGTTTACCACAATCCACAATATGATCCAAGGATCACTAAGGCATAATTGAGACACCGCCCTCTAGGATTTACCGTATATCTCACCATTCACTAGAACATTTGGCGGAAATTCCGACGGCCAAATCGTCGCTATTCCGACACATTGTCGTCGCAAGAGCGACAGTTAGAGGCCAGGCAAACCGTGGTTTACCATACCGTCACAGTTCCGACACAACTAAAAAGTGTCGCAGTATCGACACTTTTTCCGTCGCTTCCAAACAAGCGTCACTCTTCCGACGTTTCCCAATCTGTCGCACCTCCGACCTTTATAAACTGTCGCACTTCCGACGAAATGTGGTCCGACGTTTAGAACGTCGCTCTTCTAACGTCTCTAAACTGTCACAATTACGACGAAATGTGGTCCGACGTTTTGAACGTCGCTCTTCCGACGTCTGTAAACTGTCACAATTACGACGAAATGTGGTCCGACGTTTTGAACGTCGCTCTTCCGACGTCTCTAAACTGTCACAATTATGACGAAATGTGGTCCCACGTTTTGAACGTCGCTCTTCCAACGTTTCTAATATGTCGCAATTCTGACGCTTACAAGACGTCGGAATTGTGACGAAAGGTTCAATTTAAAAAAAAAATGAAACTTTAAAAGAGGAAAAACGTTGTTTTGAATATATTATATGAAGTAAAACAGTCCATGAAGTCATTACATTTTCACATCTGAAGATTTGATCCCAAATATCCATCCAGAAAAGTGGAAGTCCCACCCCAGACAATGATAGAAAAATACCCCATGTCACATACAGGGACATGATATAAAACCCAGTAACGGTCCACATCGAGATTATCGACAATCTGAGAAAGCATCCAAATATGCCCAAGGCATCTATAAGAAAGTGAAATAGCAGTATGTAGAATAGTAAAGCAACAGATAGAGTACGTACCGACGTCCATTGTTCCAAATACAAATTAAAGTGCCCAAAATCCTTGAACAGAGAAAAACGCTAATCATGTGAGGAGTGTGATATGTCCAAAATATAAAAAGACCATCAGACCATATCAATAAACCAGCAACATAGACCAGCATCGCTAGTTTTGAAGGCAGAGTGATAAACATTAATCATTTTTTTCACAAGAGAAAAAATGTTGTTTTGAATATATTATATGAAGTAAAACAGTCCATGAAGTCATTACATTTTCACATCTGAAGATTGGAACCCAAATATCCATCCACAAATGTGGAAGTCCCACCCCAGACAGTGATAGAAAAATACCCCATGTCACATACAGGGACTTGATATTAAACCCAGTAACGGTCCACATGGAGATTATCGACAATCTAATACTCTTTAACTGCTACTCTTTGACCTCTTTGTTCATCCTTTTATCCTTTTTATCATGATATACTGTGGTAAATAGGCAAAAATTTATGTAAGGATAATTTTTTACAAAATTTCCATCATTTCTTCCCACCATTGAACTTCTAGCACTCTGGTCCTTTGCAACTTTCTTAGTGTTTCATCAGCCTCAGTATATCTGAAGAAATTAGGCTGATTTGGGAATAAATGATTTACTTCATGCTCAAGATAAAATAAATTCTCCAATCTGTCATGAAGGTTTTTCCCTGTAGGCAATGCTGCTGTTGATGAACTTGTTGAAGAACTAGCTTGATTATCAACATATTTGTCCAATTTTTCAACATAAATATCAAGGTCCATTAGCTTATCTTCTGCAACTATAGGACTGGGCAATCCTCTATTTAACAAAATATTCAATCTTTCTTTGAAGGCAATGATTTCTTCTTGCATATCTGAGCACCTTCGTTCTAAATTCTGTACCAGAGTTCTTTTAGTAAAAACTTTCTTTATTTCTAGAATTGTTCCGGTCCTGTCCTGAATACCAATTTCTGCAAGTTGATTCTTAGTCTGAGTATTCAAAAAATGTATAAGTCTATTGGCCTCTTCTGGCATATTTCCCAACTCTTGTCTTGATCTCTCAATCTCATCCAAAGCCAATTTAACTAAGTTATTATGTTCATCCATTATCTGAATTGAGGACCAAACATCCTTTATTGATTGAATGATATTATCCCAAAGAATTTCATTTATTTCTTTTAAAGGTTTCTCCAATGTGAGATCCTTTTCCAATGCTTTGACTGTTTTTTCTAATTTGCTCACTTCTCTTGTTTTATCAGCAACACTCATTTTTGAAAGATCATATTTATGTTCTAGAGTGGCCAATTGTTCCTTTGTTTTGTGAATCTCTATGGCCTGAATGTTCATATCTTCCATTGACTTGTTAATTCACTTCAAATAGTGTCTTAAAATTGGTGCAAAGAAGTTGTTCTCATGACACCTCTGGGCCAACGTTGTAGGGGGTTGGGCCACTACTCCTGGGTCAGAGTTACTCATAATATTTGCCTCTTTATCTTTTGACAATTTTCAAGCCTTTTCGCTATGGTGTAAGCTGTTCATCCATCGCAGAGCAAATCCATTAGTTCTTCCTATGACTTTTGTTTGATGATTTCCTTGCATCTGTATGTCTTGAGGCCTAGAATTTAATTGGATTTCAGTCATGAATATCATCATCTTTTTCTCATCAAAGTTTCACATTTTCTATATCTTTAGATTATGACCCATAACTATCGATTATTTCCTCCAAAGTTTTGATTCTATTATCCTTAGCCTGGGAAGAGGCTTTTTCAAGCTGCAACTGTGTATTAGTGTTATCCAAAGAATCCTGAAACTTATGGGCCATCATTGATATATCCATCAGAGTAGAATAAATCATCTCACCTATTTGCTTGTGTAGCTCAATTTGATCTAAAAGATGGATATCCTTTGCTAAGACTTCAAAATTAGTCCTAATGTAATTTACAGCTGTCTGAGGCTGCTGCACCTTGGGCTTGAAGTGGCTCATTAACATCTTACCCTGTTGGATGTCATAGGCTGACATCAATCTTTCTTGATTTTTTGGAGCCATCTTCAAATATTGGTTGTACACTTGAAGTCTAAGTGGATCGTTCCTAGCCTTTATATTATTAATTGTTCTTGATAACCCAGCAAAGCACTGAGGTTTAAAGACATTTTGTATCAGATGTTCTCTAGATTCTGCTTGAATGCACTAGTGATGTCCCACTACCTGTATCTGTTCATTTGAAGGTCTTCTTCCTCAAACGTCACCTTCTCCTTTGGGGTTGATTCATCTTCCAGTGAGCACTTTCGCGCTTTAATGATCTTGTCTGCTCTAAGAGTCAACAATAGGAGGTTGTCTTAGCCTCTCTCTTTTTTTCCTTTTTCATCCGAGGAGTTTAAAATAGAAAATTTCGCTCTACCGATCTCTAGGAGAATTTGTCCCTAATTTCTTTCTTTAGAAGCCCCAGTTGCGCCATTAATAATTTTTCAATTTATTTGCATACTTCAAAGCCCCTTTTAATGAAGCTCAGGGACCTACCGTACTAATCTCCTGCAAATTTTGTTGTAAAGTCCTCGCTGAAGAAGATGCCTGCACCTGTCCAAAATATTCTAGGTCAAGTATCTTTTCAAGATCTTTCATTACATTTTCAACATTGACCTGCTCACTATCATTTTCAACCAATGTCCCTTCTGTCCATTCATCCATATTAGCATATTGTTCTATTTCTGGGTTTCTTTGATGGATGTATAGTGACAGTTTATTTTTCATTCTTCTATCACAGATAAAGTTGTTTGGATCATAAGGCACCCAGTAGAAACTCTTTTGTAGTCTGAGATAGTCTTCTAAAATCCTTTCGGCTTCCTTTCCAGCTTCCCTAGAGTTACAAATGAAGGGACCTAATTGGCTCTTGATCCTGAGTTGAACCTTTTTCTTTGCATTGTAAAAATGAATTATATCTGAATTATTCATCTTCCTGAAATATTCTAATGCAAAGAGTCTCATTGGGACATACTTGGGCAGTTTGAATGGGCATAATTCACATCCATATATCCTGATCTCTGTGTAGTTTTGATATAGGTACCAGTAACCTATCTTGTAATGTTTAGTTTCAAGATTTTCTGATTTCATCATGCACTTAGGAGAGACTCTGTTGCACAAGCAGCGTGGATGAAAAATGTCGACAAAACTCATTATAGGAATAAGGAGAACTGCAGGAATTTGTGAGAACAAGTACTAAAGAAGTGACCACCTAGATTCCTTGCACTAAGTTTTTTAATATACAAAGGGAAATGATTTGAGTAAAATCATGAGATGAGAGAGACAGCATCGTTGATTTCATCTCAAATCTAATGAACTGATCATGGATTTCGTCAGCAATATAAGATGTAAAATCGTACTTGACAGCAGGAGGCTGTCCAGGGGTAAAAATGGATAACAATACTAGGGTTAACTGATCAACATACTCACTAGTATTGAAGCCCATTATGGAAGATATCATGTTTAAAATAAGTCTACCCTCATCAGTAAAGAAAGTACAACCATAAGGGGGAGGGTTTTTAGGCTGATGCTCTGGTAACATGAAGGTTTGGCATAGGTGGTTTAACTCTTCATGGGATAACTTAGTAGATTTCTCAAGTAATTCAACCATGGACAGGGGAGTGAGAGCTTGACCATGTTGGAATTGTAGCATTTCATTTATGGACTGAGCAGTTATTGGGAAAAGGACATTTTGACTTGGGGATAAAACTGCTCGTTGGTTGGGATCATAATTTGCGTAGCAATAATGGATTAACTCAGGAAAAATATGGACTGAGGGAAGAAGGTACATAGGAAGATTTGATTCCCAAAGTCCAAAGATGTCAGAACCATTCAAATAATTTTCTCTGCAGCGGCAAAATATTCGAAGAGGATTCTCACCTAGACGCAAGTCCTTAATTTGAAAATCCATATCGGCTAAAGGCAAATAATCCAAGTCCTTGTGAGGGGCATTGATGGGCACGACATTCAGAGCTACAGGAACTTCCATTTCTGGTTCTTGTGGATTCAGAAATGGAATTTCGGGGTTTTTGTGGAAAAGGGGCACAATTACCAGGTTTGGGAATATAATTGCAGTTCTGGGACCAGTATGACTAAATCCACCCCCTTTTCGGTACCTTAATTAAACTAAAACTTAATTTTTTATTAGTTTAGCGGGGAATTGGAATAAATAATTGCCATTTTTGTACAATTGCAGAGTTGAATACAGGGGCACTTGTTATATTTGATAATCCCTAAATACTTCCGCTTCAATTTTCTTCAAAGAAGGCAACGGTCAAGCAAGCGTTAACAGTTGGTTTTTGAATTTTGTTGCATGGAAGACTGGCTAGCGCACGGAACAATGAAAATGACACAGACGCAATTTGTTTTATTTACAAAGTCAAAAGGGTGGCGGGTTTTGATTGATGACGTCAGCATGTACGATGGTTTTGTCACAGAGGGATAGGAGCGGATCTTTGTTTGGGCCACTCGCGCAGTGGAAATCTGGACCCAAAAAATATTAGGGAGAATTTGATAAGAAATTTGCATCACAACTCTCCCTCCGTACACCAGCCCAACTTCGGACCCGAAAAAGATTAGGGCGGAATTCATTTGATTTTCGCGTCACAAAATTGGCTGACGTCAGAAGGCTATTTTGGAATGCGAATTTGGTTTGAATTATGGTTTATCTCCGTTTGAAGTCCGGCGGGCTCGACTTAAGAACAATTTTGTTTGATCCCATCTTATAAAATTTGTGTTGGTTTTCTTTGATAATACACATATTTATAATAAATCATGGAAATACCACACTAGTAAACATGTGGAAAAGTTATATAAATTATTGAGAACAATCATTTTTATGTGAAAATATCCAAATGTGCTTTTGGGAAATAAGAATTCGAGTATTTGGTTCATATTGTTTTAAAGGAAGGAGTGAAGTTGGAGCCTCAAAAGATGCAAGTTATTACAAAATGACCTATTCCTAAGAAAATCAAGGTTCTTAGAAGATTTTTTAGACTTACATGATATTATTGATAATTTGTTAAGAATTATGCATGCATTTCAAGTCCACTCACATATCTCTTGAAGAAATATCATTTATATGGAATGATGAGGCTACTTTGGCATTCTCTCTTTTAATGGATGCCATGTCTTCTACACCAACATCGGTTGCACCTACTTTTGGTAAAACATTCATAGTAGAGGGTGAGGCACTAGGACAAGGAATTTACGTAACATTAACACAATAAGGGATATCATTGGCTTTTAAAAGCAAGGAATTCAAAGAAAATATTTGGTGAAATCTAAGTATGAAAAATAAATGGAAGCAATATTACATGCAATAAAAAATGGGGATAGTATATCATTGGGAGGTACTTTAAAGTCAAGATATACCATGATAGCATAAAGTATTTTTTGAAGCTATGATTTTCATTAGAAGATTAACAAAAATGAGGAGAAAAAATGCAAAGCTTTAATTTTGAGATAATATGCAAAAAGGGTAAGGAAAATTTAGTACATGATGCTCTTTCTAAAATAGAAGAGGCCTCAAATTTATATCCAATTACATTTTCTATTCCTAGGTGGCTAGAAGAAGCTTGCCATAATGGAAAAATGACAACAGTACTAAACAAAAACTAAAATTTATAAAGGATGGGATGAACTCTATGGAGCATTGGGAGTGAAAGAGAGATATACTTTGGTGCAAATGTAGAATATTTTTATGCACGCAAGCATATTTGAATAAACAAATATTAAGGGAGTCCCATGTCTCTCTGATGGTAGGACGCAGGGTTCCTTAAAACATCTCAAAGTATCAAAAAATATATTTTTGGAAGGAATGAAGAAAGATATTCAAAATTTTGTAAGAGAAGGTCAGGTTTGCATAATAAATAAAAGAGAGATAGTAAAATCTCCAGGGTTACTTCAACCATTCCACATACATATTCAAAGACTAGAAGATATATCAATAGATTTTATTACAGGGTTACTGAAATATAAAGGTAAGTATTACATTTTTGTGGTCATTTATATAGACAAATTTTGTAGATTTTTTTTGTAGAGCTCAAAGTACATAAACAACAAGCCAAGTGGCAGAAGTGTCCGTGAAAGAAATTCATCGTCTTCATGGTTTTCATAAAGTAATAGTAACAAGAAACTTTTGGAAATAATTATTTAATATGAGTGGAGAAACACTAGCTGCCATGAGTTCTACATATCAAACACAATCAAATGGTCAAACAAAATAGTTAACAAATGTTTTTAAGGTTATCTACAATGTTACTCTTTAGAAAATAAATCTTAATGGATGAAGTGGGTTCCTCAAGGAAGAATGGTAATATGATACTATCATACTACCTATCACACATCTACTAAAATACCATGATGATGTAAGTTTGGAATTTAACATTTTTACATGTTAAAGACAAATAGTCAAAATCACTGACAACTTAGTATGCCATAATTAATAATCATTCCCTGCTCACTTTTGTTAATAGGTTTATGTCACACGATGATGCAGGGGCATTAGGCACTAGCCAGCAATGTAGGAGGTTTTGTCCACATGTTGTGGCTAGGAGGGTTCGAAAACATTTGAGTTGTAACAGCTAGGTGTCAATACCTCAGCTGACTGTATTACTTAGACTAGTTAGAGTTGTAGGAGTCGAACAGTTTCAGTTAATTGAATTATTATAATTAGACCTTTTGATTTCTAGAACGGTCCTCTCAGAGGAACCGAAGAGCCATATGTTATGTATATAAATTGTAATTCCTCGGATGAATAAAAGTAGAGAGGGAAGAGGAGAGTAGAGAGGGGATTTCTACAATAAACCTCTGTGTGTGAACAATTGTTTCCAGTTAAATGATTTCCAAGCATAGTTGCCATTGAATTATCTCGAACTACTAATTGTGAAGAATTTTTTAACTGTGAGGCGATTGGGTACTGATAATTCCATTCTTCTGTCTTTGAATTCTCGTAAATTGTTGGATAACCCTGTGAACTCACCCCACCCGAAGGCGAGGTCTGTGTAGAGAACCGGGGTCGTGAACACTGTTCAAATATAAAAATCATGCTTAATAAAGAGACAAGATTGTTGTGCTTTCAATCAATTCTGAGATTTGGATGTTTAGTGAACAAATAAAGAGAGGCTGAATCAGATTTGCACCTGGGCTGTCTCCCTGACGCAAAACCAAGGGGATACACCATGCGGTTGCCTCATATCGTAATTCCTTTGCGGAGAAGTGAGTTTGGTCACAGCGATCTCCCAGAGTATGTTCAGCTAAGTGATCCTGGTCTGTTCTGAACTCACTGCCACCACCCAGGCCCGGGCTGAAGCCGAGCAAAATTTAGTCGTTGATGAGGAGAAGGGCCATCTGGATTTGGTGGTCACATGTTGAACTTGCCAGGAGGTTAACTAAGGTGTGCGGAGGATAGCCAGGTACGATACGAGTGTTTGATTGGTTATTGATAAATACAGGTGGGGTCGGAGTATAATGAAATTTTTTAATTAAACGATTGGCGGATAATTAACATAAGTCTGGAGCATGATTGTTGTAAGGCTGGGTAGTGAAATATAGAGCCGAAAGTTCATTACAAGTTATTTATTTAAAAAGAAACGTGGAGTATAAATACAAAGTGTTGAAAGTTAAACATTGGTTATAAGGCTTGGAGATAATATAAAGTCGGGAATATAAATTAAAGTCCAACCATTGTGGATGGTATTTATTTATCAAATTTTACGAATTTGATAAATAAACCCGAAGAAAGAAGAAGTCAATGAAGACCCAGGTTGGAGGAAAAGAACGGGGTAAACCAGGGGAAAATGCTGACAGAGCGATTGTAGACACACCAGCTCTCCTTAGGGGTCCAATTTCAGTTTTGTTGCGTCACACGATGATCTCTCTTCTCTGGAATTTACTTGTATTGAAGATCACTATTCTAGGAATAAGGAGTTATTTTCTCCAAAAATAACCTTAGCCAAACATTGACAATGCATCAAGGATATCTTTCTATGCTTCATAAGTACATATGTTCTACTTCTAAATCATGTCTTGGAAGTGGTTGTTTTGCTAGAAATTATTCACCAGTTGGTTTCATACCAAAGTCTTTTTCTCATTTTCAGCATCCAATACATGAAAAAGATAATGGTTTAAAACAACATAAATATTTGAAATTTTTCAAGAATTGTCTGGCACACTTTGAACATGAATTTTGAAGTCAAGTGCATGATGTTGTATAGGATCAAGTGTCATTTTGAATACCAAATGTTTCACAAGAAACTTCTCAACATGCTACCCTGCAGTAAGGATTAAATGACAATATTGCATCAACTATTTCCATAATAAAAGTGCACCTCTACCATAAGACTAAACAACTAAAAATGTTGTAGATCTAACAAGACCACACAATCAAATGTATTCCACAAGGCCAATACTGTATGAAAAATGAAAAGGAGTTTGCAACCAAAAATACCTTAGGCAACTAATTCAATTAGATACACCAAACCATCAACAAAAAGGAAAACCAGCCTACTTGGCCCCAATATTTTCAAATGGGTCCTCTAATTCAACCAATAAAAAGGCCAAAACCATAGCATTGAGATATATTTCATTACACTGTCAGTAACAATAAAATTTGACTCAGCCATAACCCTTTCCTTTTAGACCACTGGGTAACAAATATGTTTCCTTTCACCTTTGAGTTTTCAAATTATGCCTACCAAATCTAAGACATTTAAGAGGGGGAACTAATACAACGTTAAAAAGAAACCCAGAGCACAGATTCAAAATAACAAAACCTTCCATGAAAAATTAAAATAACACATTAAAATCGAATATAAGTGGACAAGGAAAGATCCACCGCAGTGAAGTTTCACGTGCAGGTGACCTTCCTTTAAACATAATTTTTTCTCTGACCTGCAATTTTTTTGTCACCGAGCCATCCTTGTTGAAGTACAACTCCTTTTCCATAGCTCTTGTATTAACTACCTTCTCTCTGTCGCGTAATCTCAGAGTCCCTCTTCTGCTTGAGCGATTAAAGGAAATGGGTGAAAAAAATGAAAGAGAAGACAATTGTCTGCCATAATTATCAAACATTGCACCCAACTTCTTCCCCTTTTCATTGTTACCCAATGAGGTAGATGTGGCAATTGTTGTCATACTGCCCAAAGCAGAGGCCATCTTCTCTTATGCTGAATATAGAATTACAAGATCTTCATATTAGTATGAACCTTTAAAAACATGACTCCCATTGCTAAAAACCACTTTTAAGTTGTAACAGGCAAACTAAACAACTATCGCAACTTTTGGCAACTTCTGGAGCATTAAGAGAGAAACAAACAAAGAGAAATACAACCACAATCCTCATTTTAATGAGACTGGACTATATATTTTCATTAATATAATAGAAAGAAATCACGACTATATTAAGGCCAGCACAAAACAATCTTTAACCAGTGTCTCTCGCGGCCTTCAGGTTGCCATGCTAGAGGTTGCATATTTTTAATTTAAATTCTTGACCTCTCGTGCCCATCTATGAATGCATCCAATGGGATATCTACATCAAATGCTCCCTTATATCCCCAAAAACAAATTCCCTACTACAAGAGCACCAGTATTGATGGATCACCCCACACCATCCCACCCACTAGAAACGGTGAAAAAGGAAACCCGAGAAAACTTCCGAAATATCTCAAGATGACTATATGGGTGGTTCTTATGAATCAACCAACCATTCAGAACATGCTCATCAATCCAAACCATGAGTATTATGTGACAATATTCAAGCAGGCACTGAATCGGATTTCTGAAGCTATGTTAGAGAAACCCTAAACTCTCACTGAAAATAGGTGAAATGTGGCACCAATCAGGGATTGACATGTGCCACTTGGTACAAGTGGTAGACAATTGGCATGCTCAAACAACGAGGTGATGCAGGAATGACATGAGGGAGAAAATATCAGAAAAGCCCCAAATCTGGAGAACTAAAGCTCATCACCAACCTGAGATTGACAACTTTATATGATGTAACCTATGAAATCGTAAATGGAGAAATCATAGTAACAATAAAGTAACCTATGTAACAATAAATTCGGATTCATCCTGGGAGTGGTAATGGGAGAAATCATAGTGAACAACAGGAAACATGCAGAGTTGCTTACAATCAAATAGATGAAAAAACACATACAAAAAACCCAGATAATAATCATGAACAAGCTTAATATTGAATTATGAACTGTAAAGGAACTTACAAAATGTGACATTACGAACCTGGTCAAGCGCACAAGCAAAAATATCCTGGACATGACCCTGGTTGACAAGTTGTATTGCTCATGATGCAAGAGGATTTGTACCTGCACTGCCAAGTCAATCAAAATCCATCACTATCTATACAATAAATACAAGTAATTGATGTAGTATTTTTTACTCTAAGATGCATTCTTATGATAATGTTAGAACATATGTTGAAATGTCAAAACATACCTGAATAAGCTCCTCTTCGTTTCAAGAACAATTTATTGGAGTCGCATGAACTTGGAACAAGCCTCCCACGATCTGGAAGAGTAGCAACTAAGTCAACAGTGACTTTTTTGTTGCTACGCTGGATCAAGGGAGGTTTGCTCCAAGATTAAATCGCTCCAATAAATTATTCTCTACTAAACAGGGCCAACCACATGAAGGTGGAAGCTCTTATGGCCCCTCCCCCCCCTCACATCACTCTCAATTCCCCAATACCCAATCTATATTTTATTTTTTACTTTCATGAGCATAAAAAAAAATATTCAATAAATAATAAAAAAACAATTCAACAAAAAGTACGCAAGGAAACATTGCAATTAATGCTTGACATAAAATTAGTATGATAAATGAGTTTTTTATATAACGCAAAAAACGTTCCAAGTATGGTCATTGGTAACGTTTGTCTTATAATAATACAATATTTTACATTATCGAATTTTCTTTTTCTTCTTCCTATTTTTAAAGCTCCTAATTACATCATCAATATCATCATGCTCTGCTCCTGTTTCGTGCCTTTCGACCCGCACTGCTGACTTAGTTGCGTAGTCACGATGTCTGGTCTCATCCAGTGACGGGGCATCGCCTACAAAAACAGATAATATTAAATTTTAATTGTCAGTTTTTAAATATCATTGAACTAGTTCAATAATATTAATAAAAAAAATTGTAATGAGATTATTTACCTGGTGCACCAGTTGTCGCCGCTGACCTAGTTGCATAGTCACGATGTCTGGTCTCATCCAGTGACGGGGCATCGCCTACAAAAACAGATAATATTAAATTTTAATTGTCATTTTTTAAATATCATTGAACTAGTTCGGTAATATTAATAAAAAAAATTGCATTGAGATTATTTACCTGGTGCACCAGTTGTCGCCGCTGACCTAGTTGCGTTGTCACGATGTCTGGTCTCATCCAGTGATGGGGCATCGCCTACAAAAACAGATAATATTAAATTTTAATTGTCAGTTTTTAAATATCATTGAACTAGTTCAGTAATATTAATAAAAAAAATTGCAATGAGATTATTTACCTGGTGCACCAGTTTTCGTCGTTGGGACTGTTGCCCTGTCTTCCTCTCTGGTGGTAAGATCCTCAAGGGAAACATTCTCTGTCATTTAAACAAAAAACGTTATAAGGACAACCATCAAGGTATAATTAGAAAAAATATAAGTGGAAATTAATTACCGTCACGGCCCTCACTGATAGTAGCATTGTCGGCCTGGTCCCTACTACAATGATTAGGTTGCACATGAGGATCATCTACATTTGGCTCTAAAACTGGGTTATTTGCGTCGTCGGTAGTGTTGCTCCCCTGATTTAAACAAAGTTGTTAGACATTAAATTTATGGATGAAAACAAACATATTGAAAGGTTAATGTTTTACCTTATCAAGCATTCTGGATCTTGGGACCTGCCCCAAGCTTATGCGACGTTCAACTACGACTTGATAGCCGAAATGGAAAGCGATATTTTTATCTTCCTCTGTAGTTTCTGTTCTGAATTCATCACCCTACATTACATATGATTGTGTATTTTTAATCATATTTGATAGGATTACAAAAACGTTGGAAGGCGATACAATTAATTACAAGATGTTTAGCTACTTAATTACAATTCTTGCGGCCAATTTCAAGTAGCCGCCCTGGCCTAGCTTGTGATGGCCCTTTTTTTCAATCCTAGCTTTGGTTTCCTTTGAGGTGTCAGGAAACCTAGCATCAAAAGATTAAATTCAGATATGACGTAGCACACTTTTATTTTAGACATAGAGAAAATTAAAGCTATTGAATTAAAGTTGTAATTTACCTTGCGGGTCCAGTTGGCATTTTTCCTTCTTTCTTTGCCCTTTTCTCTTTTCCGTCATGGATGAGTGCTCTCCACTCACTCTCTGAAACTGCGAGAGGACGCTCATATCTAGGGTTAAATTGCAATTGCGTCCTATAGGTGTCCCTGGTATATTTCAAATATTTGCCGGCTACCTGAGCCACCGCTTTTCTGTCAAATGTGTCGACCCCAAAAAGGGCTTCTAGATAATCTAGAAGTTCTTTTTTCAAGTTGGAATTCTGGGAATTCCACCCTGTGCGTATGGTTGGGCCAAAAATTACCAACGCATGGCTCTCCAGAAACCTGTAGAACTCATTGTTTCCTACAAAGAAAAGAAAAAGATATTATCATTAATTTAAAAATAAAAATCATGATAAATATGTTTTAGATAAAGTACATGAAATAGTTAAAATATTAAAATTTACCTGGGAGTTGTACATGCTTTATAGGGACACCTTCATCGTTCACCAACAACGTGCCATTAATGGTCCCTGTGGAGCTGACACGTGTAGCTCCAGAAAACGCAATAATGTAGTTGGCCATATCAGCCTCATCATTGCCAACACGTTCAGCGGTTGGCTGGGTGTCTGCTTGGGCAGGGTGTGTTTCTTGGCTAGCACCTAAAGGAGTAGAAGGTGTACGAGAGGGTTGTTGGGCAATCTCTTGCTCTTGTGTCCCACTACCACCAACACCGGGTTCAGCAAATGCCAGAAAACGCTACATACAAAAGAACTTTTTGTTAGTTTAGTCAATGTAAAAATTAAAAATCAAACTATCACAATTCATCTCATGCAAAACAAAAAAAATATCCTTTTGACTTTTTATTATTACCTGATATCTATTTAGCTGCCTCATAAGATGTTGTATCCTCTCTTCTATTTCAGGTGTTTGAGGCGCATCTATCAAAGCATTAAATTCCAACCTTGCATCTCGTGCCTTTTTTTGCAACAACAACACTGGAGATAGGGATGAAGAAATCTCTTCCTCAAAGAGGGAATCATCAGGCGTACCATGGCTAGGTGTCCGCATATTTGAACAAAATTAATATTATTTCAATTATGTAAATAACTAAAATACCTGAAGATAGAGCAATGCTGGCACTTTACATGTTCTTCCGCTGGCCTCTTTCCGCGATCATCCCGTATCTGGGTTGTTCCTGCACTACTCTCATCAGTAAAATTATACCACATTGCAATAAAATTATAAATGTAAAAACTTGAAAACAATATCTAACTTAAAAACACAAAATGAAAACTGAAATAATTTCTAATAAGACACCGGACGACAAAGTTAGAGTTTCAAATATGCCTTGCATTGAATTCAGTCCTGGAAACATGTCATTGCACATTAAGGCACCCAAACAAGAGACGAGTTGACAATGAAGACCTTATTGAATATATTGTTGGAGCAACTTCTAGTAAACTTGTTGTGAAGACCTTGAGGACATTTCTGGAGCAACATTGTTGAAGCTGATGGTATAGCATTGTTGGAGACGATCTTGAAGGGCCTTGAAGTGAAGCTTTTGGAGCAACTATTGAAAAATCCTTAGAGAATTTAAGTAAGGCAATTTCTATCTTCCATCACCTTTTTCCTTTCAATATCCTTTAAACGATTTTGTTGATATTTAATGTTTGAAATCACGTTATAATTCCTTGATTATATGTGTTTGGGGACTAGAATAATTTCACACTAAACCATGCAAACTTAAAAGTAACTTAACAGATCCATAAAGTAATAATAATCATAATTCCTAATTTCTTATTGTACGATATGATGCAAATTATTCAAACATGAAGAAATGAAGACATGCAATGTCTGAATTTCAAGATTGATGAACCAATACAAGAAGTTAGAAACTACAACTTTGATTCAATACTCTGTGTCCTAACTCTAGTAAGGAATCTAGTTTGTAGTACAAAACATGCATCGTGTATTATCAATTCTTAATTAACAACAACTAAAGGTCATATACCTCATCAATTCCTTCCCATTTTGTGTTTTTATGTTATATTCATTATAAAAGTGTCAAATTTCTCTCAAAGTAAGCAACCACTGAATAAAATAAAAAATAGTTGAGATATGATTGAGAAATGGTCATTTATTTCTTGAAAGGATCTTCACAATTTCTTTGGTTGTTTTTCATCTCAAGAAACAAGAAATGATCTAAGAAACTATCGTGATGTAATATAAGAAACAACACGGTGCAATGGCCATTTTCAAAGCCAAATGATGTCCATTGAGGACATGGCCTTTATTTGGTTCCTGTTTCATAGGAGTTTCGGGTAGAAATGGAACTTTTTTGTACCATTTCCAGTAGTAAAAAAGGAAAACCTTCTTTTTCCATGGGAAATAATTTACCTTTCCTTTTTCAAGATAATCTAAATCACAAAAAATATGAACTATACTGCACACATTCTTGGATAATGTGAAAGTGGAAAGGAATACCCTACACAAGTGATGCACACATGTACACTTGAACACTAATATATTTTTGTAGTTGAAATGAAATGCTTGTTTTCATTTAAATGTAGGGTTTTTAAAGCAGGGAGAAATAATGGCTGCCAATTTAATAAGCGTTTCTTTGGGAAAAATTTAAATCTTGTATTGGGTGATGAAGATAATAGAGGGTATTGAATCTTGATTTTTGACATTGTGTTTAACTTGAATAACTCAAATGATTATAAATATCAGTGGATGAGTTCTTTTTTTCAAGTATGTCACTCAAAACTCTTATGTCAAAGCATTGTATGATGGCTAGCATTTGCTTGTTTCCCTTTCTTCAGTTCAATGTAAAAAGTATATTAATATATTGGAGCACGAATGATAACTACAATTGTTTTCTCTGCAGTATATCTAGCCCCAAGATTATGAAAATTTTTCTCAAGTGGAGCTATTTGGTTAGGTTGTAGGGTCAACCCTCTATAGGAGGAAGGGCCTGCAGTAAGAAACTGCATTACTTTGTGTAAGCCGAGGGCTAACACTGTCACGTAAGACTTGAGGGCGAATGTTGCCTGCAATAGTTTGAGGCGAAACGTGGTAAGCACGCTGTCACAAGAGCCCAGGGCGAATGTCTTCGAGGGCGAATGTGGCCTCTGCAGTGCTCAGTAAGGAATAAGGTTGAGGGTTAAATGTTGAGTTCTGCAGAGCTTTAGGCGCACGCACACTGAGACAGACACGGCACACACATTTGAACACTAATAAATTTTTGTAGCTGAAATGCAATGCTTGTTTTCATTTAAATGTAGGGTTTTTTAAAGCCAGGGAGAAATAATCTTCGCAAAGTCCATTTTTCAAGCGTTTTTGGGGAAAACTTCAATCTCAGGGCTGTGTGGGATGAAGATAATAGAGGGTATTGAATCTTGATTCTTGACATCTAGAGAGAACCCTACACCCTAACACAATCCAATGGAATTGACCAAAAAAACCCAAATAGAGTCAACCCTACTATAGGAGGAAGGGCCTGCAGTAAGAACTTACCATTTTGCAAGAGCTCAGGGTGAATGTTGTTCCACAATGAAGATCACTGAGACTTAATGAGAAAATTCTGTCTGTATGAGCCGAGGGCGACGTCGTTGTGGCAAGAGCCAGAGGAAGCATGTGCCACAGGATATCGACGCAATATAAGTATTGCGTATTTGGATACGAAATAAAATCTATTTTTTTGTGTAGCGTGCATATAAGTTTCTCGTATTTGTATTTAGCGCGTATATAAGTGTCGTTATACCACGGAAGAAAAGGCGGCTTATTGCAACGAAGGCCTTCCAAACGTCGCGCAATTACGACACTTGAGATGACAACATTTGGTGCTCGTCACAACAGCGATTTGTTGGTTACAGTGTCGCCGGAAGACACGTCTTCTCCAAATATCGCAATGACACACTTTCAAGTGCTCGTATTGTGACACTTTTCATAAACGCTCAGATAGCGACTAAGCCAAGTGGATGAAAAAATTGTAGAAATTCTGCAAATCAGCCTGTGGCAGCGCCTAATCAAGTGCTGGAATTTCAGTAGTAGTGATTTATCGGCTAAAGATTCTTATGCCTGATAAAGGGAACCCACCTTTAGTATTTACCGTATATCCCGCCATTCACCGGTCAAGGATTCCTAGGCCCACTGAGGAACACAATATCTGAATTTAACGCAACCCACAGCCTGGTTCAGGGGTTACGAGGCCAGTGGCTCCCAGTACAGGGCCTTTGTTAGGGCCGACACCCTCTTGAGAACCTAACAAAATACTTGTTTTACCATTGGATTTTCTACTACACTTGCTACTACACTTCACTAGGAGGGGATAACTCCCCTTTCTGGGGCACTCATTTCCCCTATCAAATTCGTGGCTTGGAACGTTGTGATGGCAGAAAATGATTTAGCAACTGTAATTTCAGCAGTTGCGCAAAACCCTAGAAATGCTTCCATGTAATATACTTAAAATAAAGTAAAATATTAAATATAATATATTTTTCAATTATTAGCATTGTGTTGATCTTTTAAAATAAAAATAATTACAATTATCTACTAAACTCACAAAATTAAAATTTTAAATTTCTTCATGTTTTAAATCTCCATCTATCATTATTTTATTTTTAACTTTATCCACAATATTAAATTTATATCATTATAATTTTTTTAAACAATTTTAATAACAAAACTATTAATATCTTAACACACCCATCCAAACCCCAAGTCAATTGGATTTTGGATTTATATTCAATATTTTGACTGTTATATTGGATATTTTGACCTCGTCCTTTTCATTGGACTTTCCTTAAAAACCGCCAATATCCATTTCTCTCTCTTGAAAAAAAATTTGAGGGCAAACGAGTCTAGAACCATTCAATGGAAAGCGCTAGAACAATCCTTTGTGTTCTATTCTCGTGGATTAAAGAATCATAATCAATCTTGAACATTCTACCCATTTCCTACTACTCCTATTATAAATACTCCCCTATCCTTGCACATATCTCAACCAGAAGAATTTTCAAGTTACAAACGATTTCAGATTCACACTTTCGACATTTATCGCAAGCATGTCTCTCGTTCCTCGCTTCTTTGGCAGACGATAAAACAATTTTTATCCCTTCTCACTCGATTTATGGGATTCTTTTGAATATGGAAATTCTCCACTTTTTGGTGACACAACGTCATTTACAAGGAATGACGCAACATCCATAGCCAACACTCAGCTCGACTGGAAGGAAACTCCTAACGTGCACATCTTAAAGGCCGATCTTCCAGGTATTCATTAACACTATTAGAGGGTTTTTGTTCATTTCATTAGTAATTTTCTGGATTTGTTACAATTTAGGGCCTGGAATTTACCGTTGGTTTGGTGGCAGGTCTGAAGAAAGAGGAAGTAAAGATTGAGGTGGAAGACGACCAAGTTTTAAAGATTAGGGGTGAATGCAAGAAAGAAGAAGAGAAAAATACCAACAAGTGGCACCGGATTAAGTGCTTTCACGGAAAGTTTCTTCAATGTTTCCGACTTAGAAAATTCCAAGGTGGACCAAGTGAAGTGTTAATTTTGGACAACTAGGTCCGAAATCCATGTTGTGATGCTCAGATGAAGATGCCAATTTTTTTATTGGATTCCTCTTCGGAGAGGTGCAAGATCAATGTAGAGATCATCTTGATTCGATGAGTAGAACATTTATTTTGAATTTATTCAAAATATGTGTAGGTCAGCCTGAAGGTTTAGTGCCCTAGCAGTTGTGTCACACACCCTTATTGATGGATATACATTGGTCAACGTTGGAGGACATTTTCACTCATCTCATCCTCACACATTTCTCTCTCCTCATCTGATTGGTTCGATCACCTTGGAGGCTCTTCTCTTCACATGTGGGAAATTTCAGCGAGCAACATATTTATGTTTTCAGCCTAGGGTTTCTATAGCAGCGTTGACCAGCATTGAATTTGGTCGATGCAAGGTCAAATTGACCTGAAACTCTTCCAAACTTTTGATTTTCTGAATCCGCATTTTTTGGAACTATTGGCACTATTCGTTGAATTTTGTTGACTTTTGGGGTTGACTATTTTGGATGTCTGAGAGGGTTGTGTGACACTTTTGGTTGGCTAACCATACTGAGAATTTTCTGGTTGAAGCATCTTGTTGACCATTGTAATGCACCAACACACTTATATATTTTTGGCTTGTCTTCTGTCGATCTATTGGTATGCTCTATCAACATTTTACTTTATTTTTTATGTGATTGCTAATTGATATTGTGATAAGAAGTAAAGTTGCATCAAGCATAGAAAATCTTCAAAAATTGACATGGTATCAGAGCTTAGGTGAAGACAAAGCCCTGGTTTGTACCAATCACCAAAGAAGAGCATGGGTTCCTCTAACTACAATGGCTTTAAGGTTGATGACAAATTCACTAGGAAGGATGACTTTCATGCTTGGAAGATGAAATTTGGAAGACCAAGATGTCATGGACTATGTGTAAGGTAAAATCTAAGAGCATCCATCCACTGCAACTGTTGCTGCCAAAACAAAGTACAAGAAGGGGGAAATCAAAGCAAAGCTGATGATCAGGGACTCAATTGATAAGAGTCTAGTTGCCTACATCTCTGAGCTGGGCACATCCAAGGAGATGTATGATAAGTTGGTCAACATGTTCAAGGCCAACAATGAGAATCAAGTCCTATTCTTCAAGAATCAATTGAAGAATCTAAAGAAAGGGAGGGATGAGTATATTCAATCATATTTTTTGAAGCTGACCGAAATCAGGAATAATATTCTAGCTATTGGGGAGACAATAGTTGATCGAGAGATGTTTCTCACTGCACTTATAGGTCTCTTATCCGAATGGCATGTATTCAACACTACCATTCTCAATAACAATGTGATACCTGATTTTGAAGAAGTACTATCAATATGCTTACAAGAAGAGACAAGGATGAAGGAATATGAAAATGAAGGAAATGTTGCCTTCACTGCTCATGCTAAGAAGAAGATCTTTGGTGGTCCAAGGAACAAAGGAAGTGCAGGGGCCCAAGGGAAGAAAGGTAAATGTTACACTTGTCACAAGCCATGTCACTATGTTAGAGAATTCCCTTTTAAGAAGGATTCTCCCGATGATGATGACAACAACAACAACTGGAGGAATGGAAATCAAAGGAACAACAGGTTTAAGGGGAAGAGGAAGGCTCCCTCCAGCGGAAATGGTCAACCTTTCAAAAGGTCGAGAAATTCTAGGTATGAGGAATCAAATGTTGATGATAAAAGAAATGAATTCATTCTTGTATCTGCCCTCTCTGCTACATCTCCACCCGACAGTATGGATGTCTGGTTGATAGATAGTGGTGCCTCAAGGCACATCAATAGATTCAAGGAAGCATTTTTTGATATGGTTGAGAAGGATACTAATCTGGAAATTATCCTTGTAGATAATGCCACATATCCCATGAAAGGGACAGGGACTCTGACCCTCCACTTGTCTCAAGGTCAAGTCCTCCGCTTGCAGGATGTACTCTATGTACCCAATTTGAAGAAGAACCTTGTGTCTATTTTGGCCATGGAAGGCAAAGGTTTAAATGTGGCATTAATTGATGGGAAGGTGCGTATCTAGAAGAAGAGCTTCAAGGAAGCTATCACGATTGGGTTAAGAGTTGATACACTCTACCAGGTTGGAGGAAGTCCACTGGGAGCGATGACCTGTGATACTATCCGACAGACTAAAATATGGCACCGGAGGTTTGGACACCTTCACTACAAGGCCCTTCTGGAAGCAAGGAAGATGGTGATGGGGATGCCCGAGTTCTAAAATAATCATGAAGGTGTATGTCAGGGTTGTGTCGAAGGAAATCATACAAAAGGACCTTTCCCCTCAAGTGTCACAAAGACATCTAATGTCTTTCAATTGATACATTATAATCTGTCTGGGATTCTGCCCGTGACATCCTTGGGAGGATGTTCTTATTATATGACATTCATAGATGACTTTTCTCACAAAAACCTGGACATACTTCTTGAAAAAGAAGGATGAGGCTTTCATGTGGTTCCGTACCTTCAAATCCTTGCTAGAAAATCTGACAGGGAAGAAGATCAAGATATTGAGGACCGATAATGGCACTGAATATGAGACGAACGAGTTCAAGAAATTTTGCAAAGAAGCTGGAATCAAGAGGGAGACCATAACTGTCTATACTCCTGAGTAGAATGGCGTTGTTGAACAAAAGAACAAGACCATTGTGGAAGTTGCCTATGCCATGATATGTGACCAAGGTCTATCGAAGTTTCTGTGGGGAGAAGCTGCGAACACTGTTGTGTACATACAAAACTGATGCTCGCATTCTGCTCTGGACTCCAAAACTCCCAAAGAGGTTTTCTCTGGTAAGAAACCTAATGTCTCACATTTTAGAGTTTTTGGATGTCCTATTTATTTTCATGTGCCAAAGGAGAAGAGAAGCAAGTTGGATGCTTCTAGGAATAAGGGAATGTTTATGGGCTACAACGAAACTTTGAAGGCCCATAGAGTCTATGTGCCTGGTCAAAGGGAAGTGGGCATATGCCACGATGTTACCTTTGACGAAGATGCTTCCCTAAGGAAAGTAGTCAAGCTTCCAAGACCTAAGGAAGATCATGAAGCAAGGTCTGGAAATCAAGAAGGACCGTAAGGTGAGACGATGCCCAATGTTGAAGGACTGATGGACCCGATTGATCCACCTCCTTTGAGGGGGAAGAGACCATCATGGCTCAGGGACACTCTTGAGGATGCTGAGGGACATATGGCCCCAAGGGGGACATTCCATGAAAGCAAGAAGCCAAATAGATACCAAGGGTATCTAGCAGCCATGAATACAATCGTACAATCTGAGCCTAGATCTTTTGAGGAAGTCGTAAAGCATCAAGTCTAGAAGGATGCTATGCACGAAGAGTATGAGTCCATTATGAAGAATGATGTCTGGGATGTGGTTCTGAGACCAGAGGACAAAGAGGTTGTCACCTCGAAATGGCTCTATAAGATCAAGCATGGATTTAATGGTAGTGCTGGAAAGTTCAAGGCAAGATTCGTTGCTCGTGGCTTCTCTCAAAAGGAAGGCATAGAATATGATGACATATTTTCACCTGTGGCCTGATATACCACCATCCGATCTATCATAGCCCTTGCTGCTACATAAGGATGGAATCTTCATCAGATGGATGTGAAGACCACATTTTTGCATGGTGCGATAAAGGAAGAGGCGTATGTGGAGAAACCTCTGGTGTTCGAAGTTCAGGATCGGGACACCCATGTCTACAGGTTAGAGAAAGCCCTCTATGGGTTGAAGCAAGCACCCAGATCTTGGTACAAGAGGATAGTTAGCTACCTGATGAAGCTGGGCTTCACTCGTAGTAATGCTGATCCGAACCTTTACTTCAAGGTTGATAAAGAAAAGCCTCTCATTTTGGTGTTGTATGTGGACGACCTCTTCCTGACAAGTGCTGACCCTCTCATTCATTAGTGTAAGAGAGAGCTTGCTGTTGAGTTCGAGATGAAGGACCTAGGACTGATGCACTGCTTCCTAGGCCTGGAGGTTTGGCAGAGACCTAGCAAGATTTTCCTTTCTCAAGGAAAATATATTGTGAAGCTTCTAGAAAGGTTTGGAATGTTGGACTGTAAGTTCGTGTCGACACCGATGGAGCTCAACTTTAAGAAGTTGAGTGGCAGCGCTGCTGGGTCCATGCTAGCAAATCCTATGGAGTATCGTCAACTCGTAGGGGCCTTGATGTTCTTAGTGAACACCCGTCTGGACGTATGTTTTGCAGTGAACACTTTGAGTCAAGATATGGTTGAGCCTCATCACTTTCACTGGGTTGGTGTGAAGAATCTGTTGAGATATCTTTGGGGCACGATAAACCATGGGCTGAGATACACTATCGGGAGCGTGACACTCCATGGATATTCTGATGTCCATTGGGCTGATAGTGTGGTGGATCGTAAGAGCACATTGGGATGTTGCTTCTCACTTGGTTCTGCTTCGATATCATGGATGAGTAGGAAGTAGAAGTCAGTGGATTTGAGCACCGTTGAGGCCGAATACATTGCAACGAGTATGGCCTGTTGTGAAGCAGTTTGGTTACGAAAGCTCTTCAGTGAGTTGTTCAGGCATGTGCTGGATACCACTGTGATACTCTGTGATAACCAGAGTGGGATTCGGTTATCCGAGTATCCCGTGTTCCACGATCGATCCAAGAATATTGATATCAGGTACCACTTTATCCGGGATATGGTACATCGAGGCACCGTAAGGCTCGATCATATAGGAACTGATGAGCAGGTCGTGGATATTCTCACAAAGCCCCTGGGGAAGGTCAACTTCCTAACCTTCTGTGAGAATCTTAGTATCATGGAACAACCCTACGCTGAGGGTCATGTTGGATGATGAGCTCTGGGAGCTCCGGGGGGCTTTAGGGATAGCTTCTCGGAGCTATAAGAAACCACAGGGCTAGGCCTGCCGAACCTTGTTGGTGTACTTTTGCCCCACCATTATGATGATTCATTTGGTTCAGCTCTCATGATCTATGCCCAGTATGCATCATACCCATTGAGTTCAGGGCTCATGGGAAGTACCTCTCATTTGGCCAATGAGGTGGGAAAAGCTAGAGACTAGTAGCAAAGACTTATGGACGCATCAAACATTGTCGCACTCTATATCTAGGATGGCACAGTCCAACCACTTGATCTGGGATCAAGTATAGTGATGTTTCGGACCTCCAACTGACTTCGGATCAGGTAAACCAACTTCAGGTTGGTATGAGACTCTTTGTGAGTCCTATATAGGTTTCAGACCTCTGAGCTGAATCTGTCAGCCAGGAATGATGTCTTTGTGACTAACTCACTTCTGTTCTGAAATAAAGAAGCCAACAAAGCAAGTTACGGTGGAATGACGCACGATGTTTGGATTGCACAGGTGGATGGAGTTCTCCCTAGTTGAGAGGGAGTGTTAATTTTGGACAACTAGGTCCAAACTCCATGTTGTGATGCTCAGATGAAGATGCCAATATTTTTATTGGATTCCTCTTTCGGAGAGGTGCAAGATCGATCTAAAGATCATCTTGATCCGATGAGTAGAAAATTTATTTTGAATTTATTCAAAATATGTGCAGGTTAGCCTGCAGATTTAGTGCCCCAGCAGTTATGTCACACACCCTCATTAATGGATATATATTGGTCAATGTTGGAGGACATTTTCACTCATCTCATCCTCACACATTTCTCTCTCCTCATCTGATTGATTCGATCACCTTGGAGGCTCTTTTCTTCACACATGGGAAATTTCAGCAAGCAACATATTTATATTTTTGGCCTAGGGTTTCTGCAACACCGTTGACCAACATAAATCCTTAATTTTAATTTATTTCTTCAAAATTAAATTACTAATTATTAGATGGTTGGTCGGCTGGCATCCTTGCACTCTTTAGTTATATATATATATATGAGATCTTTCCTCCTCTCTTTTCAACAGAATTTGTCTTGATGATGGGTCTTGTTCTAAACTCGAAACGTAGACGTAAAAATGCTCACTGTGGAGATTCCGAACTCAACAACTCAAAACTCACACCGCAAAAATATGAAATCTATAACCATTGACCACGTTGACTTTGGTCAATGCAAGGTCAAATTGACCTGAAACTCTTACAAACTTTCGATTTTCTGAATCCACATTTTTTGGCACTATTCTCGACGTTGAATGTTGACTTTGACTTGGCTGCGTTGACCTTGCTGTTGTTGTTGTTTGCATTGAACATTGACTCACAACGTTGACTTTTGTTGACTTTTGGGGTTGACTGTTTTGGCTGTCCTAGAGGGTTGTGTGTCACTTCTGGTTGGCTGACCATATTGAGACTTTGTTGGTTGACACATTTTTTTGACCGTCGTAATGCACCAACACACTTACATATTTTTGGCTTGTCTTTTGTTGATCTACTGGTATGTTCTATCAGCATTTTACTTTATTGTTTATGTGATTGCTCACTGATATTGGGATAAAAAGTAAAGTTGCATCAAGCATAAAACATCTTCAAAAATTGACATGAAGGCTACAATGGAAAATGGTGAACTCACTGTTACGGTTCCCAAGCAACCTCAACGTAAACCTAAGGTTAGAGCCATTGAAATCTTTGGTTAACTGGAAGATAAATTAGTGGATATGGCTGTTGGAGTAACGTATGGAGGTTCACCCTTCACCCAGTCATTGTTCCGTGTTGGGTGTGTGTTTGTACGCATATGGAGAATAACCATAAATGTATTTAAAAAAAAATGAAATAATAAAATGGAGATTAATAATGATGATTGTAGTGTACTCTTATTTTGGTGGTATTTGAATAAATTGAAATATTAGTCAAGTGGTGGATAGATCAATGAAAACTAAATACGACTTTTAAAGAAGAGGGTGAATGAAAACCTATTTTCGAATTATTGTTATCATTATGTTTTTAAAGAAGAGGGTGAATGAAAACCTATTTTCGAATTATTGTTATCATTATGTTTTTGTGTTGCATTCAATCCGTTGGCCCATATCTGCAACTCTACATATCAATGGAATTATGGTAATATGTTTTTGTTTTGTGTTGTATTCAATCCGATGGAATCTTCCACTCAACATATAAATTGAATTATGGTAATATCAAAGGAATGGCATTTTGCAAGACGTCTCTGGAACAAATATTTTAGGAGAAAGGAATAGAGATATATGACGAATCTCATAGATATTAATTTTCCTAATTTAATAATTTGACAATAATGTATGGGGAACAGTGTTAAGTTTGTTTCTGTCCGTTTATAATCGAACGACTGTCACGCTTTTCTCGAATAAATAGATTATGCTATTTCATTTAAGTTAAACATGTAATCAATTAAATTTTGCATCAAGGAATGAAACCAAGGAAATCAGTTTTAATGAATAAAATTAAGATAAAGATGATGTCTCCTTACAACTAAGATATAGATGATGTTGTATCCGATGATTGAAAAATAAAATTTAAAAAGTGAAAGGAGGGGAAATATACTAGCTGATTAAAAGTGAAGGGAGGGGAAATATAATGATTACTTATTATTACTTCGAATTATAATTAAAAATATAATGATGGCTGTTTATTACTAGGGGTGTGACAAGAAAGTATAATATTTTTTAATATTGGTACTACATTGGCTATGTTAGCTTTTTCATCGAGCAAAAGATTTATATTAAGTGGAATTTAATTAAAATTTAGTTGTTTTTTTCATATATATTTTCAAAAAAATTGTATTATTTCACAAAAACATTGTATCAAGATATAATACTAGTTGGTTATAGATAAAACAAAGTTTATTTTAAGAATTATATTATTTCATAAAAATATGGTATCAAGATATATAACTAGTTGGTTATAGATTAAACAAATTTTAGCAAAAACATGGTATCATACTCGTTGGTCATACACGAAACATAGTTTAGCGGTTTTACTTTGCCTTGTGGGAAACTAAATAATTTTAATAACTTACAATCGATGTAGAAGGCACCGAGAATTTCGTATCACATTGGAAGTGACTTTTTATATGAGCAATCATGGCCGTCGATCTTACTATGCAAACTTTTTAACTCCGTTGAGTATGTTTGATGACATTCAATGCAATAAAGATATTTTATTTTTTTCATGTTTATCTTTTAATATGCTGCTCAAAAGGGTCTTCATCTGCTAGTGTAAAGAAATGGAATTGAGATATTGATTCCTTCTTCATTTTGGGTATACTAAGATTAGGATTCCATTGTGAAACATATTCTAATATCTTTGAGTCAGAGAAAAAAAAAAAAAAAATTGGCTCTCCATAGCAACACAGGCTTCAAAAGGTGCTGAATTTCATTATGATTATTACCTTTGACCAAATGACAAAGGTACTCAAACTTAGGACAAAGCTTGTTAGGGGTTATAAAAGAATAGCCTATAAGGATAAGATGTACCCAGAGAAAATAGAGTTTCAGGATAAACCATACATTCCAGTATGTGGTGTAGAGATTAAAAAGCATAGCACCAAGGAATTCAAGGTTTGATGATAAATATTGGTGCATAGATGCCAGACATATAACATAAGCTAAACACTACAAGAGCTAAATAATTCAGTGCAAGATGAGACAATAAAACAAGTAGAGGAGGCAAGAAGTACCCTTAACAAGAGGCTTGTCCACAAGCTGGAAATGGGAAACTTAAGAGTGTAGTGGAGTGTCAATTCCTCAAGCACTTGGGGAATCCTCTCTTTCGCATAAATTGCCCTGCCCAAATTTTTGGCGCTCCTTTGATCTTCTATCTACGTATGATGCAGGTCGACAACCAACCATCACCACAAAGACATACTTTTGTTGAAGCACCACCAATTCACTGTAGAAATTTAATTGTAGATTCAATTTACTCAAGAAATTTTCTAAATCAAGAGACAAGAATCTAGTCTACTGATCTACTTAAGTAAATTCATGATCGAGAACAAGAATCAATAACATGCATCAATATTCAACACACATACACAGAGATATATCTAGGGGAAAAAAAATCCTCAAAACCCCTTACTATTTTTATTGCATTAATCAAAGGATATGGATTAATACAATATGTTCTTCTCAACCTTGAGCTCAACATGCACCTGTATTTTCTATCCACTATCTGATTGAGTGACCTTGGAAAATATATATATAATTTCCTCGATGGGGTGGGAAAATGAGGAAATTTGGAAAGCGAGGGGAAAAACTACCACCCCATGGTAGTTTTTCCCATATATATATGAGTTGGAATTATTTTGGCTTTTTAATTAAATTTGATAGTCAACATTTAAGTGTTTTTCTTTTAAAAGGAGTAAATACATTCTTATATACAAGAGAATGAAGAATTTAAAATATCCAGTATGAAAGTAGTAGTTTGAAAAATGTATTAAAAGCATGTGTGTTGGAATTGCGGTAGCTTTTCATAAATTTAGTTTAAAACTAGGTTCTTAAAATCAAGGAAGTTGTATATATATCTGCGTGTGTGTGGGGGGGGTGGACTTCTATAAATTTAAGTAAACTTGGGACTTTAATTGTTTCTCTTGTAAAGGGAGTGGAGGCATTAATTATATTATTTTTCATGTTAAAAATATGTGTAGGTGGATTCTTAAATGAATGTGTGTAGGAAAATCCTTTAATCAAGATATTTGGATGGAGATTCTAGGTAAAAAATGATGTGGATAAAGATTTTTTTTACAATATTTTAAATCAAGATATGACGATAAAGGGTTTAATAGCTTATCAATCAACTCATAAAGAGCGAGAGGGTTTTGGAAAATTCCTCTGAAAGAAGAGGACATTGAGACCTCATATTTTAGTCAAAACCCTAGATATAGAAATAGGCTTGCATCTTTCTCCTCTTTAGATGAGATCTTGACGCAAGAAGTTAATCAATAAGTTCCCTAATTAGCTATTGGAAGTATTCCCAAGTCTTTCTTGTTCCCAAAAGATCCAGAAAAAAATAATTTAGAAGGCAATTTGTAAAATTCTCTCTTAAGGAGCCAACTAGCCAAGTGATAGAAGAAGATGAGGTTGAAGAACTCCTACACAACATGGATTTGGATGTTTCATGCATGATCGGTCTAGAAAATCCTTGTCTTAATAAAGATTCACAAACCATGCTTAACCATCAAGCAGGTAATGCTTAGTCTAGTTTGAGTTCTTCAAATCCCCATTTTGTATTCCATACACAACTTTTCAAAGATCCCCCCAAGATGGTCAAGGTGGATAACAAAAAGGGGTGTAAGAGAATTAAAGCCTTAATCCAAGAAGATAGAGAAATTTAATCAACTTAGGAGGTATTTCCTCCTCCTCAACCCAAAAAACCTTGAATTTTTCATCTTGAATCAATAAAGATTAAGTATGTTCATTGTTGTAATTATTGTTGCTACAATATTTGATAGTTGGTTGTTGAATAGATGATTTTCTAGTATCTTTGGTTGATAGGTCAATATTTGTAGTTCTTTTATGATAAATGACAAGTTCTAAACATTGAAAAGCTAGGCTACATGTAAATTTTTGTGATTAATGAAAGGCTTTTCTAATTCACAAATAAAAAAATAAACATATTATAGCGTGAAAATGAAAATATTTTGTTAAAAAAATTTAAACTAAAACTACAATTAATTAACTTGTTATATTAAAAAATGATTCCAACTTTAATTTCATATGATCAGATGATAATATTTTTGTAGTTAACAAATACAAAAAATAATTTTGAGGAGTTGGTCGTATTTTTTTAGTATTGGATGATTTGTATTTATAGGCTTAGTAGTGAGCATGCAATCAAATAGTAAATTTTGGCATTCTAAATCACCATAATCCCAACTTTAATAATGGACCTCTGATCTTAAAAGCATTCATTTTTTCAACAAAAATACACTAGTAGAAGTTTGTTGTATAAAACACACAGATTTTAGGTTAAACAACTCACAAAAGGGAAAGTTAAAAATATCAAAGTTTAACAAGTTCAAATATTAAAAAGTGGAGAGTTTATCCTCATCCCTCTCTTATAAAAGCTATTTAATTTAACAATCAAATGGGGGTGGGGCTTCTCTAAACCTTTGACTTAAAGCCTCATTGTACCTACTTTTAAGAGTGAGAATAAGAGCATTCCCTCTAATTATAGGACCATTATGATTAGTGTGTTCTATCTGAGTTATATAAAATTTTATTGGATAAGCGTTAGAAAAAGAGTTAAAGGCTAGGTTAGATTTAGTATTTACAATTCAAATTTATACCACCTTGTTACTTTTAGGATTACAAAAGAGTATTTCAATAATAAAGGCAATATTTTATGTTGTTTTGTTAACTTTCGAGATATTTTTGACATGGTGTCCACAATGAATATTTTGAATAGGTTAGAAGAGCTAAAAGTGTCTTTCAAGTTGGGTGTTATTGTGATAAGGTCATATGAAAATATTATTACCAAGTTTAGGAACATTAAGGGCTAGTCAGATCATACGAATTAGATGAGTATATTTTTTTCATCCATCTCAATGCCTCTAGAGTAGAAAAAGTGTCTGGAATCGTCTCCTAGGACCATTTTTACCGGGGGGACCCAGTTTGGAAAATTAGGATTTGAAACCTTCCTAGAGCATTTTGATGCATCAAACAATATTTTTTGGAGTCAAAATTTTATGTTATATTTCCACACCTTTTTTTTCCTTTTGTACACATAGATACATTTCAAATGACACAAGAATCACATCAATCAGAGGTCATATGTGAATTTTATGCCACTCATAAGTTGACCTTCCTGTTTTCACCACCATAATTTGAGAGGGTGCCACGTCAACCCCCATTATTCATGAAAATGGGGCTAGTCACGTGATTATGTTGTACAATAATCTAAAAGAGTCTATATTGTAACTCTAGTTATGTGATATTCAAACTTAACCACTAACATATTGTCGGGTTGTGTTATATATGAGCCATAAGGAGGAAAAGGGGATCCATTCTTTCAAGTGCATTTGTTCCATAGCTAAGAAAAAATATCCAAGAGGGATAGAAGATAGATCACATAGAGAGGATTTGTGCATTGTAGTATCCCACAGGCCACAGGCCATAGTTCTTTGTACTTGTAGACATTTTCTATTCAAAGAAAGAGAGAAGAGCGACCTCACCTTCCAGCTGGGCTTTTCTCCTGGAAGGGTTTCCCAGACCATATCTTGTGTCAAATGTGTGTGTGAGATTTTTTTTCGTTGTTCTCTATTTTCTAAATAATTTTAATTCGCATGCATACACTGTTAAAATTAATCTACATATCTAAAAGGAAATAAACTGTAATAGTGTAGAATTTCATATTTTAAATATAAGTTTATTATATATGTTGTGACGAGTTGTCCAATGGAATATCCACACCAATTTACAGATCATCAGAATAAATTAATTTAATAAATGTGTTAAGCAAAATTTCCCTTTATTCCCTACCTTTTTTGGCATATACATTGACAAGTTAGAGGATTGTTTGAAACAAGAACGTTGTATTGGCTCAACTGTTTTTGGTATAATTATGATCATTCTTCGGTATGTCAATAATATTGTATGATTCACTATGATTTTGGAATGTAATTGAAAATCTTCAAATATTTCTACTCTAGTACATGTATGATTGTTAACATTAACAAATTCAAATTTATGATGATTAAATAAAAAATCAATTAAAATATTTTTTTGTAGGAGCACAACATGGAGGAAGTGACTTGATACAAATATCTCAAAATTTATCTTCATCACAAGATTAACCCGGAGTATAGCATTAAGAAAATGAAAAATGATTATCGGAAAGCTTATTATGGCCTTGAAAACAATTGTAATTCAACATACCTTTATCTATGGGATAAGAATAAACTCCTTCATTATATTATTGTACTCTTGTTATCTTACATGGTATTAAATTTTTGGGTTGCAACATCTCTAGATAATTACATAGAAAGAGAAAATACACAAGTTTTTATAACTTATAATTCCAAAATTGAAAGAAATACACTTTATCTTGTCCTCATAGAAGTTAGTCTTTCCTATAATACCCCTAGATGGATCCTTGAAATAAAAATGTATATTTATACATGGTGATGTGCATAGAGAATGGTGAAAATTCTAGGTGGAGGTAAATTTAATACCCCCATTATAACACACCCCCTACTATCCTTAGGCCCTACTAAGGGTAGCAGGAGGGAGTTACTATGCTGACCTAACCTCAAAATTCCTGTTATGGAAATGAGGTCTAAAATTTTCGTTCTTTTTTTACCTTTTCAAAGCACAAACCAATAGTTTCATTATATTCTTCTGCTCAATACCTTTCCAATGAAATAAAATTTGCCTCATTATGATTCCTAGATTGAGAGTTATGACCATTTAAAATCTAGCTTCTCAAACTTTGCCCTCACTTCTGGCCTGCCATGTGGAGCCCATGTGGTTGTTTATATGAGTGCCCCATCATCCTTATGTGGTTTCCACTCTGGTTTTTCATGTATCCCAGCTTAAACTACGAGCATCCCTCTTAGCGCATCTATGTAATTCCGCCAACAATCGAGAGGCAAGACAATAATCTATTTTACGTCAACAAAATAGGATAGTTTTCATCTGTCAGGGTCTGTCACCACCAGAACCCCGAAAAATGCACCTCAACATAGTTTAAATTTTTCCAATGGCCAATAATCTGAAGAATTACCATCATCTACCATTATGCTCCTATATATCAACCTCTGTCAACATTGGCAAACACTTCAAGCACTTCTATGGTTTCTTCTGATAGTTTGGTGCTCTAGGACGATAACGTCGTCATCGCCTGCTGAAGATAATGTTTGTCTTTGCTTTTCATCTCTCGCCAATTTCCAAACTACTTCCATTTCCACACGCTTTATGGATCAGTGCCCGGTGATTTCCCAAAAAATTTCGAAAAAGTTTTCGTTTGTTGGCTCCCATATACTGTTGTACTTTTGAGGGCTCGGTACATCATCATGATATCATCCATTCCACGTACGTGGCCTCCACAAGGAGTTCCATGTGTCGCTTAATTTTGGTCCCTTTAGACTTGAAAAACAACTGAATAGGGGTTCCACGTGAGTGCCACGTCACCCCTATCCATGTCACTGACCTGCATGGCCTTAGGGTCCCACCAACGGTCCTACTTCCTTGTAGAATGAATTCCTTGGCTATATGCAATTTAGGGTCATCTAATGACTCTGTTTCTTTCATGCAAATTATGATAGTCATCGAATGTGGATCCCACAACTCTCAACCTCACTGACTTGGCCGATCCTACCCCAACCATGGTAGGAATTTGAAATCTAAACTACCCATCAAATTTGACGGTTTTTGACATCCTAGTACTCATTTTGATCATTGTAACAAGAGATATTGACAGTCTAAAAAAAAAATTACGTGTATTTGATGAGAAAATCACCCCATGACAAGCAATTTTCCCATCAAATTCCATCCCTGACCCCGACTAGTTCACCATCCTTGACCTACTTGGCCAGAACCCTTAGTTAAGTGTAAACACACCTTGAATTTTATCTTTTGGATTGACGAGCCCGACCCCTAACCTCAGCGACATAGTAGGATTCTCCCAACATTCAACATTGAAGTCTTTTACTAAATTTCTTTAGTTGAAATTTTTTCTGAATATTTTACTAAGGCTACGAACACCTGTACCTTTGCCTCTCAACCTACATAACTTCAGGGCTTGCCTTCTCCTTTTCGATTTTATGAATAATTTCCAAACTCAACCAAGCCCAATGTCTTGCTCATTAACACACCTATAAAATGCACAGTGCATAAAAATGTAACCTACAAGATCACATGGTAGCTCAGTTGACTCCCCATTTTACTCATCAGCAGTTATGAATTATATTCATTAAGAATGACTCAATAACACAAAGCTTAGAATGAAAAAAACAACAATGCATTCCATAACCGCACATATGTAGCTAATGAAATAAACAAATATATTTGATTATCTCTTAGAATCATAATTCAACGAGATTTGTGCTCATGAAGCACTTATAGAAAAACAACCAAACAACCATTCCTCTGAAAATGAAAATGATAGTCCAATTAAACCATTCCTCAAGGATTACACAGGGCATTATCATTATATCTTTCTACAGGAATCACATTATTCATATTCATAAAGTAATTTGAATGGCACTGTAAGCATACATATAAAATTAACTTACACATGATGCATAATAAGCACTACTAAACAACTGCATAGGACCCAACCACTCCTCAACATCACAAGGGAAAGAACATCCTTTAATATTAGTTCATGCACTTAATACATAGAGAACATTTACAACAAGAGCACATGTATATAAATTTGGATAAAACATTATAATGAAGAACCTAGCTACTAAGGTTTGGACTTCGACTCTCCACCCAACCTTAGACAAGGCTACAACCAAGCTTACTTGCAACTGTCACCTCCCATCCAGATCCGAAAGCTTGAGTTAGAGTGCTTTCCGAGGAATTTAAAACTAATATTATCTACCAAAACAAGGTGTCTCTAGATTACCTCACCTCTACCCACCTATTATCCATGATCACACATAAGGCAGGTAACATCCTCATTTTTACTTGGTGGCCATAAAATCCCCACTAGAGCCCAATTTTCCATTTCAACACTTGATGCATATTGATGTCATCTCCTAGAACTAGCTTCATCCAATAATTATTTTATTTTACACGTTGATTGTCTTTATTCCATACAACCAATTGCACCTCAACTCTTTTCCTACCACCCAAAACCTCTTTGCCTCAATTAATTGAATCATTGAAACCCTTTTCCTTGCCATAATGTTTTACCTCTTTTATATAGAGTGTATCACTCCTATATGTTTCTTATTCCTCTCTACCAAAATGGTTAACCACTTTTACCAATAATTCCTCATCCTACAACCCTAAACATCCAACATACCTTGGCTTATCCAAGTCAAGTATCTCATTCAAACCTTATACAACTAAATTTGGGAAAGAGTAATTATCAATCCTTTCTAAATATTGTACATCAACTCAATTCCAAATTAGGCCTTTACCCAATATGACTCCCATACTAGTATGAAATCTAGAATTTGGCCCAAACCCATGGCTTACATAACTAGATGATTGAAATACAACTCCTGATATTTGGCCCATTATACCCTTGGCTTCTTGTTGTATTGTGTACTATGGTTGAAATAGTAAAAGGGCACTTAGAGAAAATGGATATACCCTCTAACATGTCTTCAATGTAATCCAATCATTCCTTTTATTGACCCATGGTTTGCATTCCCTAGAAATGTTTACCCTAGCTTCCCACTCCATCTAAACCTAGCCATTCCCCCTAGCTAGTGCCAAATATTAAAAAATAGAATCTCTTATGATAATAACAATTAATATTTATAAACAATGGTATACATATTTATAAACAATCGTATACATATTTTATGTATTTTTTTGTATATAATTCTTATGTATAATATTTCCAAAATAATAATGAAAATATGATATATTATTGTATACATGTATGTAGGATTTTATGAGAGTTTTATATAGACATTTTGCAACATCATTTAACCCTAAATTTCTAAACCATGATAGACTAGAATGGATAGGACTTAATTGGAATAAACAACATTTTTACATGTACAAGTCAATACATCTAACTAAACAATTTTTAGTGGTCTATTGATTCCTGAACCTAGGACAACATAATGAAACAAAGAGTTAAAACATTGAGATTAATATTTGTTGTTTGTATCTTACCATTAAAATTTCAAATGACTAAAATTAATTAAATTCCTAACGCCCCATCTATTTGCACTCTAATCATTACTTGAATCCTTAATTTAGGAAAGACTTGTACTTAATGCAAGATGAGTTCGAAAAAATAGAGTTACACATAATTATGATAATTTGAGTACTTATCAGGTGTGGATTAATTGGTTTGTGTAGGGTTCAGTCGCCACTAAGCCTCAGATTCAGATATTTTAGAGAGGAGCTGAGGGTAAGAACCAATTGTGAGCATCGCACTCACTCATTCAAGTCTTGCACATTCTTACATAAAAGGTAGCCCTGATCTAGACTCAACAATATCATCATGCACAATCATTAGAACAACTTCAATTCAATTCAATTCCCACTAATGATGTACATTCCTTAGAACAATATCCTAGTATTACACAAATTATCCCAAATATTGGCGAGCCTCGGCATAGACGCAACATTATTATACTTTCCTAGATATATTGTGTTCAAGTTTTGTTTGACTATCTATTAATTTGCTTTAATTATAAAAATTTATATCCTTTTCTATTAATTAACATTAAAAAATTAATTTTACTATTTTTAACAATATTTAAATCTATTTAAATATCTATTTATTTAAAATATGATTTGTTGCACTCTTATTGTGCAATCATTACATTTTACTCAAATATTTTTAAATTTTGTTACGTACCATCATCAAATATTCATTGATAGATGCATGTTGTACCTCTTGTCAAAATCATTAATATTCAGTGATAGATGCATGGTGTATCTCTGTTCAGAATCATTAATTTTTATTTTAGTTTAGTGGACCTGAGGTGGTAAGCTTAAAATATAAGTTATTGAGAGTCAAAAAAATGGAGGAGTTTTTTAATCGACGAATCGGGAGCTGATGTGATAGCTTTCGATCTCTTGCTCCAGTGACCACACCCTTCTTTGGCGCGATGTGGACCCCGCCTCTCCAGCGCTCGACGGCAACGGACGGCAACGACTCCTGGCAGACGTTAGCGTGGACCTCACCCCGAGCGCCTCCTCTGCCACCCCTCCCCTTAGCGCCGCTCCTCCCCCACCCGCCACCCCCACGACCCCTGGCCACCTACCTCCATCAATGCTGCACAAATTTGATGGATAATTCCGCACGAGAGAGTTTTCGTTTTCAGTTTCTCGGTCGTGTGTTGTTTTAGTTTCTAGGTCGCGCCTCAGTTGCCAGGGAGGAGCATCAACGAGTAGCGGAATTATCCTTGGAAGTCGAGAAAACCAGGCAGATCGATTAATAGTGCGCAATACTTCATTTGCTTCTTTCAGAACATTTCTCGAAGGTCAATACTCACATTGAAGCCAATTTCCTTTCAAATGTACATGTTAAAGATGCTCTAGATTTTGCATAATTTTGTCTCTTCTTATAAAGGCTTTGCTCCATTTCTTCGTTGTTAGGATCAGCGCGCATTGGTATTTATTTGCAAACGCATTTGCATATATTTCAGCTAAATTCATACTAGATACAGATGTTGAAGGAATTTAACAGGCCATAACTTTCCATATCTTTACTCCTATATACCTCTCTGTATTATCTTAAAGTCAGTTTTTCATTGTTTGGAGCTCTGCTCAGCAATGCAGAGAGATTACTTGAGTAGTTTTTGCTTGTAAAACTTGGAATGTCTATTGTTTTCTGATGGTCCGTGAGTTTTTCTTTTTTTAAACTCAAATGGGTTGTAGTTTGTTCTTTCTTAGTTTTCTTCAGCAAGCTTCAGCAGGAGGAAGTGGGTTTGTGAAGACAGAGGACACCTATTTCACTATCAATGGAAACCCTCTGTTTGTCAATGGATTCAACTCTTATTGGTTAATGACTATAGCAACAGATCCAACACAGCGAAATAAAGTCACCTCTGTTTTTGAACAAGCTGCAGCTCATGGGCTTAATGTTGCCAGGACTTGGGCCTTCAACGATGGCCAGTACAGGGCATTGCAGACTTCTCCTGGTGTATATAATGAACAAGTCTTTCAGGTCCTGCACATTGGACCCGGAACACATCAAACCTTCAAGACCTTCACTTATTTATTTTCTGAGTTCTTGTATATGGGTCTCTTGTTTGGCATTGCTTGTTTTTCTGAATTTTGGGGTTGTTTTGGTGTCTCTCTTTTGAAATGAAGGCCCTCGACTTTGTGATCTCTGAGGCAAACAAGTATGGCATTAGACTGATACTCAACCTGGTGAACAACCATATAAACTTTGGAGGAAAGGCCCAGTATGTGCAATGGGCTCGCAATGTCGGACAGAAACTCAAGTCTCAGGATGATTTCTTCACCAATCCCACTGTTAAAGGCTATTATAAGAACCATGTTAAGGTAACAGGGTATACAAATTTTTGTCTCTGTCTAATTATGTGCATACATGGAACTCTTTGAAGAAATATGTGAACACAGGAAACTAATCAACTCTGTATCCAAAAATTTATTTCCCTGCAGAATGTGTTGAGCAGAGTGAACATCATTACTGGAATAGCTTACAAGGATGACCCTACAATCTTTGCGTGGGAGTTAATGAACGAGCCTCGTTGTCAAAGTGATCCTTCAGGGAAGACCATCTAGGTCAACATATATGAAAATTTTGCCTGCACATTTTAAGGGATATTTTTTCATATTAGTGAATGGTTTTTCTAAATTGGTCAGTTTGAACTAATATACTTCACTCGTTGGGATCTGCTTGGTACCTGGGAACTCACTCACTACAATCTAGATCTTGCACCTGCTCTCATAGAACTAGTAAAAACCAAATGCCCAGTAACAGTTGCTACAACGAATTTAACTAACCCCTTAGACTACTTATTTTGAGATCTATATGGTTTATAACAGTTTTTATACTTTGAGATCTATATGGTTTATGACAACTTTTATCTTTCTTTTCTCTTTACATCAAAATTCTGAAAAATGGAAAACAAATCTACTCCTACATTCAATCGAGGATGTTGGATGTCAGGTTTTAAGGTAGCCTTTCTTGCCATGGTTGAACAGCACATTTATGAAAGTTTTAAATATTTGAGGTCTGTTCTAGGTTCCTAGTTGTCACGCCCCTACACCTTGGGTGTCTTCCAACCATGCCTTGTAGGCCGGTGCGGCACTGCCGTACTTTTTCTTTTTCTAAATACTCAAGTACCTGTTACACTGAAAACTGTCACCTTGACATTCTGCTCACTGTATGAGCTTATTATCACTCATACTTCCTCCTTTTGCAAGTCCAATATACTAGCTCCTCATATCAAGCTTCAAAATCAGAAGAAAATCCCTAAAATCCCCTAAGAATTGGTATCGCACTTTCTCTATGCATTCCCTGCGGTCCCGCACCTAAATCTCAGCCTGCATGCGGAACCATACCGCACGTTCTTTGTGTAATGGGTGCGGACCCCTGTAAAACATAAAAAGGCGAGAAAGTAAAGATAAAAAGATGAATTCTAGATGAATTCTAGAAGTTTCTGGATGGGAATTTTCGGGAATGGATACGCTTTGAAGAGGTTCATGCATCCCTCACTTAATGGAGCTAACCCCTTGATGAAAGGAGCTTATCCCTTTGAAGGAGGAATCTATCCCTTCATATTTGGAACTAGAAACCTCCTCTCTTTCACTATAAAAAGAGGCCTTGGGTAGCCTCAAAGGGAGTTCAAGCTTATGAGATTTGAAGTTAAATGATGTTGAGATTTAGACTTAAGTAACTAAGACTTTCTGTGAGGTTAAATCACTCATCTCCATTTGTCTTAGCTCAAGAGTGCAATGCTTGTCAAAGTAAAGGAGATTCCTGCTTTGGACCCCGGGAGGACCTGCACAACATCAAGGCACAGGTTGTAAAGGTTTTCTATCTTTAAAGTTAATACAAATATACTCATTTCTCTCATTAAACTGTCAATTTGTGGTTTATTTCATGAATTCCTTGATCATTATGATAAGTATGATTTATGATAATGTCTATACATGTGCTGCTTATTCTTTTTGCTTGTTTGTGATTGCAGATAATACGAGGAACGTTCTTTCAGTGCACGGGAAGGACTTCAACAAAATCAAGAAAGCGTTGGACATAAGGTAGGCCTTACACCCATATAGTGTTTTTATAAATCTTATATGCTTAGAGAGAGATTAGTATAATTGGCTGTTTGTTGCTAGTTACCTTTTGTACTAGAGAGATCGGTCTTGTCCGCAAGACGGATTAATCTACACAACAAAATGGCGACCATACTGGGGATGAACTTGTTTGTTCTTGGTTATCTTTGATTTTTGACTTGAGAAAACGTTTTTTTTTTCTGGTTTTTGATTGATTCACATCTCTCTGGGTGCTTTAAATTTTTTCTGTTTTTTGAAAATTTAGAAGTGTTTTGAATTTTTCTATAATTTTTGCTAGGACCGCACTCTACATAACTGTGACAGTGCGGGCAGTTTCGCACGTTCTTTATAGAATACAGTGCGGGACCGCACCTGTAAACACTGCTTACATGCGGACCCTGTAAAAATTTTGAAAATTTCTAGGTTTCTGTTTCTGGTTAATTTTTAGACCTTTGGTTTTTGCCCAGACTGGTTATTGTGTCTATCAAGAATTCATTGTGTATGAACTTCAACAGTGTTAGTGTTTTGAATGATTTTCTAGAATTTTTTGCCAATTGGATTGTTTTTCTTGCTTGGTCTTTGTGGTGATTCGAACTTTTGACAATTTGCAGTATCTCAGATCACATAGATCTCTTTTTGTCTTTTGAATCTGACCTCGTTGTGAAAACATCCTAGATTGAGAAATTAAGCCTTTGATTTCTTTGCAAATCTTCGAAAGAACTTGCTTCAAAGTTGTGAATTTCATTTATTCTTTGAGTGTTTTGAAAAACATATTTTGAGTGTTTTTTGATCTGTTTGTTATCTGAACGAATAGATTCTTAGTTTGCTGAACAACTAAGAGAAACATTCATAAAAAAAAAAAACTCTAAAAGCTTCTACTCAATTTAGATTAGTTCTCAAAATTAGTTTTTGTAGTTTTGAATAGTTTTAATTTTTGTAGATTTCTTTCGAAAGAGAATTGTTTTGTAGCTTCTTGTTTGGAAAAGAAAAGAGTTTTTCTTGTGAGCTTTGATAGTTTATTGAAAAGACAAAATAGTTTCTTTCAATTAGTTTCCATGTTTGAAGAAGAAATTTAAAGGTTGCATTCTCTAACTCTTCTTTAGATAGAAAATTCATTGAAAGAAAAAAGAATTGAATATCATCATAGGTGCATTTTAGTGTTTTTGGAAGTCGAGTCTTCACATCATACAAAGTTTCATTTCCACGCCCATTGACTTAAGAAACAGCTCTTAAAAGTAACGCTTAAATAAAATTCATCTAGTAATCTTTTTATTTCTAGGGCTCTCATCACCAACATAGCTTAGGCTAGTATCTTGGAGTAGGAAGTAATTAACTCTCCAAGATAGATAAAACAAACAAGTAGATATATCTTGCGGTAGGAAGAATTCCAGTTGTTGCATGTATGCTCTGGGAAGCTCCTCTTAAAGGAGTTAAGCACGAGATCATATCTGAACCAGTGGGGTAATCAATACTTCCTCATTGGGAACGATAGAAGATATACACATATTAAAAACGGTAAACCTCGGATAGACCATTGTCGAGGAGCCAGGGGTCACTTGTCGGTAAACCTTGGATTCTGTTCAAGGAGCCTTCAAGGGGATTGAGCTTTGTTACTCTGCCCTTGCGTGTGTGTCAGATCGTAGACTGTTCCCCCAGGTATATTTGTTTCAGTTGGTAACCTTAGAGGCCATAATCTTTAGGATTATTTCCTAAGGTGACGGTGGAGGGAAGATCCCACTGTACCTGGAACAGACATCGACTAGACTCACTTGGACTCTTTGGGGGGTTCTCTTCACTCGAGATGGTTATGTGAAGAAACTTGTGCCAGTCTGTTTCATTAAGCAGGTTGTCGGGGTAACTGTTCCAACCGCCCTTTTCGTGTTAAAACTCTACTAAGTTGGATTTCATCAACAACTAGTGATTTTAGTACGGAAAGTTACTTGTTTGTGTGTGGTTTGAACTCTTAGATTTTTTAAGCGAGTGATTCAATTGTTTGTTTCTTAGAGACTTTAGGTTTTTTCATTGAAATTTTTCTTTGTTTGCGTGTGATTAGATAATTTTTCATCGTGGCGGAATTGCCGAGACAATCCCAGAGAATACAAGGGAAACCCCCTGAATTTACACCAGGTCATCTTGAAGGGCTTCGAGCTCTGGTACCACACAGTAGCCGTAGACTTAGATCAACAGAAGCTGAAAGCTCTGCTATTGTGATACATCCCGATCATCAAATTCCTACAACAGAATATATTCAAGAACCGGTTTCAGTTTCTGAAGTCACTGAAAATATTTCTCCTACTGGAGAATTATCTGACGAACCTGAAATCTCTGAGCCTGAAACTGAATCTTCTGTGTTAGAAACGTCCTCAGGATTTATCTCACCAACTTCTAGCGATCCAGGTTCACCCAGGGTTAGAAATATCATTACTGAAAATCTTCCCTCTGGACTAATTTCTATAGAAGAACTTACTAATCCAGACGAAGACATATCTCTTCCCAACTCCCCTCAATCGTTAAATCTTAGGGAGTGTGAATCTATTTTCTACAGCCCTATTCGAACTAATCCCTGGTATCTTTCTTTAACTGATTTTTTAGAGAATCCGGGTCTTGCTTTTTATCCACCTCGAGTTCCATTTCATCCTACACCTAGAGGTTATTATCCGTCATCTATTATGGCTGGAGAGTCATCCATGTTTTCGCAAACGCCTGAATCTTTTTTACATGGTGGTCCTTCTGTTCCTGCGGGATATCAGTCTTTGTCTGGTACTTTCTCAGGAGAAACTCCTCAACCTATCGAAAATGTGTTATCATCTGGTCTTGGAGAACTTAAAATTGAAACGTCGAACGCAGAGCAAGTTTATATGATGTCTGGTAACATTCCTAATCCTCAAGCTCAAGGCAGTCAGTTTCCTTCTGGGGGTCAACCTCAGGGAACTCAGTTACCGCCTGGGGGGCAGCCTCAGGGTAGTCAATTACCACCTGGGGGGCAACCTCAAGGTAGTCAGTTACCACCCGGGGCACAACCTCAAGGTAGCTTTTTGCCAGGACAAACTGTGGATCCATATTATTTTGGGGGCAACCCCAAGGACAGTACATACCTCAGGGTTACCAACCTCAAGGACAGTACATTCCTCAAGGTCAACCCCAAACTCAATATGCTCCTCAGGGTCCTCAACAACCCCAACTTCAGTACGTGCCTCAAGGTTATCAACCTCAAGGACAGTACCCAATGCAAGGTTACCAACAACCTTCTGGTCAACCATCTGTTCAAGGAGCCGGAACTTTACCTTATTATCAACCCTACGTTCAACCAGGTTTTGGTCCTTACGTTCAACCTTCTACGGGACAATACCCCGGAATGATGGTGTGGGATCCATCCCAATATCAACAGCCTTTCTAGCCTAATGTGCAGTTACCTTATCAACCTGGTCAGCCTTTGGTTTCTGGTTCAACCCAGCAGCCTGTTCAGCCAGCTATTCAAACTCCTGCACCTAGTTCAGTTCAGCAGGCTGGGCCTAGTACACCTCAGACTCCGCCCCAAACTGCTGTAACTGCTGCAACGTCTGTTCAACCTGTTACACCTATTTCTGGAGTATCTGTAGCCCCGATTTCGGCTATCCCTGTATCCGTGCAAATCCCTCAAGTCTCTGTACCACAGTCAGGACCTTCAGTTCAGACTACAGTTCAGATGCCTGCGGGACAAGCCGGTACAAGTACAGTTGTTACGATTCAACCTCAATTTACTTATCAACCATACCAGGGACAACCGCAATTCGGTCCCTATGTTCAGAATCCAAGCTATCAACCATACCCTAGTTATACTTATCAACAACCTCAGTATGGTCCGATTCATCCTGGTTATCCAGGAGGTTATACAATACCCAATGCTAATCCGATTCCTAGTTATCCTGGGTATCCGCCTCCTGGATCTGCTTTGGCTTCTCAAGGTTTTCGTGACCCTAACCGTCAGTTACCGTTCATCGCAAATTTGGACTTACCAGATTTGACGCGCCTTACTAATGATCCTATTTTCTATTATCAGAACTAGCCGTCAATGCCCCATAAGTTGCCCAGTGATATACCGAAATTTGAAGGTAAGTCAGGAGAGGATCCATCAAATCATGTGATGACTTATCATCTTTGGTGTGCATCTAATTCGATTATTGATGATTCGATTCGCCTACATCTTTTCCAGAGGACACTCATAGGTCTTGCAGCCAAATGGTACATTGAGTTGCCACGAGGCTCGTTTCATAATTTCAGTCAGTTAGCAACGTCTTTCTTAACTCATTTCCAGTTGCCTGTCAGATACGACAATGGCACAGAATTATTAACCTCACTAAAACAATCTACGTCCACGTATATTTCTGATCATATTCATGAGTGGCGACGTAGACGACGTTTGGTGAAGGTTTATATTCCGGATCAAATTTTGGCAGAATGGTTTGTGAAATCATTACTGCCCAAGATCACTGAAGATGTAGCTAAGTCTGGTGTTGTTACTGAAGAGCAAGTAATTGCTCAGGCTCAGTACCTTGACCTCGTTTATATGCAGTCAGGTACTCTACATGAGAAAATTCCCGATTTACCCAAACAAGGTCAAATAGCTGCTGCTCCTTCAGGGTCTCATGCCGCTGACGGTATGATTGGTACAGTTAGTTCTAAAAGTAAGAAGAAATCCTCAAAGAATTCTTCTCCAATTATAACTTTACCTAATTCCCCGAAAGGAGAATCCTCTCAAGAAGTTTCTGCCGATATTCATGTCGTTGAAACATCTACGGCAAAATCAAAATCCGGTAGTAAAAAGAAGGGGAGGAACAAAAACAAGAAAAATTCGAAGGAAAAAACAGATAAAGAAGAATCCAATGATGAGAAACGTAAACCTCGCTATCCTTGCTTCATTTGTGAACAAGATCACTTCACAAAAGAATGTCCATATCGAGAGGAGGTTACAAAACTCATTAAAGGATCGCAACAACCTGCTGTCTTGAAGGATCCTTTTCCAGTTCAAGATAGTAAAATGATTGGTTCTTCCTCGACCACTTTAGAAGAGCCTATTATGATGATGTCTCATGTAAGGATTGCGACGCGATCGCAAGATTATGGTTCTAAGAATCCCGTTGATGGCAAAGAAGGAGAGTCTTCTAATGCCAACGCATCAAATACAACTCCTTCTGTTTCCGGTCCGCTACAGATCGAGAAACAAAATCCAGACTTGATAATCAAACCGCCTGCTAAAGGTGTTCTTCGTAAATCAGCTTTCAATCCACATGCGAGAGCTGCTCAGAATTACAACATTGTTGAAGATTTAGCCGTTTCTCCTTCAGCAATGTCGGCTTTGGAAGTGCTGCAATCGTGTCCAGCACAGCGTAAATTGTTATTGTCTGCCATAGGAGCTGTTGATGTTCAGGATTCTAACCTCATAATCTTCGATTTAGAAACTAGTACACCGCGTCTTCCTCACCAAATGGCTTTCCAAATTCCAGTGTTAGTCAAAAACAGACCTATTTTTCGGACTGTGATTGATGAGGGAGCTTCAACGTGTATTATGTCACTTCAGTGTTGGAAATCTCTTGGTTCTCCTACACTTAACCAATCTCCGACAATTCTAAAAGCTTTTGATGGTCGAGGTTTTCAACCTTATGGTATTTTGCAGGATTTACCCATAGGGGTTGAAGGGAAAATTGTTAATCTAGATGTGGAGGTGGTTGATGCCCCTCTAGATTACAACCTTCTACTGGGTCGTAGTTGGTCTTATGCTATGACTGCTGTTGTCTCTTCGGTCCTTCGACTTATAAAATTTCCATATCAAGGAAGGATCGTGACAATAGATCAGTTAACTTATTTTTCGTCAGACCCAGCCTCTACAGAAACAATCCAGCATGTTGGTAAAATGGCTATCCCTTATAAGGATGTTGGAGTAGGTTTGGTTAAAGATTCTGGTTTGCTAGGAACTTTTTCCTTTCCCCCTCCTAACGTATCGTCTTCTACTGCAACTATTCATATGATTTCGTCAGACACAGTTATGTTTGATGATCCTTGGATTCTTCCTTCTGAATCCGAGATAGATTCATTTGATGGCGCGATGCCTTTGAGTCCATTTGAAATTGCGTACCAGACTGTACAGTCTTTTTCCGACCCCTCTTCAACCAAAATCGATCCAATGAATGGGATCCAAGAGGAATCGCTTTCTATTTCTAGTTCAGATGCAACGACATTTCCTGAAATTGTTCATACAGATGAGCAAATTCGTGAGTTTTTGTCTGTTGATGATTTACCATGGGAAGATCTCCATCACCGATCTTCATTCTTGCCTGAATTAGATCATTTTGAAAATGATTTCACTTCAATTTTTACTGCTGAATATGCCAAGGAACCTCAGAATCCATTGAAAAATCCTGATTCTGAGTTAAATTTGGAAAATATATCTAGAACGGTTCCAATTGACATTTCAGTAAAACCAAGAATAATTGAAAACATTCATATAGGTGCTTGTTGTTCAGACGAAGAAATTCAGACTTATAAAGCCCTATTTCAAGAATTCCGTGACGTGTTTGCCTGGTCTTACGAAGAAATGCCAGGAATTGATCCATCGATCGTAGTTCATGAGATTAAGACTTACCCGGATGCTAAACCTGTTCGTCAACGATTACGTCAAATTCATCCTAGAAAAGCTGCTGCTATAAAAGCTGAAGTTGAAAAATTACTTCGAGCAAGATTCATTTATCCAATTCCCTTAACGGATTGGGTATCGAATATTGTTCCTGTGACTAAAAAACAAGGAACAATAAGAGTATGTATCGATTATAGGGATATTAATCGAGCATGTCCAAAAGACAATTATCCAACTCCCTATATCGATCAGATAATCGACGATTGTGCTGGTAGTGAACTATTCTCCTTTATGGATGGTTTTTCCGGCTACAATCAAATAAACATACTCCCTGCAGATCAACCTAAAACAGCTTTCATTTGTCCATGGGGGACGTTTGCCTATTGTAAACTACCTTTTGGACTAAAGAACGCTGGAGCAACTTTTCAAAGGGCGATGTCTTATGCATTTCATGACATTAAGCACATTGTTCAGCCATATCTCGATGATTTACCTGCTCATTCATTACGTAGGGCCGATCATCCCACTCATTTACGAGCAATTTTTATGAGATGTCGGCATTCTCGGATAAGGTTGAATCCTCATAAATGTGTTTTCTGCGTAGAATCGGGTCGTTTACTGGGATTTGTTGTCTCGAAATCAGGCATTCGTGTTGATCCTTCGAAGGTTGAAGCTATCGTTAAATTGCCTCCTCCTTCGACATTGCGCCAACTCCAAAGTTTGCAGGGGAAAGCAAACTTTTTACGTAGATTTATTCCGAACTATGCCGAGCTTGCGAAGGGTTTTACCCGGTTGTTGAAACATGACATTCCGTTCTTTTGGGATGAGGTCGCTGATCGATCTTTTAATGCACTTAAACACGCGTTGACCCATGCGCCGTTATTGCATCCTCCCAACTACAACCAAGATTACATTTTGTATCTCGCTGCTTCTCATTCCACCATTGGAATGGTACTAGTTCAAGAAGATGAATCTCACAACGAACATGTGATTTATTATCTTAGTCGAAATTTGAATCCGACTGAAATCAAATATACACATGTGGAGAAATTGGCCTTGGCAGTTGTTCAAGCTGTCCAACGTTTTCGACATTACATATTGTTACGTAAAACCACAGTAATTTCTGATTGCAACCCTATGATGTATATTTTGACCAGACAATTGCTAGGGCGCAAGTATTCTAAATGGATAGTTATCCTGCAAGAATTTGACTTGGAATTTGAAAAATCCAAGGCAAAGAAGTCTTTGGTTTTTGCGGAACTGATGTGTGATTTCCCCTCTACTGATATTGAAACAGTGGCAGAAGAGTCCATTGCGGACGAATCTTTGTTTCTTATCAGTACGCTTGATCCATGGTATGGGGATATTATTGTGTATCTCCAAACCCAATCTTTTCAGCCCGAAATTTCACAAACTCAGCGACGAAAAATACGTTTCCAATCCCAACAATACAATATCATTGGTGATACTCTTTATCGACGAGGAGCGGATTCTGTTTTCCGACGTTGTTTAACTCATGAAGAAGCTGAGAAGGTCTTAAATGACTGTCATTCTGGAGCATGTGGCGGTCATATGTCTGGGTATGCCACTGCCCAAAAGATATTGCGTGCAGGTTATTTCTGGCCAACATTATTCAAAGATTGCATTTATGCGGTTCGGAAATGCCACAACTGTCAAATTTTTGATAGAAAAATGCGCGCACCACCCGCTCCTCTTCACCCTATAATTGCTGTTGGTCCATTCGCAAAATGGGGTATCAATTTTATCACATGTAACCCTCACTCGGCCGGGGGGCATGCCTATATTATTCTCGCAGTAGATTATTTTACGAAATGGGCCGAGGCGATGCCTACATATTCAGCTGACGGCAAGACTGCTGCAACATTCGTATTCAATCATATAATTGCTAGGTTTGGTGTTCCTCAAGCTATTATTACAGATCATGGAAGTCATTTTCGGAACATCATGATGACTGAATTAACAGAACAACTTGGCCTACGCCACGATAATTCCACTCCGTATTATCCACAAGCAAATGGTCTGGTTGAAGCTATTAATAAAGTTTTAGTCACCATGATTAAACGAATCATTGGTATTCACAAGACGAATTGGCATTCCATGTTATTTTCAGCGCTTTGGGCATATCGAACCTCAGTCAAAACATCAACAGGTTTCACTCCTTTTCAACTGGTCTACGGTTTAGAAGCTGTGCTACCAATTGAATGCGAGATACCGTCACTAAAATTAGCCGTAGAATTACTTCCAGCTACGTCTGAAGAGGAGAAACGTTTCTTGTACTTGGCCCAATTAGATGAGAATCGACGAAGTGCTGCAATAGCAAACGAGGCTCATGTTAAAAGGATAAAAGCTCAGCATGATAGAAATGTGACCCCTCGAATTTTTTCAGAAGGAGACCCAGTTTTACTTTATGATCAAGCTAATGACAAGCTAGGAGCTGGAAAATTCGTGCCTATGTGGCATGGTCCTTACATTGTGAAACGAAAGTTAGCAAAAGGGGCCTATGAGTTAGTAGATTTTGACGGTGTCCCTTTAGATAAACCCAGAAATGGACTTTATCTAAAGCGATATTACGCTTAAACAAGGTGTGGAGATTTTTGTTAGTTTAGTTTTCTTTACTGCTGGTGTGTTTAGATTAGAAAAGTGTGCCTAGTTTAGAAGAGTGTTTTTGTCACTATGACTGATTATCTGAGTTTTACTCTTGATATTGCAGATGTCGACGTCTCTTCAAACCTACATTGGTTTTGCTGATGGTGCTTGTCGTAGTACACGGAACATTTCTTCCGCAACTTGGGTTATCTATTCACCCTCTGACGAGTTAGTATCCATGCATGGGGTAAGCCTTGGTCAAACAACAAATAACATTGCCGAGTATAGTGCAGTGATTGAGTTATTATCTGAGTCCATATCATTTGGAATTCGGAGTTTGATTGTAAGATTGGATTCCGAACTTGTTGTATTACAGCTTAACAGGGTTTATACCATTAGAAATCCGGTGTTATTACGGTTATTTTTGAGAGTTCGTCTCTTGGAACGTGAGTTTGATTACATTGAATATCAGCATATTCCAAGACATTTAAATACATTAGCAGATTCAATTTCTTCTAGTATGATAAATAGACATTTGCAATAGTTAAAAGCAGTAAAACAAATAACATTCATTCATGTACACAAATAGCCGTCAAAATAGTGATATATATCATAGGAGTGTGTTCAAAAAATATACATCGTCTTCGATCATAGGTTGGAAACACCTTATGATCGGCAAAAATGATAACACAAAAGTACAAAAATGAGTCTATACGATCATCCCATCACTGATGATGATCTCGATAGGAAACAACTGCTCGAGCCACCCTGCATAGGAACCTCCTGAAAGGTCCTGGGACTCCAATCACATATCTTTGTAGCCTGAGAGGGATTTCATCTATGCTAGTCTCTGGTATATCTAGAGTCAAGCGCTCTAGATGATGCTCCAAATCAGTCAAAATCTCTACTGATTGGCCTGCTGGGGCTGGTGCGGGCGCAACTGGTTGTCTCCTCTCGAAAGGTTGGAGATGAGCTGGTCGTTGTGGACCTACGTCTATATTCGAAAAACTTTTGGTTATTAGTTTTCTAAGACGATAAAAAAATTTTAAAAAAAATTAGAACTTAGCAAACGTTGAAAAATGTTTTACCTGAATCGTCCCACTGTTCCCCTGCAGGGAGAGACATCTCTCTATCTCCGCGGAAATCTATCCCTGCATATGGAAAATCTTCTATCATGAAAACTTGGCGATCCAGCCAATGAAAATATGAAGCAGGGAATCGTACAATCTCAGTGCCCTCAATAGCATGACGGGCCATCAGCGCGGACCAGCGAACCATTCTTGGTTCTCGAGGTCGACCGGCATCAACTGAAATACTCTGTGGAGCTAACTAAGGAATCCTCTCCAAAGCAAAAGAAACGACAATGGATCCGTATCCAAAGTTTTTTAGTTTCCCGGTTTTTTCTCTGGTAAGTTGGCCTTTTATATTGGCCAACACAGCTTCGCACCAGTTGAAGATGGTGCCGCGAAAACAGTCCACTGCAACACGCATTTGGGAACCAGTAGCTACATGAAGCGCGACGCTCCCACATAGTTTGGTAACAGTGAATGCTATAACCTTCAGTTCAGGACGGATGATATGTTTTATGTCAATCCGTTTGTCCCGAGGATTTTCCTGATCATTGCAAAATTCGAGTTGAAGACTAGCGACAGTCTGGCCACCTGGCCTAGTCCCAAACAAGGATACATGTTCGCCCCTCTTGGACAAACCAGTCAAAAAATATATATCCTCCAGCTCAATTTCGAGCCGGTGGCCACCAATAAGGAAACACTGGTCCTCCACATGCCATCCGTCTACCAACCATGTTAAGAGTTCCACTTGTGCCCTCATGCCAGAGATGGCCCAGAATTTGTATAAGCAGCATGCTTTTAATGCCCTTTGTGTGGGCAAATGAAGTATTACAGCTTCATCCACTTCCTCATGCTCCCTTTCTCGCCAAATAAGCATCTTGTTAATCCTGCAACACAAAATAAGGCATATTAGAATGATTTCATTTGAGAAATTTTGGCAGAAATTTGAGAAAACCGTACTTTAAATTTGACCGCGCGGGTACCGCACCCGCTCTTTGTAAACAGAGCGTAGCTCTGCACGCAAGATGTGTGTCGGGTGCGGTACCCTCGATTTTTTCCCGTTCAGAAAAAATCGGGGTCCGCAGGTAACCTGTGTCTCGCCTGCGGACCCCGCGGGCGCATTTTTTGAACCAATTTTTGCCCTAAAAAATCAAACTAAAGCCTAAAAATGAATTTCAAACGGATGAAAAACAAGATAAAGAGGTCGTGGATTACCTGGGGCTGACAATTTTCGATTCCAACGGTTGAATTTTCCAGAATCTTCGCGGGAACTTTTTTATCCAAAAGCTTTTTACTTTTCACTCTGCAACTGAACGGTAAAAATGAAATAGAAAAAGTCCTTTTTATAAGTTTTTTCGAATGAATGAATTGTTAATTTATTTATTTTTCACTTTAAAAGGGATATTTTTGAAAGCATTTTTATTTATCTTAAACAGGTTTGTGTAATGTTTTGAGTTTTTGTGCAGAAACAGGATTTTTCAGGTGAAATGATCATTTTTCAACAAAGAGCATACTTTTATCACTTTTTCGGACTCTTTCAAAAAATTTACGAAAAAGCGAAACCTTGGAGTCCTCATTAAGCCCTTTTCAGACTCTCTAAATATGAAAATATTGCCGAGTACTTGACTATTCGAACTCGTTAAAGTAAATGAACAGTCGTCCCTTCAGTATAAGTTTACCCCTTTTACGGACTGAAATGGACTATTTACGAAAAAGGTATACGTTGACTAAATATGGTCAATAGAGTTCTCTCCCGCATTATTTTATCCTTTTTCGGGCTCGAGAGACTAAATTTACGAAAAATAACACCCATGGAGTTTTCTTAAGTTTTTCTTCTGACTCCCTAAAACTGAAAAACACCGAGTTTCTCCTATACTGGACTCGTTAAAATTTAACAGTAAAGGACCTGTTTAATTTTCAACAAGAACGAACCACTCCTTCTTAGGGTTCGAATTTTAAACTAAGTTGGACTCATCCGAAGGATGAGCTTATAACCAAGCAAATGTTATCCTCCTCAAGCTTGTCAAAAATAAAGAGGTACTTGCCAGAAATGGTGGGGGAAAAGAGAGAAAAATGGGCGTGTTTGTTGTACTTTAAAATTGTTCGAAAATTTAGTCGACCACTCTTGGACACGACACTTATTTTCGCCTGGGTTGGGAAATCCTTTGCCTAACAGTTAATCAAACCATATTGAAAATTTTCAGCCGGTTTCTGGGTATTAGCTTTGGGTCAATTGTCACCAAGCCATCTGCAGTGTCGTTATGTGTCCAAGAGAACAATTCAAATAAAACCATTCATCTGCAAAATATCTGTCATCCATCTTTGACCATCCCTGAGTCAGTCCTTGCTAATATATTTTCAAAACTTGATCTATGATTTCGTGTTGTGGGCTTGCCTACGACAGATCGCTTTCTATCGACATCAGCACATTATCTAGGAAGTTGATCTAGAAATCGTCAGTACCTTGAAATTTGCATGCCTCAATGGCAGGTTTCTCGTTTTTGACGACAGGTTACATTAATGACCTTCGATCGAATGACTCCGTGACATGTTCGACTTCAGCTCATTCATTCACATTTCATGGACTGTACTGAGTACTTTGAGAGCCATTGACATTACTGGTGGTTTCTCTCACACTTGTTAACAGTTCACATCATTGACTGGTAATCAAGTGGTTTCTACCATGTTCGACTTCGACATATTCATTCACATGGATAGAATCGTACTGGTTCGAGATGCGGAAATCAAGACCCTGGATCTAGTTTCCACCATCCAGGCTGCGAGGAATTTTGTTATCATCTATACAGTAGACTATTGATAAACAGATGGCTGCGTCCATACTGTGTCTACATATATTTGTACTATGATGTATTCAAAATCATTCCTGTATCAGAACGATTTCAGTTAGTTTATAGTTAGTTTTTATCTGAGTATGGGAATGCCTACCTCAGTGATGACATATATATGTATATATTTTGCATTGAATGTTTTTACAGGTTCCGACTGGGGTGTCCACAGGATGATCTTTGAAATGATAAAGTACTGCACTCTTCATATATGATTTCCTTTTAATATGTACTCTTCATTATTCCAGACTTGCACTTGTAAGCAATTTGTTACACCGAAACTGCCACCTGATATTTCCGCACCTCATGCGATTACACATCACTCATACACTCCCTTGCAAGTCCAATATCTACCTCTCATATCAAGCTTCAAAATCAGAAGAAAATCCCTAAAATCCCCTAAGAATTGGTATCGCACTTTCTCTATGTATTCCCTGCGGTCCCGCACCTAAATCTCAGCCTGCCTGCGGAACCATACCGCACGTTCTTTGTGTAATGGGTGCGGACCCCTGTAAAACATAAAAAGGCGAGAAAATGAAGATAAAAAGTGAATTCCAGGTGAATTCTAGAAGATTCTAGACGGGAATTTTCGGGAATGGATACGCTTTGAAGCTGGTTCATGCATCCCTCACTTAATGGAGCTAACCCCTTGATGTAAGGAGCTTATCCCTTTGAAGGAGGATTCTATCCCTTCATATTTAGAACTAGAAACCTCCTCTTTTTCACTATAAAAAGAGGCCTTGGGTAGCCTCAAGGGGAGTTCAAGCTTATGAGATTTGAAGTTAAATGCTGTTGAGATTTAGACTTAGTTAACTAAGACTTTCTGTGAGGTTAAATCACTCATCTCCATTTGTCTTAGTTCAAGAGTGCAATGCTTGTCAAAGTAAAGGAGATTCCTGATTCGGACCCCGGGAGGACCTGCACAACATCAAGGCACAGGTTGTAAAGGTTTTCTATCTTTAAAGTTAATACAAATATACTCATCTCTCTCATTAAACTGTCAATTTGTGGTTTATTTCATAAATTCCTTGATCATTATGATAAGTATGATTTATGATAATGTTTATACAGGTGTTGCTTAATCTCTTTGCTTGTTTGTGATTGCAGATAATACGAGGAACGTTCTTTCAGTGTACCCAGACTACGCCTTTAGCAACATTCGTTAGTTATTATACAAATTTTCTTTCAATTATGCGGAAATAAACATAAACATTATTATCAAACCACATGTACGCCCATACATACAAGGGAGGGGCAACTCCCTTTTAAAATGAGTTCGCCCGGATAATATGTTTCATAAGAATACAAGTTTACAACATCCAATCCAGTAGAAACCACTCCTGCTCCTTGGCAAGGCTATTTTCCTTTTGGCCAAGCTCTAAGGCTTTCCAATCATCAAACTAGTCTAGAACAATCATATACAATCAAGAGTTTCAACCTGCGGAAGTGCTGCCCAAAACTGCCCAAGTGCTAGTCACTCGGGTCACTCAACCATTGCTCCAAATCAGTGCAGAGCGTTTCTTGAGCTGACCGTGTGTCCAATTCGTCCCTCACCCATATGGTTGGATGCGCCTCGGAAATACGCACCTTCTGCAATTTACGGCACCTCAATCCGACACTCGACGCTCCTGGAATCGCGATTTTACTGCTGGGCAGTCCCGTTGATGGGCGCCCAGGCCGACCCGACTCGACCCGCCCGTCGTTCAGCTGCGCCCGACCCGACTCGACCCGACCTGCGGTGGTCTGCGGTATGGCGCGCCCAACTGCAACCCGACTCGACCTGACTCCGTTCAGTTGCGTTTCTTCGCCCAACGAGTTGTTGGCAACTCGTGTGCTACCCTTGACTTCACTTGATGTTCGTTGTTGTTTGTCCTTGGTTCCTCCTCCACTCTCCAGCACGTCCACCTTTATATATGCACGCGTCATGGAGTGTGGGTCGCTCAGCCGACCCGAGCCGACCCCTCCGTTTGGTCGTCCGCCCACGAAGTGTCGCAACGGTCGCGCCCAACACGTCGGCCGACCCACCGACTCGCTCGTCGGCTAGCTCGCCCAAGGGGCGCTCCATTGTGGTATAAACTCGTCTTGCCAACGCCGTGTTGGTCAAGTGCAACGCGCCTCTCCTCCAACTCACCCTCGTGACTCGCCTCCACTACACCCGTGCGTCCGTGCCTCTCCGGTGCGTCGTTCTGCCCGTTACGTCGCACGGCGCCCGAACTTGTCCAAACGCCCAATGAGCGCGCCCGTTCCACCAAACGCACCCATGAAGTCGTGGGGCCTTACATCCTCCTCCACTTCAAATACGACTATCGTCCCGATAGTGCTACCATCGTCGCATCATATCGTCGCAAAGTATCATCGCAACTTTCGTCGCAAAGTCTCATCGCACAATATCATTGCAACGTCGTTGCATAAACCAGCAAGGTTCATGTCCATGAGATATCTCCTCCAATCATCGTCAAATCCATGTGAACCTCTGCATCAAGTACTCCAACCAACATCAACATAAAAAAATCTGCAATGTATCCGATACAACTCCGCACACTTCCGGACCCCACAACTCGAACTAGTTGGGTAGCTAATCCAACCATAACGCCCTCATCGTGAGAATGCACATCCTCATACCATGCGTTAGTCATTCCTCCTGCAACCTGTCACATCCATCAACTCGATTAAGCTTGAATCTCATCCAAGTGCCATGTTTGGGTCCATGAAGTATATCCATCTCATCCACAACATGCTGTCCATGATGCTAATCCATGTGTTACTTGTATGCAAGTAGTCTCATCCTCCAAGCATCATCAAGGTAAGAAGTGTGGCTAAGTCAAGTAGACTCAAGCCCATGCCAAAGTGTGTACCACCAAGGCATCTCCATTGCTACATCTCCATCAACTCCAAAGTGTCCTAGCTCTATCATCTCCATCAAGTGACTCCTCCTGAACACACCCCCTAAATGTGCTCCAAGGTATGCATCCCATAATGCATCAAAATCAGGACCAATCCTGACCTTAGCTCCTCAATGAGTCAGATACTCCAAGGTCACCATAATATGAAATCTCCAACGAATGCAACTCCATCATGAACTCCCATGCCTCATCATATCCAAAGCGTTGGTAAGCCTACTTGTATTGGCCATGAGTGCCATCACAAGTTCTCATCTACAAACATATGAATGTCTCATAGGCTGCTCATCCAACCAATGTCCAAGTTGCTCATGGTGAACAACATCCCATCAGTCCATCTACAAATATATCCATGTAGTCCATGTCCATGACTTTGGCTGCCCATGTGTTCATCTAAGTGAACTCAACTCAACTCTCATCATCATCATGTCCCAACATATCGAAGTGAAGTGCTCTCGGTCACTCCTACCTCCATCATATATGTGAGTACTTCCTTCAAGTTGCTCCTCCACTAAAGGTCTGCCAAGAGGTCCTTCTTGGTTGAAGCCATGAAGAAGTCTACTCCACCAACGTGCCCTACCACCAAGGTAGTGTATGGGTCATGCCGGGCACTTGCCATTCTATGTGGCTAAGCATGACCCCTTTCCATCACAAAGGTCATCACGTTCCACCCTTGTCCAGGGCATTTGAGCCATCAAGTGTAAGGTCACAAATTGCCCCAACAAGGTTTGCATCGTCCCATGTCCCTTGTTCCATCAATGTGCAAGGTCTCATTGTATGCATCCAAGGAGTAGTCATCCATGGTGTTGGCAAAGAATTCCTCTTCTTCCTCATCTCCATATGCGGTCCATCCTCCTTATGCTTCCATGAAACACAAGTCATCTCTCCATGAAGACTCCTCAAGTGAGTGTCCCCCATCCTCATCAATGCCTTTGATGTGTTCGATTCTGGTACCACCTGCTCATCAAGTTCCTCCTCGATCATGGTCACATTTGCAACATCTCCATGTGGATTGTCCACCAATGCTTGCAATGTGTCTTGTCTTGGTTCAACTTGTGTCACAAGTTCGTCCTTCATCTCTTCCATCTTCATATCATCCTCATGAGAATCATCCATCTTCGATGCTTGCAACGTGCTTGGTCTTGGTCCAACTTGGCTATCAAGTTCACCCTTGACATCTTCTACATCTACAACATCCTTGTATGGTTCGGTCATATACCTCTTTCCAATTCCAGCAATCTCTTGTTGAAGTGCCTCTAGCTCATAACATAATGCCATCCATTCATCGAAACAGTCAATCCTGTCAAAAAGTCGATCAACTTCATCCTTGTTAGATGAGGATATCCCTTCCTCATACAAGGCCTTAAGAGATTGTGCTACCGCATCATACTCTTCCATAAGTGCTTTCGCTTTCTTCCAAGACTTCACCACTTCTTCCCACAAGACTCCAAAATCTTCTTGAATCCGTAAGTCCTCCCTCATGTACTTCATCCATAGTAAAGCTTCAAGGGCTTTCTCACCGAATTCTTCCAAAGTTGGCATGTCTCCTTTTCTAGCTTTAGCCCTGACAAAAGCCTTGCTTCAGCTAAGGTTTCAAGAGAAACCCCAAATATATAAGTCAGCTTCAACACCAACTGCAACCCTGCAACTGTGTCCCTGCTTCAACAAAAGCTCCTAGTGAAGGTAGCTCTGATACCAAATGATGTGCAACAGCAGTTGTGTTATCAGACTTCCATCTGTACTAGTGGCTCTTATACCAACTGTCACGCCCCTACACCTCGGGTGTCTTCCAACCACGCCTTGTAGGCCGGTGCGGCACTGCCGTACTTTTTCTTTTTCTAAATACTCAAGTACCCAGACTACGCCTTTAGCAACATTCGTTAATTATTATACAAATGTTCTTTCAATTATGCGGAAATAAACATAAACATCATTATCAAACCACATGTACGCCCATACATACAAGGGAGGGGCAACTCCCTTTTAAAATGAGTCCGCCCGGGTAATATGTTTCATAAGAATACAAGTTTCCAACATCCAATCCAGCAGAAACCACTCCTGCTCCTTGGCAAGGCTATTTGCCTTTTGGCCAAGCTATAAGGCTTGCCAATCATCAAACTAGCCTAGAACAATCATATACAATCAAGAGTTTCAACCTGCGGAAGTGCTGCCCAAAACTGCCCAAGTGCTGGTCACTCGGGTCACTCAACCGTTGCTCCAAATCAGTGCAGAGCGTTTCTTGAGCTGACCGTGTGTCCAATCCATCCCTCACCCATATGGTTGGATGCACCTCGGAAATACGCACCTTCTGCAATTTACGACACCTCAATCCGACACCCGACGCTCTCGGAATCGTGATTTTACTGCTGGGCAGTCCCGTTGATGGGCACCCAGGTCGACTCGACTCGACCCGCCCATCGTTCAGCTGCGCCCGACCCGACCCGACCCGACCTGCGGTGGTCTGCGGTGCGGCGCGCCCAATTGCGACCCGACTTGACCTGACTCCGTTCAGCTGCGTTTCTTCGCCCAACGAGTTGTTGGCAACTCGTGTGCTACCCTTGACTTCGCTTGATGTTCGTTGTTGTTTGTCCTTGGTTCCTCCTCCACTCTCCAACACATCCACCTTTATATATGCACGCGTCGTGGAGTGTGGGTCGCTCGGCCAACCCGAGCCGACCCCTTCGTTTGGTCGTCCGCCCACGAAGTGTCGCGACGGTCGCACCCAACACGTCGGTCGGCCCACCGACTCGCCCGTCGGCTAGCTCGCCCAAGGGGCGCTCCGTTGTGGTATAAACTCGTCTTGCCAACGCCGTGTTGGTCAAGTGCGACGCGCCTCTCCTCCAACTCGCCTCCGCTACACCCGCGTGCCCGTGCCTCTCCGGTGCGTCTTTATGCCCGTTACGTCGCACGGCGCCCGAACTCGTCCAAACGCCCAACGAGCGCACCCATTCCACCGAACGCGCCCATGAAGTCGTGGGGCCTTACACTAGTGTGGTGGGATTTTATTCATAACTTTCCTTTCCAATAATAATTTAATCATGATTGTGTTTTGACTGTTGTAAGTAGACGTGGTATTGATTTGGTTGTGATGAGCAAACAGGGATGGATACAGGAGATGGCTAGCCATGTGAAATCCATTGATGGAAACCATCTTTTGGAGGCTGGTTTGGAAGGATTTTATGGAGAGTCCAAAAAGGAAGGGAATCCAGGATTCTCAGTGGGAACAGATTTCATCACCAATAACCAAATCACAGGAATTGATTTTGCAATTGTTCATACCTATTCTGATATCTGGTCAGTCCCTATTAGTATAATGGAGTGAAAAAATGTTGTCAATCTGTTTCTTCAAACTTAGATCTGTGTTGTAGACTTGCTATCAGTATGTATATGTGAGATTTGGGGTACAATGGGAGTTGTTGATTGAGACACATCTGGTGCCTTATTCATTCATGTTCTCTTACTGGCAGTCAGTGCATTTAGTTGTTCATTATTTCATGACAATGTAGAGCTTGTACTAATTTATGGAACTGTGTTTGCAACTTTGAAGGCTTGCTAAATCAGATGAGGAGGCCCAGTTTGCATTTCTGCAGAATTGGATAGAAACCCATCTGGAGGATGCAAGCAGAATCCTGAACAAACCAGTTCTGTTTGCCGAATTTGGGAAATCATCCAAAGACCGGGGATTCGGCATGGGAAACAGAGACCATTTATTTGATGTGATCTATAAACACATATACGCTTCTGCTAGCAGAGCAGGAGCAGGTGGAGGAGCAATGTTTTGGCAGTTGATGGCAGAAGGAATGAGCTCATATGGAGATGGGTATGAGATTATCCTGTCTCAGAACCCGTCAACAGCAGCTCTCATTTCTGGTCAATCTCATAAACTGGCTGAGCTTACTCGTTTGTTCACAACACCGTATGAGTTTGAGAAGAATCAGGTCCATGCATATAGAAGAGTAAGATGGCACTGGAAATCAATCAAAGGCTGAGATTGATAGTAAAATTTGCGCACATATTTGGTGATTAGAGTCATGGGTGCTGTATGTTTGATCTGAGTCCTCTTAGGTATCAGTTAAATCTCAAGCGGCCAGAGCTTAGTGATAAAAATTATGAATAGAGCCAATATAGAACAAACAAGTTAAGATACTGTTGAATTGAATCCTGGCCTTCCAGTGCCCCAGAGATGAGAAATGCAAACTAAACCAGCAGGTGGGGGCGAGGCGTAGTTTACTCCATGAGATGGCAACCTGCTATAACGTCCATTTGTCATTTCTCTATTCCATGTATATGTGATTAGGTGCCCCCACATATGAGTTGGGAGGTACATCAAGGATATTTTTACTTTATAAATAAGTTTATTTTTTTATTTAGGATCAGTCTAATTAAAAATAAAATAAAAATATCATATCAATTTAAATTGTTCATATTTTCTAGATATTTTATAATATTGACTCTTTATGATTTATAGTTTTAAGAATAAGCATATAATTATCTTTAATTGATTATGTTTATGAATATTATTTATGGAATGTGTAATAAAATTAATTAGAAATTTATAGTTAGTTTTTTTTTAAAGCTGTACAAACTCTTTCTCTATTGAAATATTTTGAGTATATTTTATTATTATAAAATATGCAATAAAATTAATTCAAAATTATTATATGAGTAATTAATCGTTTTTTAAAATGTTAAGTAAATATTTATAAAAATAAAATATATATATATATATATATATATATATATATATATATATATATATATATATATATATATATGGGTGGGAAGGATTACATTTTTCTGCATTTTGTAAATTAAATTTAATTGACATATTAAGATAATTTATTTAGTTCATTTAAACATAGTAATACTGGGACTTTATTGAGATTGTTTAATAAGTTTTCTAAATACAATAAATGTAAACAATAATACTAATATCACCTTTGAAGTTATTAAATTCAATACCACTTACAAAAAGGAATATGGGAAATTATTTGGCACCACCTATAGTTTATTGCCTAAAGCATTGTCATCATATGTAGTGGTACAAGTAACTTGTGAATCACTTTACTTGTTAGATAGAAAATGCTTTGTCTTTTAAAAACCTATGTCCACATGGAAACAATACATAGGTAAGAACCATATATATGTGTCTTTTTATTTTTAAATAACCTAACTTCGTTGTGAACTTTGATTTCTTCATGCAAATTTTGCTAGAAGCATTCACTTTCAGATTTCTAATATGATGTAAATAATTCTAATGAGCTTTAAATCTTTCTAGGTAAAAACTTAGGTGGAGACCTTGGAATTAACTAAAGTATGCTAGATTTTTAGAATTGCAAATGTCATGAATAATTTGTTTGACCATAAAATGGAAGCAAAGCATGATAACTGCTTATTGCTAATTGGAAATCCAGAAGAGGTGGTTACATAGAACCTAATCACATAATGTTTTCATACTACTATACTACATCATTGTCCTTAGAGTCTTTCCATGTCAATTGATTCATATTCTTGTTTAACTTTTATGCCTTCCTTTTCATGTTGGCGATATTAATGGATTGGGCTAAATATCTTTTGTTGTGAGTGCTAAAGCTTTGGTTATGAAATTAACAAGGGATGGCATCAATGTAGGTCGATATTCTTAGCTTTTTCCACCACTGTTATCTTTAATAATTACCATGGCTATTAAATATTCAACAACAATGAAGAAAATATTAATCATAATGATCCTCACACTTCTTTCTTTCAATAGGTAGCAATAACTATAATAAATAAATATGGGTGAATAGCATGAAATAAAATTCAATGACAAAAACATAAATATTTCACAAAGTAAAAGTTAGTATAGTAAAAACACATAAAGAAAGTTTACTCACATGTAAGCCTCCCATCAAATTCTTCTCTTGTTTTTTTTTTTTTCTATATAGATGTATTTTCTCAATTCTTCATGTCTTTCTATATGGATGTTTTTGTTTTTGCTCATATTTCTTTCAACTAGTAGAAAAAACTTGTAATAAATAATTGTATAATGAAACAAGCTTTTGTTTTACAGTAGGGAATTTAGGTTTCTCCCTTTTGCTTCAAATGTGTTTTTTATAAAAAAGACAATACACCTAGTACTTAGTAGCTTCTACCCATATTGATTTGACTACTGGTCAAACCTTGTGAAAAGGTTTTTTAACAATTTGCTTTTCAATTTCACTTATAATTTTCACTAAAAGAGCATTTGATTGTCTTGAAATGATGAAAATGAATTTCCTTAGTGTTGCTAATTTATAGTCTAGGATGGAATTATTGGTCATTTTTAATTACTAGTTAGCAAATTCATTAATCAAAATCTGTAATAAAAATTTAACAAGGAAACAAGCCCTTTGTGCTATAATAAGGAATTTTAGGGTTCTCATTTTAGCTTCAAACATAATTTTCACTTAAAAAATAGTACACTTTCCATTTCATTCCTCCCCCTTTTCATACCTAGTAGTTTATACCATTCAAATTTAGTTACCCATCAAACCTTGTACTGAAAATGTCTTTTGGCGGTTCTCTTTTACCCACTTAACACACTCCTCCCACATTCACCCACTTTATCTGGCTTGCTAGGGTAAACAAGAGTTGAGGTCTACTATGACATGACCCAACCTCCCAAGTAAAATTAAGGGAGTGTAGTCGATAAACTGGAACTTTATTGACCTTCCTCGGGGGCTACAAGACACCCAGGAGCTAAGCAACCACTCCAAGTCCCAAACCTTGACTTGGATCACTTTTTTAGTGACTTGGGCCCACAACCGCATGCATGACAAGGCCTCCATGTGGTTATAGGCCTCCAACCGAATGCATAAGCATGCAAGGGTGCGGTTATATCCCAAAACTTCTAGTTCAAATGGTGCAGTCCCAAATTCTGAGCCACCATTTTAAGCTAGCCTCCATACTAGTACCCATAACTCAATTAGACTTTCCAGAATGATAAATAATATCATGAAAAATCCATTCATACAAAACTCGATCAAGGACTTGACCAAACCAGGCCTAACCATGATATTCATTCCATCAAACATATGGTGAACATGTAATCTATAGGTCATGAATGCATATATGAACATAGGGGTCTGAAACTTGTCTGATAATCACCAAGAAGGTCTAATGCCCTCCCATAAAAGTTGCAATAACATCTGTTATCTCACCCATTCATTAACCATTCATCAACTAATCAAAACATATCAAGATCCGTAGCTAGAACATGTTATGGAACCATGCTTATAACTAGCATATAACCAAAATAATAACCATGATAGAACAACCATCAAAGACACATAATAAAAAGTAAAACTACTCATAGAATAAAATAGGAAAATAATTCTTATTGACATATGTAAAAGCTAACAAAGTCAGGGACTTCAACGTACCACTTGACCATAGATTGAGTTGAACCAAACATTTCATTCATCCAATCACCCCCGTGCCATATTCCAAGCATGAATGTGTGATATAAAGACATAAAAAACCAGGGCTTCCCAGATTTTAAACTGCCTCCACCCTCAGGCTATCACCATCCCGCCAAAACTGGTTAAGATAACACTAAACCCAAAACAAGCTTAGATGCCTCAACGTTCCTTCACAAATACCATTTGGAATTTACATGTCTCCACCCACCTGTCAAGGGCTTCCCAAAGATTAAACCACCTCCACCCCCAACCCTTGGGAATTTTCCTAATACCACCTCACTCGTTTCCAAATCTTTCGACAATCCAAAGCTCAACCAAATAAAATAACCCCATCATACCATGGCTATATGAAAATGGCAAGGCAAGGATGAAACCATTTTCACACTCGATAAAACCCATGTCAATGACAACAAGAGAACCAAACACATAAATGCATGTACCATGCATTCATAAAACAACTAGGAAATCACACATGCAACATGTTACCTACAAGTCTTCCTGCTAAAGCTGGTTGACCCAACTTTCATTGGTTATCCTTTTTATTTCATTTTTCTTCCTTTGCTTCTTGCATCCTTCCTTTGTTTTTCTTTTCCAATGCGAGGGTGCTCCAAGAATGCTCTAAGTATGCAATAGTATGAGAGAATAGAGAGAGATCCAAAACTTAACTGAAATGAAGGACATGGGACTCCTTCATTATTTCCTTGATCTTCCATCTGCATGCAAGTCCAGCTCCCTCTCAAGGGACAATCGCATGGCTTTCTCCTCATCAAATTTTATATCCTATCACACAATAGTCATTCTTTTGTTTGGAAAATACACCCGATAGTTGTGGGGGGTTTCAATCTTTCTTCTAAAAGAGGTAGATCCAACACTTACGAGAAAATTCATCAACAAATATCACATAATACTTATGATTTTCTATCAAAGCAGTAGAGAACGATCCACACACATCTGAGTGAACTCTCTCAAGTATTTCTAAAGCTTGGTTCTCCTTCTCATCGAAGGTGACCTTTGCGTACTTCCCCATGGTGCAACCCTTGCATGTGTCTAACTGAGCAAGTATTCCCAATGGAAGTCCTATAGAAAACTGGTGCATGACTTTCTAGGTTCCGTGGTGTAGATGGCCCAATCTCTTGTGCCATAACTCACCCTCATCTCGGCTCGCAACTTTTTCCTCCTTGCACAGCATTGCAATGCAGCCATCTACATCTAGTTTATAGAGATTCTTAACTCAAATCCCAATCTTCTTGGCTTGTCTTGTTGTTTTTTATCGCAGGAAAGCTTTACCTTCACTGAAAACAACATCATAGCCTCTATCCTACAACATTGCAACTGAGACCAAATTTTTCTTCAAGCCTGGTCCATGCATTACATCTTTTAATTGAAATGTTTTACCTTAATGTCTCTGAAAGGTAATAGTACCAATCTCGGTAGCACTGTATACAAGAGACACCCGATCACCACCAGTCTCCACACTGACATCCGAGGAGGTGAAAAAGCTCCACCACTCGCAGATTTGAATTATAGGAGAGACTGAATGCTCCGTGAGCCCAAGACAGAACCACCCTAGGGCTTGGTCAAGGAGGACATGCTGCTGCGCAGTCTACAAACTCTGAGTAGGCGCCCGAGCTGAGAATGAGGACCTCCCATCTAGAGATGCTCCCTCCACACTGAATTCACCTCTACCACCTTCGTCTACCTCCTGTTGCAGCATGTTCGTTCCCATGTCGTTGCCAGGATGCCTCCCAGCTGCCAACCTCTCGCCTCTTCTACCTGACAGACCTGTCACCTTGCTCGTCTCAAGCTCGCGGAGCTCAAGCTAGGGCTTGAGAGCCAGTTGCTGCTCATCTACGCAGTCCAAAGCATCAACCTTCACCATCGCCCACGGAAACCGAATGCCCTGAAAGATGTCCATCTCGCCCCTAACAACCATCTTCCCTGTCGTAGGATCGCCTGCCTCGAGGCCCTTTACTGCTCACGCATGGGAGGGTGGTGAGTCGGAGAGCATGTGTCTGAGGACTGGGTGAGCCTTAACTGCCCACATCCGACTTGTCCCAGTGATTAGACACCCCCGGCGAAGAATCATACTCTTTATCTATAAGGGAAAAGTTTAATTATAATTAATTTTAAAGTTTAATTTTTATTAGTTTACTTAATTATGATAATAGGCGTCCCTTATTACAATTAAATACTTTAATATATTTGATAATTAATCATTTTGATCGGATGACCTAAATTGAGAGATGTTGGTATATTCTCGTCGTCACCACTCCATCAATGAATGAAATTGAAACTGATAACTTCCTTGCAGATCTAAATCAAGTGTTTAAACCATGTTTAAAATATTTTTTTACGAAATCCTAATTGAAATTATATTGTACCGCTTGTTTATGAACACGTATAGATATTAGATAAAGTTAAATTTAAAATAATTAAATATTCTCTATGCCCGTGAAACAAATGTCAATTTACATTCTTAAACATATGGTTGTTGGAACATGGGGGAATAAATGGCAACATGGATAAATAACATGAAGGTTTCTTTCCCCGCATCCTCATAAACTTGGATTGTTTATGTAACTGTTGTAGGTTCATATTCTCTTTGCTGGACCACGCGAATTGGAACTTATGCCACTTGGTTGGAATATATAGGGACAAAAGAAAATGTGGAGGAATAACAATAAGTACAATAAGTTTTATTACCCTAGGTCAGTTTAATAAACCATTATAAATATTAATAATATTACAAACTCTTACAAATCTTTAAATTTTTTTATTAATAACTTAACGCCCTAATCAACCCTATTAATAAAAAATTTGAAACATGGCTTTTTTGAAACATGCCCATTACATTTCAAGAAGCTTTCTTTTCAAAAATCCTAAACACCCAATTATCAAGCTAATTGATCATTCATTACGAGTTTGATTCATTGGTCTTTAGTTTGTCTTGAGGTTGAGTAGGTTCTGAGGTTGCCAACATCATGGCCCTGAAAGCACCTAGTAGGAATGAACACCAAGATGCTCGACCAAAGACATAAATGAATGTGGCTTCGGTGACTTCTCTCTCAATGAATTGGAATAAAATAATTGTTTACACAACTATAAACTTTGTTGCAAGCTACTCCTCCCAAGGTAATTGCAACATCAAAAGAATTCCATTACTATATTATTTTTTAGGCCTTTATATTTATGTAGAAAAATGTTTGATTGTACATTCCGCTAACTTGTTTTATGTTATCTAATGTGATCCAGATTAATAGATACCAATTATTTGAAAAACTCTAAAATATGCATCATCGACAATTTAATCTCGAAAAGGAGCAATTGTGAACATGGAGATTAAGGTATCAAGCGATGTACTGTTTATATTGCCTTTTATTATAATGAGCAGGGAAAAAATATTTAAATAGTATATGATTAGATTTGGGAAAATGGAGGACGAACAAACTAATTTAGGGAATTTCATTCAAGGGGAATTTGTGTTAAGTCAATATATCTGGTGCTCAAAATTGGTGAGGCCTCTACATGAGTAAATGAAATCCCTTTGCCATTTCTGATTTCCATGTGATTACACTCGATTGCTATTAGCTAGTTTTGATTTTGGAGGTTTGATGTGCACATGTTAATTTTTGCAAGCTCAATGCATCTGCATCTAATTTTATTTCTTTTCAGGTTAGTGTAGCTAGGTTCAATTTCATATTTTTAGGGTATATTTTGCAAGTTGTATTTGTGCAAAGTACGATTTCATCGATTTAGAAATTTAAATCGAACTTGGAAAGAGGTCTGATTTAAATTTAATGTTAGATGCCATTGCCCACGAATCGAACTTCACACTTGAATTCTTTAATGGATCGATTTGAAGAATGATTAATGAATCTATTCCAAATTTTGTACCGAGAGTTTGTAACATTGATATTCCGATCTTACGTTTAATGACTTTGCAATATGGAATTGATAAATGTATCATAGCTACATGATAAGAAATAACCTATCAATTAACAATACATTGACATTACAATCATTTATGAATCTTCTTACATTAAAATTTTATTGACTAATGACAATTTTTAAATGAGTAGATTGTCAAGTAATTTTTTATATACCCTAAAATTCTAGAAACCCTAAGATTATTTACAATCTTACAAAATTCAAAATCATATATTTCTATCTTTAAGGAGGGAGTGAACCGAGGTTCTCAATTGAATGGGAACAGAACTGTGAATTTGTTGAAAGCTTATAGTCACATAACATAACCAAACTTGGAAAGATCATAATCAATAATCCACTTGGATTTACAAATTGATGAATATATTGTAGCTACATGATAAGAATTAGTATTTCAAATAACAATAAATTAACATAACATTCATTTACTAATCTTCTTACTTTAAAATTCTATTGATGAATGGTAATTTTTAAATGAGTACATTGCTGATTAGGGATTCCCAATAAACTATAATGAGTACATTGTCGATTGTATTTTTTTTTAACCCCTAAGATTATTTATAATCTTATAAATTTCAAAATCACTTATTTATGTCACTGAGGAGGAAGTGTACCAAGGGTCTCAATCTAATGGGAATGCAACCATGAATTAGTTGAAAGTTCGTAATCATAGAACATAACTAGACTCAATAGATCTTAATCAATAATCTACTTTGCTCTAAAAATGATATATATAAATATATCATAGCCACATGATAAGAATTAGCATTTTAAAGAACAATACATTGATGTTACATTTATCTATGAATTTTCTTACTTTAAAACAATTTTTAGCTTAATTTAAAAATAATTTAAAAATAATTTTTAATTGAATGCATTGTCTATTAGTTTTTTTATGAACCTTAATATTTTATAAATCCAATATTATGAATTTCAAAATGGGATGAAATTACAGTGACTCTCAATCAAATATGAATAAAACTATAAATTAAATATATTGTAGTTGCATGATAAGAATTAACATTTCAAGTAATAATACATCGACATTATATTCATTTATGAATCTTCGTACTTTAAAATTATATTGATAAATGGCAGCTTTTAAATGAGTACATTGTACATTAAAATTTCCAATGAAACGAACAAATATTAATCCTCCACATTACTTTTGCATTATCGAAAGGATAATAGCATAATATAATAGATCTTCGAAATAAGCTTAGTTAATGTATAACCCTCCTATTATAAGCTCGGCCTACTTTTCTAATAGATGATTCATTATTGTCATCAAACACTATAATGAATTGACCATTGTGTTTGTGATATAATCTATGTTAAGAAAATCATCATGATATTTTTGAGAAAAACAAGTATTTTTTTAGTAAATTGAAATTTTTAATAGGTTATGTTTATTTTATTTTATTTTTTTAGAAAAAATAATAGTTTTGTATTAGATAAAAAGATGTTGTATAATCATGTATATAGCATATAGTTTAGAGTAAAAATTCCATGGATGAAAATACAGGGAATAATTGAAACTTCGTGGGTACATACATTTGCACAAAGATTAAAATAAGTCAATATAAATCAGGCACGCAGACCCACAAAAACTCATAAGGGATCAACATAAAGTTCAAGAACAGGAAAAACCATGCAAGGCAGGTCAACAACCACCCTAGGAAAGAGGGGCAAAGGCGCAAATCTAGGAACCCAGATGGAGACATCGACAACCCCAAAAGCCAAGGAAAGACAAGCACAGCCATGAATAAAGGCCCCAAAACAATGGCAACAAAATGGACATTGATAGCACCAGCGCAGATCCACCAAACACATCCACAAAAAAACAACCCTCTGTGACAAACCAGAATAGCCTCAACACCAACAAATCAAATATCGGTTGCAGGGATGAAGAGGGGCCACAACTGCGAGCCAAATAAGAAAACCCCACTACAAAATGGCAGGAATTAACACGCCACATCCATGAGCAGCAACAGGGAAACCGATAGGGATTCAATCCACCGACGGTCGCTGCAAGAAGAAGCCCTCCGCATCATCGAAACATTGTCGCCCACAGAGAAGAGGTAATCGAGAGCCTGTCGGAGAAAAAGTGAGTCGCAGTGGATGTTGAGGGGGATATAGCCGCGAGGTGGCCACCGGACCCCCTTGCAGAGGAAACCATAAAAAAAAACCAAGTACCCCACTGTAGAATGGTAAGAATCAACACACCACATCCATGTGTAGCAACAGGGAATTTGGGAAGATGTCGGTCCATCGACAGTCATGACAAGAAGCAACCCACCGCACCAATGAAACATTTTTTCCCGCCACAGAAAAGAGTAGGCCGCAAAGGATGTTGAGGAAACCACAATGACAAGGTGGTCACTGGACCTCCTCACAGAGAAACCCCTAAAAATCCTTTAATAGGTTATGTTATCTTGATGTGTGTTATCAAAAAACATATCGAATCAATTAGTGACCAATGAAACTACAAAGAGTTGAATGTATGTGTTTTATTATTAATGATGGTGATTCAAATTAGTCGTTAGAATAGTGAATAACTAGAACGATATTATTGGATGTAACTATAACTTCAATTATTTTTCTATGAATTTCATTGACAATGATATGTGTAATGATATTATATTATTTTTCACATCATTCCGAACACTATAAGAATTAACAAGTTCTTCCTAACTATAACTAACAAGTACATAACAATTTGTTATTATTAGTCATTAAATATTATTATAATTGTGTTAAAAATAGTGTCTATCTTTAATCTTTTAGATCTCTTAATATTATCATCTAAAGTTTAGTGTTGATATGTCAATCTTCTTAACTACAAAATTTAAGGTCAAATGACCATATAGAAAGTTTCTACGAAAATATGGTTGAATAACAGTCTAAATTGTGAATTAAGTTGTATATATATAGAGTAAATAACACTTCAAAATTTACTTAAAATGAAAAAGAATTTACATAAAACCTAAAATATTTCATTATATGATCATAATTTTTTTTGGGTTTTGTATTAAACAAAAATATACAATAACGTATAAAGACATTTCATAGAAAATGTTTTTACTTTTGATTTTTATATTTCATAAATAAAATTCATTAATATTTCATAAATAAAATTCATTAATATTAGTGTAAATATATTTTTTCATTAATAATAAAAATTACATATAATTTGAATTTCAGAATCATAAATAAAATTCTTTAATATTATGGTAAATATATTTTTTTATTAATAAAAAAAAATTACATATAATTTGAATTTCTAAATGAAAACTAAAATTAAGATATTTGAATAATAAGTTGCCTACCAATAATATACAAAAGAAAACCACTATAATAATCATGATAACATTAAAAAAAAAATTGAGGATTTAAGATTTCAAGTATTTGCTTGACTTTTTTTGAGTTGACTAATTGTTCACCTTCTTCCTAAATTTGTGCCTTACAATTTTTGTTACCTTGTTTTTTGGCTTCTTTCTCTTGCCTAGCAACAACCTTGAAATCCATAGTTTGAACCCCAAGCCCTGACTAGTACAAGAAACTCGAGTCCAATTGCCTTCTTTGAAGATAGGCCTTATAAAAACTCCTAGCCTCATGAGTTGGGATGTTGTTCACATCTTTTCTATACCATGATTTTGCAAGGGAAATCAGACATCAGTCATTCAGATCTATATATTCTAGTAGAGCTTTTGCTTGATTTTCTTCTAGATGGGAGTTGATAATTCCCTGTGGTAATGGATTTTGTTTTTGCTCTTCAAGAGACGTTTGCATGGCCTGTGTAGGGTTATGGGATTTACTTTCTGATGGTTGCATTCTTGATTGAATTTTGACTTGCTACGGGACCCCTTCAAAGAGGAAAGAGACTCAAACCAATTTTCAAATCTAGGGATCTGAACAGAATTTGAGGTACCCCGGGGACTCAAATTTCTTCTTCCTCGTGGGACTTTTCTCAAATCAAGTGGATCCTTATAAGAAGGGGTTTCTTTAAATGATTCCTTGGTATTCAACAAACAGTCCCTAATAAGGTGTTTGTGTTCATGACGATGTTTGCATCTAAAGGGGACTTGTTCATAATCTAAAGACTGCTTCCAAACAGTATTTTGAAAATATATATCTATGAGGTTGGAAGAGGTTGCGAGATATTTATGTAAACACATATTCATGCATATGAAGTGTACCCCTCTCTCTTAACAGCCTCCAATACTTTGACAAAGTTTTCGATGACATTGTCAATGCCTTCAAGAGTTTCCTCGTCCCAATATTCCATAGGAAGCGAAAAGAGATGAACCCACATTGAGGTTACAAGAAAATCCTCCTTTAGATTCAGAATTGCATGAAGAGTCCAGCATTGTTAACACATACGAGCCTCCTTCAAAAACCCTCACTTTGTCTTCCAAGTGAGAGAAAATGATTAGTAAAAAAACCCTTAGCTCCTAACTCCAATTCTATTTGACCATGGGAGTTCCATTTATTTAGGATCCACCCAATCAAAGCCTTTTCAAAGGACCATAATCCAATAAATTTTCATATTAGAGCATGATCATGTATATATTGAATATATTCTTCGATCTTACTAGATTTAACCTCGAATTTCTGATCTTGCACTACTTTTGGCAGGCAAGGCCCTGGATCTCTAGCTTGCCACAATGCACCTAGAGGAGAGTTTTGTTGCGAAACCAGAAATCCTACTTTGTCCAACTGTTTTATGAAAAGGATGTTGGAGATGAGGAGATTGACGAGAAATAACAATAAATCTAGACTCATTATGGACTATCAAAACAATCTAGCTAAAGGAGGGGGTAGAGCCCCCTCTTGCCTAAGCAAGCATAGACATTTGTTTAGAAGAAACCATGTATAATGCATTGATATATCATAAAATGTTTTATTTTAAATTATACTCACATAATGATTTATGTCTCTTCAATAATTTCTTTAATTAATTAGAAAATGAAATAAGTGAAATTAAAAAAAAAATGTAATTTACTTTTAATAAAATTTACTAAATTAAATTAATACAACATTTAAAAATATTTACTTGATTATACCATAATTACCTTTCTATCTTAACCAACTTTTAGAAAAAAAGAAATATTGCAAAAATAATAATTAATTCACATGAGCTTCTAAGTGAAATTTGGAGTTGGTCTATTCCCAAAACACCTTGGGACAAAAGAGTTTGTCTTCTCTAGGATACTAAGAGAGTTGAAGATAAAAATAATTTTTTGTTATGTTGCCCAACCCTTACTCACATCCATTCCCCTTTTCAAAACATTTGTCACACTACCAACTTTCAGCCTTTACTCATATCCATTCCCCTTTTCAAAACATTTGTCACACTATCAACTTTCTTGACTTGTTAAGTCAGCAAAACTATACCAACCCCCCAAAGCTTATCTCCCTTTTTAATCATAAAAAGAAAATATTAAATAATCTCAATTAATCAAGTCTAGTAAATCATATAAATCTTAATCATTATCATTATCATCAATAATTTTTTATAAATAAAATATCGTAATAAATAAAAAAATTTATATTAATATAATATTAAATTATATTTCAATTTCATACTAATTGATATTACTATGGAGTAGTAGTGAGTGCATGGTTAAGTATTTTTACAATAAACTATTTGGAAAATATAATTACACATGATGCCAAGAATAAGAAAAAAAAAATCGTATTATACTTGCACATTATTATAAAATATAACCAAACAAGTTTGGAAATAGCGTTTCATGACCTCATATAGGACTTCTAAAAGAAAATATATAATAAGAAGATATATACACTACTTCATTTTCATAATATAAAGAGTATAACTATTCTGATTCATAATAATTACATCATAATTACAGGCATGACATAAGGTCGGTATGGTATTTACAGGTGAAGGACAAAATGGGAGAATGTATTTGCTCTGAAATTTTAACAAAATAGGAGAATGTATCTTGATCTTGTTACGCTTCCTCATCCACTGCTAAATTTCAAGCCTACTCTCTTTATTTCTGGAAACAGCTAGAGTAAATATCTGGAAGATAACTGAAGTGATTTCCTTAATTTTTGGAAACTAACTGCAGTAATTTCCTTAAATTATGGAACAACCCAGCAAATTATTGGATTTCTTGTTGGGAGTCAAGTGGTCCATTACTCCCGTCCCACCGTGCCTTCCGCCATTTCCAGATATTTGACACATAGCCGCGTGCTTGATGGAAGTCGAAGTATAGTGTTTTCTCGTTTGGTCCCCAAGCTAATAATTCTTTCCTCTGGCTTTTACACTACAACTGAGAAATTAGCAAGAAGTGCAGAAGCCCTTTCAGCTTTCAGATTGAAGAGCCCTGACTGCACATCGTAAATTTGTTTTTCAAGTTATCTGTCTGTAAGGATTGTATTATAATACAAGTTGAATTACATACGCATATGTTTGAAACACATATGAAGAGTTAATGTATTCGTGAGAGTTGAAAGAGTTTAATTTTGAAGATATCGTGTGTAATGGAAAATGGGGACCGCGTGATGTTGGAGTTTCAATCACAGCTATGCTGCAAACAAATCCAACTATTTTAGAGTTCAAACCTAAACTTTAAAATTTGAGTTTGACTTTGAAAATCTGTGGAAATTGTAACGTTGAGGACCATTTGATTTTTGCAAAGTGACTTTTTTGGAATTTCACATAGCAGTCAGATTTTGGAGATAAAACCAATGGCTGGAGGTATGGGATTTTTACTGAACGTTATAGTTTTATTTTCCGCACATATATATATATATATATATATATATATATATCTATATTTTTTTTTTTACTGGGCATTTAAGAATTGTTTTTAGTTGCTTACATTAAAAACATTAAAGAATCTTTATTAAGATTTTATTAAATTTTACATCTCAGTAAAATTGCTTAAAGTTTTTTACATTTTATATGTTTTTTTACTGAGCATAAAATTGTTTATGCATGAATTTTGTTTTACTGTGCATAAAAGAGTTAACATTCTAACTCTGCAATTAAAGAATTCTGCATTAAAGAATTTTATTGAGTTATAAAAAATTCTAACATTTGGTATCAGAGCCAATTTTACATCTCTGCCTTGGTAATTTATGAATATAATTGGATAAATGTCCTATTTTTATATTTTCTAAATTAAAGTATATATTTAGAAATATGTCTATTTTTATTTAATTTTTATGCTTATAATATTTAGTTTAATTATATGCAATTTTGGAAAATATGCTCATATTTAGTTATGCATTAATTAATTATTTGAGATTGAATTAAAACATGTTATTATCAATGAGAATATGAGATCTATGGTTAAATATTATGCATGAATATTGTAGTTTCATTCATGCAAATTTATCAGTTAATTTTTATTAAAAAAAAAGAAAAAAAAAAAAGAAAAAAAGTCTAGTGATTCATATAATTTTAATTGATTAGAGAATAGCCACAACATCTCAAATCAAATAAAATTATATATTATGATTGATTAGGATCACATAAAGAATAGACATTAATTGTAATTAATTATATTAAATATAATAAATTTTATCTCACGGGAATTTTTATTATATTTAAGTAATTAATTAGGATAAAATATTCATAACTTACCCACAGGAGTTATGAATTAATAAGTTTGATCATAAAGTTCAAAAGGTTAATTGAATCTGCTTGAATTAAAAATTTAGTCCACAGACAATTTTTATGTCATTAGATTCAATTTTAAAGCATGATTTACATTGGTAAAGCATGAAATTTTATTTATGCCTCAATTTTAACATAAGCATGTGTTTTTAATATTATGCAGTTGTACAACCTGCAAATTTCTCTGAAATTCGTACTGATATCCCTGAACTTAAGGGAGATAACTATAAAGTCTAGAAGGAGAGAGTTCTCCTTCATTTAGGGTGGATGGACATAGATTATGCTATTAGGAAAGATGAACCACCAGCACTCACTAATACCAGCACTGCAGCAGACATCGCGCTTTATGAACGATGGGAACGATCTAATCGTTTAAGCGTGATGTTCATTAAGACTAAAATTTCAGCTGATATCCGTGGTTCTGTTGAACAGCATGACAAAGTCCGAGACTTGCTGAAAGCCATTGATGATCAATTCGTCACTTCAGACAAGGCACTTGCAAGCACCCTAATCATGAAGTTCTCATCCCTGAGGCTCACCAGTGTAAAAGGTGTGCGCGAGCACATCATGCAAATGAGGGACATTGCGGCTCAATTGAAGAAACTCGAGGTTGAAATATCATAATCTTTCCTGGTGCACTACATCCTGAACACCCTTCCACACCAATACGGACCTTTCAAAATCTCATACAACACACATAAGGATAAATGGTCAATTAATGAACTCATGACCATGTGTGTTCAAGAGGAAGAGAGACTGGTGATGGAAATGGGAGAAAGTGCAATGTTGGCAACGCGAGGAAAGGGCAAATCTCAAGCCAATCGGAAAGGGAAAGGTAAAATACCTCCCCAAGCCGATATCAAGAAGGATTCCAAGTGTTTCTTCTGTAAAAAGAAGGGACACATGAAGAAGGAATGCGCCAAATTTCAGAAATGGCTTGCGGACAAAGGTAATCCAATCTCATTTGTTTGTTATGAATCTAATATGGTTAATGTCAATATTAACACCTGGTGGATTGATTCTGGATCAACAATTCACATTTCGAATTCCTTGCAGGGTTTGCAAAACCGAAGGAAGCCAGTGGGAAGTGAGCAAAGCATCTTATCAGGAAACAAGATGGGCTCGCATGTGGAGGCTATAGGAACATGCTATTTAACTTTAAGTAGTGGCTTTGTTTTAGAATTAGAAAAGACTTTTTATGTACCAAGTTTCTCTAGAAACTTGATTTCAGTTTCAAGGCTTGTACCTTTTGGATATTCCTTTAACTTTTCAGAAACATCATTCAGCTTATTTTATAAATCTGATTATGTTGGGAATGGTATTTTGTCTAATGGTCTTTATTGCATTAATTTACAAAAAAATGTCACTTATGATTCAATGCATGTTCACACTGGTATTAAAAGATGTGTTATTGATGAAAATTCCTCTAAATTATGGCACCGGAGACTAGGTCATATCTCCATAGATAGAATTAAAAGATTGGTAAATGAAGGGGTACTTAATACTCTAGATTTTACTGATTTCGAGACTTGTGTGGACTGCATAAAGGGAAAGCAAACCAACAAGTCAAAGAAAGGTGCCAATAGGAGTTCAAACATATTAGAGATCATACATACTGATATATGTAGTCCAGACATGGACTCACATAGTCAGAGATACTTCATCTCCTTTATAGATGATTACTCACGATATATGTATCTCTACATACTTCATAAAAAGAGCGAAGCATTAGATGCCTTTAAGATATTTAAGGCTGAAGTAGAGAATCAATGCGGCAAGCAGATTAAGATTGTGAGATCAGATAGAGGTGGAGAATATTATGGTAGATACACAGAAGATGGACAAGCACCTGGGCCATTCACTAAATTTCTTCAAGAGCATGGGATTGTTGCCCAATACACCATGCCTGGTTCACCTGACCAGAATGGTGTAGCAGAAAGAAGAAATCGAACATTATTGGACATGGTGCGGAGTATGCTTAGCAGCTCCAATCTTCCTAAATCCTTGTGTACTGAAGCACTTAGGACGACAGTGTATATATTAAACCGAGTTCCAACCAAGGTTGTTCCTAAAACACCATTTGAATTATGGAAAGGTTGGAAACCGAGTTTGCGACATATGCGCGTTTGGGGATGCCCGTCTGAAGTAAGAATATATAATCCACAAGAGAAGAAGTTGGACCCAAGGACCATTAGTGGGTATTTCATTGGATATGCTGAAAGGTCTAAAGGTTACAGATTTTATTGTCCATCTAACAGTACTAGGATTGTGGAGTCAAGAAATGAAAATTTTCTTGAAAATGACTTGATCAGTGAGAGTGATCAAACCAGGAACATAGTTTCTGAGAAGGATCATTCAGAATCTCAACCTTCCACCTCAAGTGAAAGATTGGTTATTGTTCACAGCACCCCTCAAGTACAAACTGGTGTTGAACAACCAATTGTTGAAGTTCCACAAGCCGCTGACGACATTCCAGTAGATCAGATAGTTCAAGAATTGCCAAGAATTTTTGAACAACGAGTTGAACCACATACTTCTCAGGAAGATGGTGGGACAACATTAAGAAGATCTACTAGACCAAAGAGATCAGCAATTCCTGATGATTATGTTGTGTATTTGCAAGAATCTGACTACGACATTGGAGCCGAAAATGATCCTCAATCTTTTTCACAAGCCATGAGTTGCAAAGAATCAGAATTATGGTACGATGCCATGAAGGAAGAGATGAATTCTATGAAGAGTAATGAAGTCTGGGATCTTGTTGAGTTTCCTAATGGTGCAAAATCCATTGGATGTAAATGGGTCTTTAAGACAAAGAAAGACTCATTGGGCAACATTGAGAGATACAAGGCTAGACTCGTTGCAAAGGGATTCACTCAGAAAGAAGGAATCGATTACAAGGAGACTTTCTCTCCTGTATCTAAGAAAGATTCCTTGCGTATTATTATGGCATTAGTAGCCCATTTTGATTTGGAGTTGCACCAAATGGATGTGAAAACGAAATTTCTCAATGGAGATCTAGAGGAGGAGGTATACATGAAACAACCTGAAGGATTATCCTCTAGTGATGGTGAGCATTTGGTTTGCAAGCTCAAGAAGTAATTATACGGATTAAAACAAGCATCCTTCCAATGGCATTTGAAATTTCATAATGTAATATCTTCTTTCGGTTTTGTAGAAAACATTATGGATGAATGTATATACCTTAAAGTCAGTGGGAGTAAAATCTGTTTTCTTGTTTTATATGCGGATGACATTTTGCTAGCAACCAATGATAAGGGTTTGCTGCATGAGGTGAAACAATTCCTCTCTAAAAATTTTGATATGAAGGATATGGGTGAGGCATCTTATGTCATTGGCATTAAGATCCATAGAGATAGATTTCAAGGCATATTGGGTCTATCTCAGGAAACCTATATTAATAAAATTTTAGAGAGATTTCGGACGAAGGATTGTTCACCAAGTGTTGCTCCCATTGTGAAGGGTGATAGGTTCAATTTAAATCAATGCCTGAAGAACGACTTTGAAAGGGAACAAATGAAGAACATTCCATATGCTTCTGCTGTCGGAAGCCTAATGTATGCTTAGGTCTGCACAAGACCTGACATTGCATTTGTTGTGGGAATGTTGGGACGATATCAGAGTAATCCAGGTTTAGACCACTAGAGAGCTGCAAAGAAAGTAATGAGGTACCTTCAAGGAACAAAAAACTACATGCTTATGTATACATGGACGGAAAATTTGGAAGTGATTGGCTACTCAGATTCTGACTTTGTTGGATGCATTGATTCACACAAATCAACATCATGATACATTTTTATGATGGCCGGTGGAGCTGTATCATGGAGGAGTGCCAAGCAGACCTTGATTGCCACTTCTACTACGGAAGCCGAGTTCGTCTCCTGTTTTGAGGCTACTTTAGATGGTGTATGGCTTAAGAATTTCATTTCTGGGCTTAGAATTATGGATTCTATCTCTAAGCCATTGAGAATATATTGTGACAATTCAACTGCTGTTTTTATGGCTAAGAACAACAAAAGTGGGAGTCGAAATAAACACATCGACATTAAGTATTTAGCTATAAGGGAACGTGTTAAAGAAAAGAAAGTGGTCATTGAGCACATTAGCACTGAGTTGATGATCGCTGATCCTTTGACTAAGGGCATGCCACTGTTTAAATTCAAGGATCATGTAATGAATATGGGACTTGGTTCCATTATGTAAATTCTCATTGTATGAACAATGTTATTTTTAATGAAATTCTTAATTATTGTGATGTTTTTCTCATATTTATGTGCACTTTAATTTGATTTGAGAAAATACATCTGTGTAGGACCAAGAATAAACATTGGGTTTATTCATTAAGTAATTGTTGCCACATAAATTTTAGTAAGAATAAATACATAGTAATACATGGAAGATAATACTCATCATTAGAAGATTTATCGCCATGATTCATGTATCTATTACTTAATACAGATTATCAATGGGTTTTTAGATGAGACATTAAGAGTGGAAGTATGGACCAAGTGGGAGAATTTTACGCTCCCTCATCCACTGCTAAATTTCAGGCCTACTCCCTTTATTTCTGGAAACAGCTAGAGTAAATATCTGGAAGATAACTGAAGTGATTTCCTTAATTTTTGGAAACTAACTGCAGTAATTTCCTTAAATTATGGAAATCAACTGCAGTTCATTAATTTCTTGTTGGGAGCTTCTGAAGTGGTCCATTACTCCCACTGCAGTTCTCTGCCATGATCAGTGGAGCATTTGACACATAGCCAACAGAAGCTTGATGGAAGCTGGGCTATATAGTTTTTTGTTTGGTCCCCAAGCTTACTAATTCATTCCCTTCAGTTTTACACCATCAACTAGAATTAGCAGAGCTTGGAAGCCCTTTCAGCTTTCAGATTGAAGAGCCCTGACTGCACATCGTAAATTTGTTTTTCAAGTTTTCTGTCTGTAAGGATTGTATTATAATACAAGTTGAATTACATACGCATCTGTTTGAAACACATATGAAGAGTTAATGTATTCGTGAGAGTTGAAAGAGTTTAATTTTGAAGATATCGTGTGTAATGGAAAATGGGGACCGCGTGATGCTGGAGTTTCAATCACAGCTACGCTGCAAACAAATCCAACTATTTTAGAGTTCAAACCTGAACTTTAAAATTTGAGTTTGACTTTGAAAATCTGTGGAAACCGTAACGTTGAGGACCATTTGATTTTTGCAAAGTGACTTTCTTGGAATTTCACATAGCAGTCAGATTTTGGAGATAAAACCAATGGCTGGAGTACGGGATTTTTACTGAACGTTATAGTTTTATTTTCCGCACATATATATTTTTTTTTTTACTGGGCATTTAAGAATTGTTTTTAGTTTCTTACATTAAAAACATTAAAGAATCTTTATTAAGATTTTATTAAATTTTACATCTCAGTAAAATTGCTTAAAGTTTTTTACATTTTATATGTTTTTTTACTGAGCATAAAATTGTTTATGCATGAATTTTGTTTTACTGTGCATAAAAGAGTTAACATTATAACTCTGCAATTAAAGAATTCTGCATTAAAGAATTTTATTGAGTTATAAAAAATTCTAACAGACCTCAAAAATCAATTCACTCCGAGTGTGACATATTTCTCTGAATTACAAAGTCAATCATCAATCGGCTGTAAAGCATGTCTAATACATATTTGGCAGTAGACTTCATGTTCTTTTGATATATATAAGCTTGCTTCACAAGGCCTTTTCAAACCCAGAAGCTGTTTTAAGAAGCTCTGCTCATGAGTATACTGGGAGCATCTTGGCAGTGTAAGTGTCATTGTTTGCAGCAAAGGGGCACTTCTGAACAGGCAACCTATCAGAGAAATTTCTTTCCTATCACATTTTGAAACTTTCATGCAAACCACTTTCAGACTATTGAGTGAAAGGTTTAAACATAATGCCTCCAGGCTTACTGCATGATTCTGCAATCCAAAGTTGGTGTGATAAATCTCCCTATATAATAAAATTATAGTGTTCAAAACACTGTTAACATGATACAAAAGACAATTACTAACCTTAAACCATTTACTTTCTATAGAGAGTTCTTCAAGAGAGACCAAACTTTCCAGAACTGCTAGAGAAGGTGCTTGTCTACCGAGACCATGTAGGAAAACTTTCTTCGGCGACTTCGTAGCAGAAAATCCTTGAAGTACATTAAGCTCAGTCGTGGACAGAGGCAGAAACCCACAAGACTTGAGCTCCAACACTGACATCCTGGGACAATTATGCACTATGCCATTACCAGCTTGGGCAGTTCACTGTCACTGAGCTTTCACACCCAACTCCAGTGAAATCCAGACACTTGAGATTGGCCGCACAAATTTTCACATTGGTCAGCCCCGTACAGTGTTGAACTGTCAAATTTTCGAGAACAGGACATTTTTTCTACAAGGTGCTCGAGTATATCATCATTTGTATAGATGAATGACAGAGAACATTTACAAGGCATCTAAAACCGCTGAAGTAGAGAGGCATTTGTGTGAAGAAAAACCACTGGAGCTTCAATGATGTTAGACATTCGCAAGAAAAAAGAGAAGTTGGAACATCCACGAAACTGTGAGTCAAAATATTGCTGAGAGAGATTTGTTTCACTCTTTTTGAAGATGCGGATTGAACCCATTTCTGAAAACATTTACCGATTTTCCCTCTGTCAATATCACCCATGGAAACTGAAAGTTCAAAACTTTCAAGCTGAGCGGAGTGAAAGAAAAGAATAGTATTAATTGCCCGTTTTGTTGTTTCTCCTTCATCAGCAAAACATTGGCTGTGAAATTTGAGATGGGGTAATAAAGTGCAGAGATATCGCCATCTACTAGATAACACAGTACAACGCGTTGCATCTGTTAAAGAAAGTTAAAGAAAGTTTTGACAGAATGTAAGAACAGAGTATGGTGTCTGGCAAATCGCTTAGTTTGTCACTTTCCATGGTTGCAGTTCTCAGAGATGAGGCGGTTGAAAATGCAGATGGATGCATAATGTAGCAGAGCATGGGACAAATGTTGTTTCATCAGGAGGAGTTTTTAATCGACGAATCGGGAGCCGGGAGTTTTTTCAAATTTGTGCAGCATTTATGATGATAGGTGGCCAGGGCCAGGAGTCGTGGGGTGGCGGGCGGTGGAGGAGCAGTGCCAGGGGAGGGGTGGTGGAGGAGGCGCTCGGGGTGGGGTCCACGCTAACATCCGCAGGGAGCCGTCGCTGTCTGCTGCCGTCGGGAGTTGAAAATATTGGGTCCACATTGCGTTGGAAAAGACTAAGTTCATCGAAACGAAAAATCAAAAACTATCACATCAACTCCCAATTCGCAATTAAAAGACTCCTCTCAAAAAAATAAGAATAAGGAGTCTTTCATTCGACGAATCCAAAGCTGATGTGACAGCTCCCGATCCGCCCCTCCGGCGACCCTTTTGTTCTCCGACCCGATGGTGGACCCCGCCTCTGTATCTTCCGATGGCAGGTATGGCGAACAGCAAACGGGAGTGGCTCCAACCGCCTCCTCCACCACCCCTCCCCTAGCGCCGCTCCTCCCACAACCGCCACCCCCACGACTCCGGCCACCAACCTCAATCAATGTTCCATAATTTGAAAGAAGAATTCGGCGAGAGAGAGTTTTCATTCGAGGTTTCCTCTCCCCTCCTCGGCCTCCTACTATGCGTCGACTTCTTATCCCTGTTCTGATGTGTTCCCATCGAAGCCTGGATGTCCAGAAACATACTGTCCGATTAGAATGTATATATAAATCATCGCGGTCTGGATGTCAAGAACATTTTACCTTCCCGTCTCTATTGATCCCTGCGAGATGATGGGTTGCTAGTTCGAGGAAATTGGTGAAGGGAGGCAACATTTCTTCTGAGATAGAAGCGGATATTCAAATAGCTTCCGTTCATATTGCCATATTTTATGCCAACCATGCTCAATCGAATTGGTGCTTGGATGAGTTGGATCGAGTGGTGGTGAAGTCGAGGGTTATCATTCTTCCCATCTTTTACAAAGCCAACCCACATCTAGCAGGTAGATTTGGTAGATCCATTTATAAGTTCGTGTGATGGACTGCCTTTATCATTTAAGTGCATCCTCTACAGATTGCTTGTTTTTTCTTCGAATTCAGCAACAAACTAGATAAGGGGTTTAAAAGTTTAAAGAAAAATTGTCAGTAAATATGCCTGCAGAATAATGATTTGGGGAAAAAATGAATGCTCTGTAGTCATTTGCGGCAAACGATCAGCAACATTGATTGAAGATTTACGCTCGTAAGTGCTTCAATCATTTCAACTTTTCTATTCCGTTTAGATCTTTCAGAGTTTGTTTATTCCAAGTATGATAGATCTGACTTTATTTGAATGAATGGTAATTAGCAAAGAGTAACAAGATCTGTATATCTTGCGGAGGAAAAATGAATGCTCTGTAGTCATTTGCAGCAAACGACCAACAACATTGATTGAAGATTTACACTCGTAAGTGCTTCAACCATTTCAACTTTTCTCTTCCGTTTAATCTTTCAGAGTTTGTTTATTCCAAGTATGATAGATCTGACTTTATTTGAATGAATGGTAATTAGCAAAGAGTAAAAGATATGTATATCTTCCAAGTTTGTTTAGGCCAAGGATGATAGATCTTTATAGGTTTCTTCAATGAACAGGTAATATGAAGGAATGAGCTGTCAGGGTTCTCTTGGAGGCGTATAATCATTTCTTTTTGCCTCAATTTTGTTTTATGAGGAACTTGCATCTGGTTGCAGCTTAAGGTAGTTATTTAAAATAATATTGTCAAAACTGGGTTCACCACATCTTATATGGCTCTTGGTACAAGTGACCTTCCACTTCCTGGATTCATATGAGAAATTGAGTGTTACAAGTGGGTAGGAGGAAATTAAAATTATTGTGCCAGTGTGAATCTCATGTAAACAAATGTGTGTTGATTCTTATTTCAATCTGTCTCATTTATATATCTAGTTCTAGCTGAAACCTGAATGTTTACATTTGCAGGTGCTACTCCAACTGCGAGAATTAAAGATCTGAGCTAAGGGAAGCAGAAGCCCCAGGACAACTAATTTGACAGGTCTGACCTTGTACTGCTGGAAGGAATTTAGGCAATTGGGAGGGCTTTGCAGTTGGGCAAAATTTCTAGAGTTAACTATCAGCCGGAATGAACAAATAGAGAATCTGTTATGCCTTCAAACATTGATATCTATGGAGGTGATTGATGCTTCTTCGTGTGCGAAGATCAAGATCATACAAGAATTGGGGCGACTGACAAAGCTTCGATTTTTGCAAGCATATACAGAGCTGCCTGGTGGGGAGCATTTGATGTCTTTGGACGAGCTTAATGGTAACTGTCCCAAAGTGCAAAGAGGCTGGGGAATATTTTTTGACTAGCTGCTCACAATTGAATTGAACCTCCCCATAAGATGGAAGTTCCGTGATAGAAAGAACATAGGAAAAGCAGTAGTACAACAACATGATGGGTAATTTTATCATGTTTGATTTGTAAATTAAGTGGTGGTTTATTGGGTATAAAAAATAGAGATGTGGCCAAATTTATAGTGGACATTTTCTTCATCTTTCTCTCGATCTACTGTTTGTTTCTCATGGATCGATTCGGTGGTTGTTTCCATATATATAAAAGCTTCGTTGTTATGATATGGTATGAGAGGTTAGTGGTACTCTTTATGATGGTATATATTAAGATGAATTTTTGTAGCCATAAATTATTTCATAATTTTTAATTAGTATAATAATATAAATTAAATAATTACTAATGCATCAATATTTAATTTATACATTACACATTTGTGAGATGTAAAAAATTCATAAAAATTATTTAAATTATAATTTTATTATTATTATTAAAAGAATTATTATATGAGTTAAGTTTATATTTTTTTTAAAAACATATAATTAGGGCAATTATATAATTTTATTTTTTTGTAAGTTTGGTAAGACTATATCGGGGCAGAGAATTGAACCCTTGACTTCACATCAAGTAGTGCCTTAACAGAGCACTAGATCACCCCCTATCCAAAACTTCCCCACTAGGACAACCATATAATTTAAAATAAGAGACATTGACATTTTTTAGTGCATTTTTTCTAGTTAATTTTAACCAAAATTGGACATTTTTAAAAACTTGAGTTTAAGTTGTTTGATAAGTAGAATTCTAGTGCACTATGAGTTTGGTTGCTAAATTCATTTATGCTTTCAAAAATGTATTTTAAATAACAAAAAATCACAATACTACTTGAAATTGTATAGCCAAATTTTGGTGGAAAAGGTAATTTCTTATATAAATGGCTAGTAAATGAAAAGAAGCATCAATCCATGATCAGCATCAAAATAGTTACCCTATTATACATATCACATTGCCATATTGAAAAAATCATAAAAATTAACTAAAATATAATTTTATTTTAAATTATCATTGATTATAAAAATAATTAATATATGAGTTAAACATATTTACATTTTACAAAATATGTAACAATTTATTCGTAACAATGGAGATTCACCTCCACATACCATGGAGATTATTAACTTGTAAATATCTTTTCTTACAATACCATGGCTTAGGCAATATTACATTTTATTTAATTTATTAATTTGAGTTAAATTAATTAAAAGAGCATGTTGGAGATAAATATTAACCCTTAATCTATAAATATGAATATTCGATCATATTTCATGGAGGTTAAATCTCTACCATCTACTTAATAATAATTATTGATAATTAAATTAAAATTGTTGAAGGCCAATTTTGAAATATACACTCCTGTGAGATAATAATATTCTTAGCCATGGAGATTCATTCCCACTTAAATATGGATATTCTTAATTGTTACGATAGTATGGACCAATACCATGGTTTATCAATACCACATATCCAAAAAACTATAGCTCATTTCATGACATTGGTCCATATAACTATTTTATTAATTAATCAATTTAATTAAAAGAACATAAATGACATAACTACTTTTGAGATAAAATTCAACCTTTGAGATGTGACTACTACTAGGAATATTGTAGAATAGTATGTGGAGGTTAAATACATACCATCTACCTAATAATTATTATGTCCATAGGTATGTCTATTTTGGAATAGGGCTATCAAAGTTAGGGGCATGCCTATAAATAGGGCATACAAAATTATGGCATGTCTATTTCGAAATAGGGCTTCCAACATCCTAATTTAATTATCAATAACGATTGAGCGGATCGTAGCATTGAACCTCCACTTAATATTCAAGAATGTTTTTCGTAGTAGTCACAAATAAAAAATAGAGATTTATTGTAAAAGTAGTTATGCTCTCACTTTTAATTAAATTAATTGATTAAAAAAAATTCATATGAACAAGTGTGATATGAAATGAGTTATAGTTTTTTTGGACATGTGGTATAAAGTGTTGTACCAAAATTTATATATAGGTTAAGAATCCCTAAGGTAAAATGGAGTTGAATCTCAAATGTTGCATTATGTATTTTCTTGGTCCTCCTCCAGAATGGGTACTTGATTGTAACTTGAGAATCCATCTATGAATGAATAGAATTCATGACCTGCCACTTTGTTTATAATTTCATCGACAAAAGATGTTGAGAATGGATTTGCGACTATTAGTTTGGTCAAACACAAAAATTAACACAATTTCGTAGCTTCTTTCGATTGTGTTTTTTTTGTTGCATTACCTTAGGAAGTCCGATTTTGATTTCTTTAATAGATAGATGATACCAGTGGCTAACATCACTTCTATCTCCTTATGCACTATGACTTTATATATGTGGGCCAACTTATACAACCTTTTTTTATTGGTTTGGCTCCCTAGATGAGGTTGTTTTTCATCTCCCTCATTTCTTTGACAAGTCCGTTTTAAATATTTATCATCTCTTGTGAATGTCTTGGTATTCTTTGAGGAGTTTGATGAATTTCGTGGTTTTCTTATCCAACCAATAATATCCTAGTTGGGCCATCTTTTTTCAATCACCATTAGATATGTTGAATTCCTTAATTTTGAGCTCAACACCCATCCATTCTCGAGCCTTCGACTTGTCGAGTTCTATTCTCTGACATTTACTTCATGATAAGTAGGCAGGAATTTTGATTTCTTAGCTTTGTCTTCTTGTTCTATGGATATCTTGAATTTTAAAGTGAATTCTTTTTCCAACAAAAGCTTTGCCCTAAAAAATTAATAATTTCAATATCTAGTCAGGAAGCTTCTCTTTGGACTATTGATTAGCATGATACATGGTTACATTATGAATTTGATAGGTAGTCAACTTTTATTTTTTCTTTATATTTATGGTATGAATATGACTTTTATTAGAAATGAACACTTTAAATATGATTAACTGCTTCATATAAGTCTTTTCCAACAAGGTTGAACTCAAAGTCTTATAAACTTATTTTTTCAGTTCACTCCATTGGAGTTTTCCTCCCCAAGGTTCTTTGATTTTGTACCACTTGTTTGGTAGATCGTCGAAAGTGTTAGAAAAATAATGTGGTTATATTCTCTCATCTATGTAGCCAATTCTTTTCCATTCGACTTCAGATAGCTTGATATGGGCTACAGGGTCGTCCCCTAGTTTGAACTATGGATTTCTGGTTGTTTCAGATAGTTTCTTCCCTCAAAATATCTCCACGAAGTATGTCATGGAAGTTGTCCATTTTTGTAGTTAGGGGGCATGAGTATCCCGCCATTTGGTTGCATGTCTAGCGAAAGTCTATAAAAGGCTTTGTACCCTTCCTTTCTTACATAAAGACTTAGAAACTTCATCAATATGATTCAAAGGAGAAAATTTTCCGTTTAATCTAAGTGGGACACCTCTCTCTTTTTAAGTCAGTTACAAGAAATGTCATATATTTTCTTTCTTTTTCTTTGCATACAAGCGGCACTACTTTTACCGTGAAGCATGGCTGAATTATTTTCTTTGGGACTGCTTCATTTTTCCAACATTCTTTGTCTTTATATTCATAATTAACAATCATTCATTCATAGACCGCAGTGTCTAAATTCTATCTAATGGAGATTGGAGATCTTGTATGGATTTCTCTTATTATGTTGGGTTCCACTTTGTCTTTGTCTTCTTACATAATTTGATACAAAAAATTTGTTTCAACTTCATTGTCTATTGGTTCAATCCATGGATTTCGTTCTCTAGGATCCAATGGGATTACAATCTTCCTATTATTTCCCTTAAATTTTATACTTCCTCTTTCAAGGGAAAAAGTAGCTTTCATATTTCAACCCCATGGTCATCTGACCATGGCTGGATATGTTGGTATTCCCTCGACTACGTCAATAACTTCAAAGTCAAAAAATGTTGGGATACCCATGATGGATGTTTCAAATTGTTTTAAAGTGCCAATGGGTTCCAAGAATATTTAGTTTGATAATTTTGGATAATTGGTCATTCCTTACAAGTCCATTCTCAAAACTTACACCACAGAAAACTTCAAACTATCAAGGCCATTCTTCCTAGCTTTACCTGGGTTTTTATAGGAATGATATTGACTTGTTCCAAAGTCAACCACAATCTGTGTTATCATGTTTCCATTTATCTTTATATTGACTTAAGGGTCATGCCTTTCAAGTGATTTTCTTGGGACAATTGACATAGATTTTTAGTCGGCCTTTGATCTTTCTTACAATCTTTAATAATGTGAAGAAGTTCAATTTAGTGACCGATTTAATGTTCATTTTTCAGCACAAGAAATTCTTCTACAATATTGTGTCTACTCAATATTTTATTTGCAACTTCATTCTTTAAAAGATCATCTATTTGTTTCATAAGATCGTCATGATTTTGAATATTTGGGTATGACACAACAAATTTTATTGGTCAGATTGGTTCTTATATTCTGAGTCACCCTTCCTGTCCTACCCCTGATTTAGTGATGACGTGCAAGTTTTTTGAGTTTAAAACTTATTTCTTTGGGATAGAGTGGAGTGAATTAATAAATCTTTTGTTCATTAATTTTTCTGAAAATTTGGGGAAATATTCGAGAGAATGATCACCCAATCCACAAATATTGTAGAAACATAGGTTGGTTATGTCTTTTCATGGGTAGTTTGGTACCATGTGCTCCTCTTGCCAACAATTTTAACAACATGATCACCCTCGATCCTAATTCGGCCACATCCTGGTTATCCATTAAATCCTCCTCGGTTTTTTTAATACCCTTAATATACTCAATGACCCTAATATCCATTGCCTCTCTCGTGATACATGTTTCTTAGGCCCACTTGGTTTGTTGGATCAATTAGCTAGTCAAAGGAATCTGTGTGTTAAATGATATGATTGTTGGGTTTATTATGACCATTTAATTGAAATTTGTGTGTAGAGTGGGTCAAAAGAAAGAAAAGGGGAGTGATTTGTAGCTAAAGATGAAAACCAATGATAAATTGATAATCCCCACAATGTCATAACCCCTTGATACAAGGATATAAGAGTTCTTGACTTTGGAGTTCCTCTCTACCTTTTCCCTTAGAACCTACATGGAAGAGATTCATTTCATCCAACCATATTCAAGGAGGAATTTGATAATAAAAAAACATTTTTCTTTGATTTGTTTGATTAGAAAGAAGATCTATTGCATAGAAGCATGTCATTAGTATAGTTTCTTGATGCCTATTATTATTAGAAAACATGATAGATATGATCATGAGGAATGTTCTAATTAATGTACCATCATACATCCAATTACATCAAATCAGAAATCAACATCTACATTGAAATCAATGCATATAATGAAAGCAATGAAATAAGATTAGAAATCAACTTCTACACTGAAATCAATGCATCTAATGCAATCAATCAAATAGGATTAGAAATCAACATTTACACTCAAATCAATGCATCTAGTTCAAGTAAGCAAATAGGATTAGAAACCAACATCTACATTAAAATCAATACATTTAATGCAATCAATCAAGTAGGATTAGAAATCACCATCTACACTGAAATAATTGCATTTAGTGCAAGCAATCAAATAGGATTAGAAATCATCTACATTGAAATCAATGCATCTAGTGCAAGCAATCTAAATTATAATTAGAAATCAACATCTAAGTATATACCAAGCCTATGGGCCAAATACCATGGTAAATAAAAGAGGTATGGTAAATAAATATAAATATAAATAAACCAAATGTATGGTAAAAAATAAAACATTTTTTTATATTTACTCCATACTCCTCTTTATATTTGCGAACACTCTGAAAATAGGTTTTACTTATATGAAGCCTATGGGCCAAATTATTATTAATACCATTAAAAAAAAACATTATTAACCCTAATATTAATATCAAAAGATTATTATTATTATTAAATCTAGCACATAAACTCATAAATCTAGAACTAATGGCTCATAAACTATTTTTAGTTTCATTTAATTATAAAATGAAGCTTCTTCTCGCACAGTTAACACTATGGGCAAAGCACTAACCATAAGATCCATTTAAAACATTTTTATGGATTTCTGGGCAAAGCGCTAGCCATATTAATACTGACTTTTATATTACTACAAATGTTTTAAATAAGAGAACTATATTTCAATATCATAGATGGTATGGGGAGTTTGAGTTTATAGTGTCATCAATATTTGTTTATATTTTTTTTGACATTTTGAAGTAATATATTATAGATGAGAAAAGTGTTTATGCCATTTCATGCTCATGTGGGACATCTTACATTGGTGAAACTGGTAAGTTTATTACATTGGTGAAACTGGTCTGTCTATTAAGCAAAGGATTTGTGAGCGAGTTGCTGACATTAAGCATGTAAGATCTAGCTCTTGTGCCTTAGTTGAGCATGCAGAAAAGACTCATGATGCATCAAAGAGGCTAAGGTTGTTGCTAGGATTGACCATTTTCATCACCGTAAGTTAAAAGAGGCCTTAGAAATCGAAAAAAGACCCGTTAATCTCAATAAAGATCAATGTTGGAATATTAGCATGTGTTGGATCCTTTCCCTATATTCTTAAGTTGTTTCAATCCGCCCTTTCCTTCTTTCAATTATATATATATATATATATATATATATATATATATATATATATATATATATATATATATATATATATATATATATATATATATATATATATTAAAATTAAATAAATTAATTAATTAATAAGGATTTGATATTTTAAAAAAAAAATATATATATATATATATATATATATATATAATATTTTGGCCCATTCTATTGACTATTTTTCATTAAGAAGCAGGTTACAAAAATAGAAGTTTCAACTATTGCCTCAACCTGCCCGAAGGAAACCAGGTCTGTTGGCCATCTAAATGCATGAAATGCGTTCCAAAACTGGAAAAGTTTCATTGTTCTATGTCCTACATTAGCTAACTGTTCCAAAATATTACTATCTAACTGCTGTCTTTTAATTATATACCATAATCCTATAAACATTCAACATCAGTAAAGAGTAATTAAGCATCTGAACTTGAAACAGGAGCTGGGTCTTTAAGCATAGACCCAGGCATGTCCACTTGTTGCAGTTGTTGTAATTGCTTTTCCATGCGGGCTACTTTGTCATCCAATCTGTTCATTCTGTCTGCTGTCTGATATTGGGTGATCTTGATATGCGAAAGCTGGTCCTGCATATCTTCCAGTTTGTCCATAATTCTGGCTTCCATCTTTGCTACATCCATGCTTTGCATACCCGGGGGAAAGCTTTGCATGGCTTTTGCTAACAGACATTTCATAGTCCAATATGTATGAATAGTTTGCTGAAACAGAGAGAGACGACCTCTGGTATTCGCTGGATCCTTGATGAAATCAAGCGCATCTTCTTCTGCTGCAATATCTTCTGGTTCCATTTGAATCTCCGTTTCCCATCCTCTAATTTCCTGTCTTGTCCTGGAGGTGTTCGTTTGAACATAACTATCAAGCGGTGTTTCCATCCTTTCCTGGGTCGATTTCCTTCCACGTTTCTTCGGCTTTGATTCTTCTTGCTTTACCTGTTTTCTTTTCCCGGATTGATTGGTTGCGCGACGTTTCCCCATCTTTCCTCAGTTATGCAGCTGTAACATACATATATAATAGACTTTAGTTAAAGTCCGAATCCCATCAGTTAGCCAAAGTTCATTACCTGCTTGCTGGATATGGTAACGAACCCCACCACTGCCAGTGGCCACATTCCTAATCGCAGAGCTGTCGATCCTCTGTCTGCCAGTCTTATGATGAAGAACAGGTCTAACCTTACTGAAGGCAATAATCTTGGGGGGCACTTTCAAAATACAATTGGGGTTCCTCTGCGTCATAGGCATAGAGTACTGGGACAGGGTTCTATTCGCGACTAAAATTAACATATGAAACTCATTCATGGGCCCAAAGTTTGAATTTCTAGACTTATAATTAATGCGGATGAAAGCACTGCAATAAACAACTTCTTTACTGCGACTCAGAACCAAATATTGCGACCGTAACCTAAGAAATTTAACAAAGACATCTGCATGCACAACCAGACTGACTCTGGCAAACTGACTCTTGAACTCCCTACTTAGAGTATTGGCATTATGGTTTAAAGGTAGGTCGACTCTGTCCATTACTCTACGAGTGACACAACACACAATGACATAGCATTTTGTTCCGATATGGAAGGTAACAAAAATGTGAGCAGCTTTGGAGAGGCCGGTTTTACCTTGCCTGGCGGTTGCCTGTATGCAAGGGTCCCTAAAACATGGCTCTACTCTTTTTTGAGCAGGCAAACCCAACTCATAAATTACATTACCAGTATAATCAAGCAAAATAAACCGCTAACACTTCTGAGCAATAGCGAGATTATCCATAATGAGCAAAGAAAAGAGGTTTTGAACATACCACCACCCAGTCGACTCCCCGAACAATGCCCGACTACGCGTCCTCTCCTTCTGCCTTACTCCAGCGTTTGCATGCAATAAGCATAGCAAGCCCGCTTGGAGAGGGTTAAAGAGGAAACTTACCATGCAAGGTTGAGGCTGTCCTCCGCCTGACAACACAACCTGTCTGACCTGCAAAGCCATTAAACTCCGCTCGCTCCTGTCCTGGCATTGATCATGATCCCAATGATCCATTATTACCTTAAGTTGCCTCGTACTAACTCCCGCCGTCATCAAATCTGTGGTTGATGCTAGGCCGCCTGATGTTCACCCCGATCGGGGGTCTTATCCTTATCAACAATCACTTGCAGGGCGTATAATTCTACCTCCCAAATTGCATCTATGGGTCGAGCATCAATAGCTCTTTCCGTATTCTTGCATCCCCAATTCGCAAGGTAATCGGCTGCGGCATTTCCTTTTCTCTTGATATGTTGAGGCACCATGTAGTGAATCTGTTTCAGCAAATGACTTATTTCTTGAATGAGACCTGCAGTCCTCCAGCTTTGAGTTATTTTTTCCCAAGGTGTTCCATGTTGTAATTTCCGGAGAATATTTGTTACAAGGGCAGAGTCTCCTTCGATTATCAGTTTATGATAATTTTCACGGATTGCAATGATAATACCTTGTTGGACTGCAGTTAGTTCCGCTTCATTGTTCGTTGCATGTCCCAGATCTAAAGCATAAAACCGACATACATTCCCCTCCGAATTGCGAAAGATTCCCCCTGCTCCTGCCTGCCCCGGATTGCCTTTAGAGGCTCCGTCGAAATTTAACTTTATGAACCCTGGGTGAGGTGGTGCCCAATGATCCTCGGAGGTTTCTCTTGGTGGCCTGAACTTCCATAGGTGCTTATATAACATTTGAGGTTTCAGATTTAAATATTCGAGAATTTGTACTTCAAAACCTCCCACTTTCCAATCTTCGTCTGTCCAGCTCTCACTAAGGATGGATTCTCGAATATTCTCAATGGTCCTTTGCCAGATTTGCTGTATTGGAAGCTTTATGTCCTTAAAAATTCTATTGTTCCTTTCTTTCCATGTGTTCCATATAAGGAATCCAAGTGAGAGGTTCCATGCTCTGTTGACCACTTGGCATTGAAATTTACCTTTTTGCCATTTCCTGATTGTCTCAATTATGCTGGTGTTATCTCTGTCCGTTTGTCTGAACAGTGTTTCCAAATTTTGCCACTGCTGTTGCACAAAAGGACAGGAAATAAGGATATGATCTGTTGTTTCCTGCTCTTCTTGACATAGGCTGCATCTGGAGGGACCTATCATTCCTCGTTTTTGAAGGTTCTCCCAAGTAAGAATCCTGTTGTGACTAACCAGCCATATGAAATACTCAACCTTTGGCCAGTGTTTTAACGCCCAAATTTTTGTCCACAGAGATCTGCCTGGCTGAAAGCCTTGTTGTGATTGAATCCTATATCCTTCTTTTATTGAGAATAATCCTTTTGGCATATATCCCCACCTAAGTATGTCTGGTCCTTCTGCTTTCCTTATTTTCCGAGTTTTAAGTTCCTTAGTGAAGTTGCCCCATTGATTGGTTTCTGGGGCTGTCAACCAAGTAGCTTTGTCCTTCCATTTTCTCCACTGGTCTTGATTGTTGTGCTGCCAATAATGCTGTAGAAGTCTTTGGTTGGGGCTGCTTGTGAACAGGAAAATTTCTCCCAGATCCAATCTGCTGAATAATTTCTCCCTCTGCTGCCAAGAGTCTTCCCAGAAAAGCGCTGTGCCCCCCTCCTTAATCTCCCAAAAACTGTGCGACCTTATCAAATGTCTGTTGAGTGCTGCTAGGTTCCAAATTGGAGATCCTTTGGGTGTGATGTCTGCCTTTTAACGGCCTGCTATGGTTTGAGGCATATCGTATTTGATGGTCCAAATATTCTTCCACAGATCAGTGCCTCCCTGCACCCATCGCCACCAAAGCTTTGCTCCCATCACATTATTCAGGATAGATGGATCTCTTAGGCCCAATCCACCTGTTGCTTTTGATTTAAGCAGCTTTTCCCACGAGAGGAGAGCCCATTTCCGATTATCTTGAGCTCCCTGCCATAAGAATTTTTTGAATTGCCCTACCAATTTTGAACAGATTCCTTTTGGACATGCTCTTGCAGACAGTTGGTAGATCGGTAGGGCTTGCAAGACTGGCTTTAGGAGGATAAGTCGTCCTGGCGCATTTAATGACCTGAACGACCAGTTCTGAATCCTTGTGGTTACTCTGAGTAATGTGTCCTGCCAATCTGCTATTCTACTAGGTCCGGGATGCAAATTCATTCCTAAATATTTCATAGGAAATGAACCACGTTGGAATCTTAGTGTTCTTGCCAGAAAAGCCTGAATCTGAATAGGGCAGTTAAAAAAATAGACATTCGACTTACCATTATTCACTTCTGTCCCTGACGCTGCCATAAACATATCTAAATTTGTTTGTATTGCTTTATATTCTTTCAAGGATGCCTGGCCAAACAATAAGACATCATCTACGAACTGCTGATGAGTCAATGGGAGGTTCGGTCCCCATAGTTTCAACCCTTGCATCTTTCCTTCTGCTAGATGCGCTTTGAGGAGTCTACCTAGGCCTTCAGCTGCTATTATAAATAAGAATGGGGATAGAGGGTCCCCTTGGCGGAGACCTCGGGAGCTTTGGAAAGGGGTGGACGGACTTCCATTAACTAGAATTGAATAGTGGGCAGAAGTCATGAAAGATTTCAGCCATTGAATCCATCGTTCGTCAAAACCAAAAGCTCTTAGTACCTGCATCAGATATTGCCAACTTATCCGGTCATAAGCCTTCGATAGATCTAACTTGATGAGCATACCTCTTCGTTTATCAGTTTTTAGTGAATGCATGGCTTCCTGAGATGTAATTATCCCATCAAGGATTTGTCGCCCCTTCACAAACCCTGTCTGTTCTGGTGAAATGAGAGTATGCAATAAAGGTTTTAATCTATTTACCATGATCGTTGAAATAATTTTATAAATGACATTGCATAGCGCTATTGGCCTAAACCCTTCTGCTGTATCTGCCTCTTTGTGCTTAGGTATAAGAGTTATAAAGGTTGCATTCATGGCAGGGTATAGCGTTTTGAGTCTGCGTGATTCCTCTACAACTTCCAGAATGTCTGTGCCCATGAATGGCCAGGCTGATATGAAGAATTCGCTCGTAAATCCGTCTGGTCCCGGGGCTTTGTTCTTGGGCAAGTTCAAAACAACCTCCTCGACCTCCTTTAGTGTTATTTCTCGTAACAAAGCTAAGTTTTGCTCCCTACTGACAACTGTTGGAATGTGCGCTGTAATTTTTTCAATGGCTGCCTGCCGATTTGGTTGTGGTTCTGTGAGCCGGTCTCTAAAGTGATTCACTAACTCATCCTCTATGTCTGCATGTCTTATTTTCCTCTCCCCATTGGCCGTTTTCAAGGAGAAAATTCTGTTATGCTGGCGTCGTTGTATCGTGGCATTATGGAAGAACTTTGTGTTGCGGTCGCCTTCCTTAAGCCATTGTATTCTCGACTTCTGCTTCCACAATATCTCTTCTTGCTTACGTCTCTCTTCCTGTTGACTGAGTGTGGTTCCTTCTTCAAGCACAAGTTCTGGCGTTCTTCCGTGTAAAATTATCTGTTGCTGTATCTCCTTCATTTTTGCTGATAGTTGGATTTGTTCCTGGTGTATATTCCCAAATTCCTCTCTGTTCCATTTCTTTATTTCCTCCTTCAATTGTTTTAAGCGAAGTTGGAAGGAGTGCATTTTATTTCGCCCTCTTATTTGTATTGTGCTCCACCAGTTTTTAATTTTATCCATGAAGCCCGGGTCTCTTAGCCAAAATTGTTCAAATCGGAAAGGTCGGTTATGGGGGCTTGCCTTGACATCAACTTCTAAGCGGATTGGCCAATGATCCGACCCCAGTGTTGGAAGAATGGTTGCTTCAAAGTACTTGTCCTGACTTATAAAGGCTTCTGAAGCGAGAAAACGATCCAGTCGAGATGCTACCTGGAATCTTTGCCCTCTTCTGTTATTCCATGTGAACTTCCCATTGTTCGTTGGGATATCAACGAGTCTTAGGTCTGTTATTAGATCCCGGAAGAGTATCATATCAGGATCTTCCCTCCTTATACCTCCTTTTTTCTCTGATAAGTCCGAGATCATATTGAAATCGCCACCTAACAACCAATATTGTGCATCATGTAATGTTCTGAGTGTGCGGATACTCTGTACAAAAGCCGCTCGCTCTCCTGGAATTGGGGGTCCATATACGGCAGATATGAGAATTCTTTCTTCTGCGCCTATTTGCCTAAAGGTTGCTGTGAGAATCCTAGTTTGACTAATCCACCCTTCTGCATTAATTTCCGCTGTGTTCCATAAGATTGCGAGGCCGCCTGAAGTGCCTACTGAATCTATGGCCATTCCTTGATATTGCAATTTGAAGGATTGGAGTATTTCTTCTAGTTTGTGTCCTGTTACCTTTGTTTCTTGAATGAGCATAACCTGTGGTCTTTCCTCTTGCAATCTCTTTTTCAAATTTCTCTGTTTCCCCTTACTATTTAGACCCCTTATGTTCCAAGAGAGCACTTTCATTATGTGTGTTTAGGGATTTGTTGAAACACCGTTGTTAACGGCATTATCCTTCCTGTATTTATCAGAGATTCACCTACTATTTGTATGGATTCTTGCAGTGTTCTACGGCCTCTTTTCTTTGCTGGCTTTGGAGGTACTGGCTTCTTACCAGATGTTTGTTCTTTTTCTTGACTTTCATTTCGTGCCTGTACTGTGAGGTAGTTTTCAAATGTCTCTTTATACAGCTTCTTTTGATCTTCTGGGATGAAACGGTCATCCAAATTCCTCCATTCAAACAGTAGCCGTTTTAACACTTTTTCCTCTGCACTCAAGTCTTCTTTGGGTTGTTCGACCTCCATTGGGATCTGTTCTGACGTTTCCTTTTCTTCCTGGTTCTCCATTTCCTGGCCTGCTTTCCTTTTCGATGCCTGTGGTTTTTGGTTCTCTGCGGCCTTCCTCTCTGGTGTACCGTTTGTTTCATTTACCATCATTGTCACTTCCTCTTCCTCTTGCCCTGCTGTTGTCTCTCCTTCCTTCTGTAGGACCTCATACCTATTAACTGTAGGTGTTTTTTGAGGGATTTGCTTTGTTGCTAATCCAGATCCATTATTCTTTGTTCTTGGGGGTCTTCTACGTGAGTTAACTGTTATGAACCCATCCTTTGTTTGACTGTTTTGCTCTTCTGTTCCTTTTGCTTGGTGTGGTTGCTGTTGCACTTCATTTAGGGGACAGGATTTGTATAGATGGCCATATTCATGGCATCGTCTGCAACGAAACGGAATATGTTCATAATCTAAAAGCTGTAGCCACACTTTCCCTTCATATTCCAGTTCTATCATCTCAGGCAAGGGCTCAGATATATTCATGTACACGCATATTCTTGCAAACGAAGTATACCGTCCACGGGCTGTGGACTCTGCTATTTTAACAAAATTACCTAGCGAATTGCCTATTCCTTCCAAAATTTCAGGGTCCCAGAAATCAATGGGTAACCCAAATAATCGAACCCAAACGGGAGCTGCCAGAAACTGTTCTTGTTCGGGGTTATAGCATTCCTCCCATTGGCGTAGGAAGAGCCCCGCATTGCTATAGAAATAGGGACCTCCTTCAAATATACGTTCTTTATCATTTAAATTTGAAAAAATGACTGTAAAAAAACCTTTGGCCCCAAATTTTAGATCAATATGACCCTTGGGCTGCCATTTTATTTGAATCCATTTTAATAAATCCTTCTCCGAAGGCCAAATACCTATGAACTTGCAAATCAGAGCATGATTTTTCATATATTGTCTGTATTCATCTAATTTTGATGTAGGAATCACAAACTTGGGTTTTTTGTTTGCCCTCGGTAGACATTGGCCCTTCATTCTTGCTTGCCAATCTGCTCCTAAAACAGGGCTTGTTCTTGTTTGTGCCGTTGCCTGATGGTCTTGATGCAACACATGGTCACCAGTGGTGACATTCCTGTACGAGGCCGTCGCCCCTCCTCCTGAGGAGGCCGCCATTACTCAGATCTTGGCCGCCGAGGCGGCTGCCTTTCGTGCCCTTCTTTCCTGCGCCTTGCTGCGTTCTCTTCTCCAACCCTAAGCTGCGCTCTCACGGGTGCATAAGTTATTATATATATATAATATTTAAATATGAATAATAAATAAATAAAAATAAACAAACAAATAAAATTATTATGTGAATAAAATTAATCTTATTTTTCCCTTTGGAGTCAAACTACTAGTTGAGTGATTTTTACATTCATTTAAACTCAATGCCTTGATTTGATCTCTCATCTAATCTTATAATAAACCACACTGGTTGGTTCGAAACGTTATTGTAACGACTCTTGATGTAAAAACATCACTTTAAATATAACATTTATAATTAATTTTAAAAATCTTTCCATTATTATTAAAATAATTTATTTATAATGTTATTAATTTAATATATTTTTTATATTTTTTTAATTAAAATATTAAATATAATATATTTTTGAACAGCATAATATTATTATTATTATTATTTTTAATAAAAATAATTAGAATTATTTAATTATCTTAAAATAATAATAATAATATTTAAATCTCCATCTATCATTTTTTTTAAGCTTTATCCACAATATTAAATTCGTATCATTATAATTTTGCAAAACTATTAATATCTTAACGCATCCAAACCCCAAGTCAATTGGATTTTGGATTTATATATTGTTTAATGTTAGGCCCTGGTTTCATAGCATTTAATAACAAAACTATTAATATCTTAACCCATCCAAACCCCAAGTCAATTGGATTTTGGATTTATATTCAATATTTTAACCGTTATATTCGATATTTTGGCCTCGTCCTTTCCATTGCACTTTTCTTAAAATAGCCATTATCCATTTCTCTCTCTAGAAAAAAAGAAAAAAAAAAAGCTGCGAGGGCAAACGAGTCTAGAACCATCTGAGGGAAACCGCTCGAACAATCCCGTGTGTTCTAGTCTCGTGGGTTAGAGAATCATAATCAATCTTGAACATTCTACCAATTTCCTACTACTCCTATAAATACTCCGCTATCCCTGCAAGAATTTTCAAGTTTCAGACGATTTCGCATTCACAGTTTTCGACATTTACCGCAAGCATGTCTCTCGTTCCTCGCTTCTCTGGCAGACGATCCAGCGTTTTCGATCCCTTCTCACTCGATTTATGGGATCCTTTCGAATCTGCGAATTCTCCATTTTTTGGGGAAATAGCGCCATTTGCAAGAAATGACGCAACAGCCACAGCCAACACTCAGCTCGACTGGAAGGAAACTCCTGACGCGCACATCTTCAAGGCCGATCTTCCAGGTATTCATTAACACAAATAGAGGGTTTTTGTTGCTTTAGTTGGTAATTTTCTGGATTTGTCACAAATTTAGGGCCTGGAATTTACCTTTGGTTCGGTGGCAGGTCTGGAGAAAGAGGAGGTAAAGATAGAGGTGGAAGACGACAGAGTTTTAAAGATCAGTGGTGAACGCAAGAAAGAAGAAGAGAAAAAGACCGACAAGTGGCACCGGATTGAGCGCTCTCACGGAAAGTTTCTTCGGCGTTTCCGGCTACCGGAAAATGCCAAGGTGGACCAGGTGAAGGCTACAATGGAAAATGGGGTGCTCACTGTCACAGTTCCCAAGCAACCTCAGCCTAAACCTGAGGTTAGAGCCATTGAAATCTCTGGTTAACTGGAAGAGAAATTAGTGGATATGGCTGTTGGAGTAATTGTCTGGAGGTTCACCCTTCACCCAGTCATTGTTCCGTGTTGGGTGTGTGTTTGTACGGGTCTGCAGAATAACAATAAATGTATTTTCAAAAAGATCAAATAATAAAATGGAGATTAACCTTGATGATTGTAGTGTACTTTTATTTTGGTGGTGTTTCAGTAACTTGAAATAGTAGTGTAAGTGGTGGATAGATCAATGAAAACTAAATACTAACTTCTTTTAGAGAAGAGGGAGAATGAAGGCCTATCTTCGAATTATTGTTATCATTATGTTTTTGTGTTGCATTCTACCGATTGGAATATCCTCCACTCTATACACAAATGGAATTATGATAATATCAAATGGAACAAATGGAATTACCATAATATCAAATGGAATTATGGTAATATCAAACAAATGGCAACGGCAAGGTTTATTTCTCGGCAAGGCTTCTGTTAAATAATGTACTTACTTTAATTTTCTAATTTTCTGCAACAAATACTTGCTTTAATTTTCTACAACAAATATTTTAAAAGAAAGCAATAGAGATATATGACGAATCTCAAAGATATTAATTTGACTAATTTAACAATTTGACCCCAATTTTTGGGGAACAGTGTTAGTGGGTTTCGGGCCGTTTATTATCGACTAACTGTCACACTTTTCACGAATAAATAGATCTATACTACATTTAAGTTAAACATGTAATCAGTTAAATCGGTGTTTTTGCATGAAGGAATTAAATCAAGGAAATCAGTTTTTTTATTAAGGAAGAAAATAAAATTAAGATAAGTTTCATGAAATATGAAAGTTTTCGTATTAAGGAATAAAATAAAATTAAGATAATTTTCATGAAATATGAAAGTTTTCGTATTAAGGAATAAAATTAAGATAAGTTTATGAAATTTGAAATTTGAATGAAGTTAATGAAGATTATATTGAATTAAAAAATGAAATTTGAAAAGTGAAAGGAGGGGAAATATATTAGATTATAATTATATTAATTAAAAATACAATGATTATTTAATACTATATAATGATTATTGATTAGGGGTGCGACAAGAAAGAATAATAGATGATTATTGATTATTATTAGGGTTGTGATAAGAAAGGATAATACCCATAAGATAAGAAAGGGTAATAGGTATAAGATTAAAAGTATGGTTTGTTTTGAACTTTTATTATTAGTGGGATTAAGTTGGTTATGTTGTTTTTTTATGAATTATATTAAGTTGGTTATGTTGTTTTTTTATGAATTATTTATGAACTAAGTGGAATTTAATTAAAACTTGAAAATATGAATTTAATTTATGAAAGTTATTTTTTATTTTTTTAAAGATTTGTATTACAAATATGGTATTAGGTATTAAGATTAAATAAAGTTTGGTGGTTTTGATTTGTTTTTTTAGGAAACCAATTAATTTTATTTGTAAACCAAATAATTTTATTTGTTTATAATGTAAGAAATTTATTTATAATGTAGATGCTTTTCTCAAAACATGCATATCTGCCAAAATACTATATAATAAAAAGGTTTTGATCAATAGAATAAACATTTAAGAGTTAGAAGAAGTGATGTGATAGGTTAAACATTTTCAGCGTTGGATGTTTGAGTTAGAAGAAGTGATATGATTGGTGTAACATTTTCAGTGTTAGATGTAGAAGGCACTAGGAATTTCTTATCATATTGGAAGTGACCTTTTTATATGAGAAATCATAGCCTCCAATCTTACCATGCAAACTTGTTGATTCCACTAAGCATGTTTGATGGCATTCAATGCAATAAAGATATTGTATATTTCTTCATGTTTATCTTGTAATATGCCACTTCGAAAGGTCTTCATTTTCCAAAGTAAAGAAATGGAATTGAGGTATTGATTCCTTCTTCTCTTAGTATGACTAGGATCGAGAACTCGTTGTGAAACCTCTTCCAATATCTTTGAGTTAGAAAAATCTTGTCTCTATGTAGCAACATAGGCAAGTATTGGGAGGAACAACAGAATGAAAAGTTGTGATAGCTCCCTTTGCCTACTAAGCTCAACAACTGCAACGAGTTCTCATGCACTACCTAGGCATGTTGATCAAGTGACAAAGGTACTCAGACTTAGGACAAAGGTTGTTAGGGGTTATAAAAGAGGATAAAATGTAACCAAGGAAAACAAAGTTGTGGGCTAAACCAAATATTCTAGTACACGACGTAGAGATTAAAAAGTGGAGCACCAAGGAATTTAAGGGTTGAAGCTAAATATTGGTGCACAGTTGCCAACCATATAACATAAGCCCAACATTATCTAATATACAAACACTATAAGAGCCAAATAATTCAATGCAAGATGAGACATTAAAACAAATAGAGGAGACAAGAAGTACCTTTAACAAGAGGCTTGTCCACAAGCTAGAAATGGGAAACTTGATTGTAGTGGACCGTTAATTCCTCAAGCAATTAGGGAACCCTCTCTTTCACATAAATTTCTCTGCCCAAATTTCCAACGCTCCTTTGACCTTCTATGCAAGAATGATGTAGGTTGGTAGCCAACCATTGCTGCAAAGACATACTTTTGCCGAAGCACCACCAATTCACAATTGTTTTGGCTAACAACAAGAAAAAATCCATACTATAAAAAGGCATAATAGAGAACATTAGAGAAGGTAATCCAAGCAAGGATTGGCCCCTCAATACCTAGTGGAGCTTTGAAAATATCCCACCTACTTCGAGAGTAATGGAAACTTCTTGTTTAAAACATAACTCAGAGTTGTAGCATGGAAGTAAGATCCAAATTTACCATGATTAATTAAGTTCAATGTGTTTGCATGCTTGTGCATGTAAGGGATTGACCATGCCAACCCTTGCTCGACCATGGAGTCACAGGCTTGCCCCTTACTCTCCAAATTTTCCTCATTTTCCACCCCATTGAGGAACGATCTATAAAAAAATTAAGTTAGATTAGAAGTTATATATATATATATATATATATATATATATATATATATATATATATATATATATATATATATATATATATATATATATATATATAAAGTGTGGTGCCTTTTTACAAGTTTTCGTAAATTTGAGAGTGAACATTTAAGTGTTTTCCTTTAAAAAGGAGTAAATGCACTCTTTATATAGAATATATAGAAAGGAATGAAGAATTTAAAATATCTAGTATGAAAGTAGTAGTTTGAAAAATGGGTGAGAAGTATGTGTGTTGGAATTGTGGTAGCTTTTCATAAATTTACTTTAAAACTAGATTCCTAAAATTAAATTTGAGAGTGAACATTTAAGTGTTTTCCTTTAAAAAGGAGTAAATGCACTCTGTATATAGAATATATAGAAAGGAATGAAGAATTTAAAATATCTAGTATGAAAGTAGTAGTTTGAAAAATGGGTGAGAAGTATGTGTGTTGGAATTGTGGTAGCTTTTCATAAATTTACTTTAAAACTAGATTCCTAAAATTGTTCTTCTTATTAAGGAAGTAGAAGATATATATAGAAGAACACTTTTATGAATCTAGTTTTAAACTAATTTATGAAAAGCTACCACAATTCTAACACAAGCATACTTCTCACCCATTTTTCAAACTACTACTTTCATACTAGATATTTTAAATTCTTCATTCCCTTATAAAGAGTGCCTTTACTACCTTTAAAAGAAAAACATTTAAATGTTGACTCTCAAATTTACATAAACTTGTAAAAACCTGCCACAATTCCAACACAATTATATATATATATATACACACACACACACAAATTGTGGTGGATCTATAAATTTAAGTAAACTTGGGACTTTAAGTGTTTGTCTTGTAAAGGGAGAGGAGGCATTCATTATATTTTTCTTCATGTTAAATGTGTGTAGGAGGATTCTTAAATGAATGTGTGTAGGAAAATCCTTTAATCAAGATATTTGGATGGAGATTCTAGGTAAAAAATGATGTGGATAAAAATTGTGTTTACAATATTTAAAAAAAAGATATGATGACTAAGGGTTTACTAGTTGATCAATCAACTCATAAAGGGTGAGAGGGTTTTGGAAAATTCCTCCAAAGGAAAAGGGTTTTGAGACCTCATATTTCGGTCAAAACCTTAGATCTAGAAATAGGCTTGCATCTTTCTCTTCTTCAGATGAGACTTTGACACAAGAATTTAATCAATTAGTTCCCTTAGATTAGCTATTGGAAGTATTCCCAAGTCTTTATTTCTCCCAAATAGAGTTAGAAAAAAAAGAATTTAGAAGGTAATTTGCAAAATTTTCTCCCAAGGATCCAACTAGCCCAGTGATAGAGGAAGATGAGGTTGAAGACCTCCTACACAACATGGGTTTGGATATTTCATACATGATCTGTCTAACAAAGCCCTTCCTTAATAAAGATTCACAATCCATGCTTGACCATCAAGCAGATAATGCTCATTCTGGTTTGAGTTCTTCAAATCCCCATTTAGTAGTTTATATGAAAATTTTCAAAGATCCCCCCAAGATTGTCAAGGAGGATAACAAAAAGGGGTGGAAGAGCATTAAGGCCTTAATCCAAGAAGATAGAGAAAATTTAATCAACTCATGAGGTATTTCCTCCTCAACCCAAAAAACCTTAAATTTTTCATCCTGAATCATTAAAGAAGAACCCAAAACACCTTGAATTTTTCATCCTAGATCATTAAAGAATAAGTATGTTCATAGTTGTAAGTATTGTTACTACAATATTTGATAGTTTGTTGTTGAATAGAGGATTTTATAGTATCTTTGGTTGATAGGTCAATATTTGTAGCCCTTTTATGATAAACAACAATTTATGACCATTGAAAAGCTTGGCTACGTGTAATTTTTGTGATTAATTAAAGGCTCTTCATTAATCACAAAAAAATTGCATATTATAGTGTGAAAATGAGAGTAATATCATGTTAAAATTTTTTAAATAAAATTACAATTAATTAATCTTTTTTATGAAACAATGTTTCCAACCTTAATTTCATATGATTAGATGATCGTCTTTTTTCAATTAACAAATACAAAAAATAATTTTGAGGAGTTGGTCGTATATTTTTGGTATTCGATGATTTGTATTCATAGGCTTGGTAGTAAGCATGCAATCAAATAGTAAATTTTGACTTTGTAAGTCACCATAAGCCCAACTTTAATCATAGAACTATGATCTTAAAAGCATTCATTTTTTCAATGAAAATATGCTAGTAGAAGTTTGTTGTATAAAACACATAGATTCTGGGTTAAACAACTCAAAAAAGGGAAAGTTAAAAACATCAAAGGTTAACAAGTTCAAATATTAAAAAGTGGAGGATCTATCCTCATTCCTCACATATAAAAGTTATTTAATTTAACAATCAAATGGGGGTTTCTCTAAACCTAGGACTTAAAGCCTCATTGTACCTATTTTTGGTGTGAATAAGAGAAATCCCTCTAATTTTAAGACCATTATGATTAGTTTGTTCTAGCTAAGGTATATAAAATGTTATTGGAAAAGTGTTAGAAAATAAAGTTAAAGACTAGGTTATATTTAGTATTTATCATTCAACTTTATTTCACTTTTAGGATTACAAAAGAGTATTGCAATAATAAAGGAGATATTTTATGGTTTTTTCTTAAATTTAGAGAATCTTTTGACATGGTGTCCACAATGAATCTTTTGAATAGATTATAAGAGTTAAAAGCTTCTTTCAAGTTGGGTGTTGTTGTGATAATGTCATATGAATACAGTATGGCCAAGTTTAGGAACATTAAGGGCTAATCAGATGATTCAAATTGGATCATTATATTTTTTCTATCCATCTCGATGCTTCTAGAGTGGAAAAAGTGGAGGAATCGACTCTCAAGACCATTTTTACTAATGGGTCCTAGTTTGGCAAACTAGGATTTGAAACCTTTCAGGAGGATGTGAGGCATCAAACAATGTTGTTTGGGGTTAAAAAATTTTAGATCTATTTCCACACCTTTTTTTCCTATTCTACACACAGAAACCCGTCAATCCAAGAATCACGTCAATTGGAGTCCATATGCGAAAATTATGCCACTCAAAAGTTGAACTTCCTGTTTTCACCACCATAATTCGAGAGGATGCCATGTCAGCACCCATTATTCACAAAAATGGGGTTATTCATGTGATTATGATATAGAAGACTCTAAAAGAATCTATATTGTAACTCTTGTTATGAGGTAGTCAAACTTAACCACTAGTATATTTTCAAGTTGTGTTATAATGGAGCCACTAGGAGGAAGAGGGGTCCCATTTTTCTGAGTGCATTTGTTTCATGGTTGAGAAAAAATAGGCAAGAGGGATAGGAGATAGATAACATAGAGAGGACTTGTGCATTGTGGTATCCCATAGGCCACAAGACATACTTCTTTGTATTTGCAAACATTTTCTATTCAGAGAAAGAGAGCAAAGCAACCTCACCTTCCAGCTAGGCTTTTCTCCCGAAAGGATTTCCCAAGTCATATCTTGTGTCAAATGTGTGTGTGAGTTTTTATTTCATTGTTATCTATTTTCTACATAATTTAAATTCACATGCATACATTATTAAAAATAATCTACATATCTAAAATGAAATAACATTGTAATAGTCTATAATTTCATATTTTAAATATAATTTTATTAGATATGTTGTGACGAACCGTCTAGTGGAATATCCGTCCCACTTTATGGATCATCAAATGAACTTAATTTAATAAATTAATTTTTTCTTTATCCCTTATCTTTTTTGGCATATACATTGACAATTTAGAGGATTGTTTGAAAGAAGCAAGTTGTATTGGCTCAAGTATTATTGTTATAGTTATCATTATTCTTCATTACGCCAATAATATTATTCTTATCGCAAGGATTCCCTATGATTTTGGAATGTAATTGAAAATACTTTAGTACATATACGATCATTAACATTGACAAAATCAAACTCATGATGATTAAATTAAAAATCACTTACAATAATTGTGTTGACATTCAACAAGAAAATTTCAGCACCCACGCCTAGTGCATTAAGCACCTACACTAGGTGGGGCCCACAGGGCTATTTTTGGTGCATGTCTATTTTACCTATCCCTTAATTAAGATGGGCAATAAATTGTAATCTAAATCTCAAAATAACTTGTAATAGTTAACTGAGAGTGATAAACTCGGTTAGCTAGTGGATTTTGAGTTAGAGGTAGTTGGTGAGGCATGCAAAGTAATTCTAGTTGTAACAGAGTTCAAAGTGTAGTGGTGGATTAGTTAATGCATGTTGTAATCAGTTTAAATCGGTTAAGTGAATAAAACTCAGTTGTGCTAGTTGTAACTGCGTGATACACTAGTGAGAGATAAAGTGAATTAAATATTAATTAATTCATAATCTATGATCTCACATGCAACTGAGGATTTACTATTATTAGCTGCATCCATGTTAGATTTAGTGGAGACCCAGTTGAGATATAGGTGAAATGGAAGTTGACTATAAGTTGTAGGATTATTGGGTTGCACCCATGCAACCAAACACTCATTTGATTGCCCATGATACTTGCACAGTCAAGGAAGGCCAAAAGTCCCATTCTTTAGGGATTGCATAAGCAAGGCAGGGTGTCTGGAGGCAGTAAATTGGCTAAGTATTGGTCAGTTTAATTATGTATGACAATGTGAGACAATTAATTGAGTACTGGAGGGCTCTTATGAGAAGAGTTTTATATGTAATTGTTTTATGATCCATGTTGAATATACAATAGAAGATAGTGGGGTTTTGAGCAGCAATATTTCTCCGGGAAATTATCTGTGTTGTGGTTTGATTTGATTCTTCTTTACTTCATGTGATTGGCGATTGTGGTTTTAATTCTACAAAAGATTTTTAGAATTGATTCAGTATTTAAATTTTGTACATTGTTAGATCAGGTGAATCCATGATATACATTCTTGTTTTATAATTTCTACATGGTGTCAGAGCACAGGAAATCACAATTGTGAAGGAGGAGCTAAGTTTGTGACTAGATAAAATTTGAATTTGCAGAAAGACTTTCTTGGTGCTACAACTGACTCAGGATTGAAATGGATTTCAATGGATTGAGGTTGGAGTATGCACTCAAGGGCAACTTAAACTATATTTCTTGGAAGGACTGGATGGAAGTACTACCTGAAGACAATGGCTTGAAGGAATTCATTGACAATGATGTTCCTAAACCTCGAGAGATTTGATCCCTCTCGGCGCTTGATAGATCCAGAGTTAAGATGGATCTAGGTTGGTTTCAGTCATGTGCGGCCAAGGAAAATCTATCGAAAATATGATTAATTTTATCAATAATATGTAAATACAGATAATATAAATATAATAATTTTATATATGCTAAATATGTTTGATATTTATCTGGTCATTTTAATTTTAGAATTTTCTTACTTACCTCAGTTTTTTGAGATGATAAATATTGTTAATAAATTTAATGACAGAAATAATTTTTTTGAATGCAAAGTGACAATGTAATAGTGTTGAATGATAGAAAATGAAAATAATAGGAATGTAGTCAATTACAAATAGTCTTCATTGTGATCAATCTCAAATTATTTTCTTTTTCTATTCTTATTGTCACCCTTGTTAGTTTTGTCATCTTTTCATATCAATTATATGAAAAGGACAATTGAAATAATAAACCATTTAAATATTTAGCTTGAACTATTGTACTAAACATCATACATTGTCTCTCTTGCTCTTCAATATTAATAGGTTGATTTACTATAACACAAATATTAATATACATTGTTAATAATTTTGTGTGCTTACACTGAAATCAATGCACAATCTTAATCCAATCACTTTAAAATTAATGTACCATCAATGTACATCAAATCAGAAATCAACATTTACACTGAAATCAATGCACCTATTGCAAACAATCAAATAAGATTACAAAACAACATCTACACTGAGATCAATGCATCTAATGCAGGTAATCAAAAAAGATTATAAATCAACATCTATATTGAAATCAATGGATCTAGTGCAAGTAATAAAATAGGATTATAAACCAACATTTACACTGATATCAATGCATCTGGTGCAAGCAATCAAATAGGATAATAAATCACCATCTACTTCCCTATCTCCCCCCTTGAACTACATCTCTCTTTCACTCCATCTCTCCACTCTCTCACATCCTCCCTCTTCCTTCCTCTCTCTCCATTTCTTTCCCACATATATATCTCCCTCTCTCTTCACCCTCCAACTATGTTACTCTCTCTCTCTCTCTCTCTCTCTCACACAACATCTACATTAAAATCAATGCATATAGTGCAAGAAAAATAGGATTAAAAATCACCATCCACGCTGAAATCAATGCATCAAGTGCAAGAAATAATCTTCCCTCTCTCCCCCCTCCAACTACATCTCTCTTTCCCTCCATCTCTCCTCCTCTACAATGAAATCAACATCTACACTGAAATTAATGCATCTAGTGCAAGCAATCAAATAGGATTATAAATCACCATCTACTTCCCTATCTCCCCCCTCGAACTACATCTCTCTTTCTCTCCATCTCTCCACTCTCTCACATCCTCCCTCTTCCTTCCTCTCTCTCCATTTATTTCCCACATATATATCTCCCTCTCTCTTCACCCTCCAACTGTGTTACTATATCCCTCCCTCTCTCCTTCTCTCCATATCTCCTTCTTCATATCTTTATATCACCCAAAAACATATACACACTCTCTCCATATCTCCCTTGTCACTTCATCTCTATCTCCACTTCTCACTCTCTATGTAATGTTTCTTCCCTCCCTCTCTCCCCCTCCAACTCCATCTCTCCATCCTTCCATCTCCCTCCCTCCCTCCTCCTCCAAATCCATCTCTCCATCCTCCATCCTCCCATCTCCCTCCCTCTCTCCCCCTCCAACTCCATCTCTCCATCCTTCCATCTCCCTCCCTCTCTCCTCCTCTCTCTCGTCCTTCCTCTCTCTCCCATGTCTCTCTCTCTCTCTCTCTTTTCCCTCCAATTTTCTCTCTTCCTCTCTCTCATGTCCTCTCTCTTGTCCTTCCTCTCCTACCTTCCTCTATCTTTTCCTCTCTCTCTCTCTCTCTCTCTCTCTCTCTCCATTTTCCTTCCAATCCTCTTTCCTCCCCCAACACACACACACGCACTCTCTCTCTCAACATCTACACTAAAATCAATTCATATAGTGCAAGAAAAATAGGATTAGAAATAACCATCCACACTGAAAACAATGCATCGAGTGCAAGAAATATCTTCCCTCTCCCCCCCCCTCCAAATCCATCTCTCTTTCCCTCCCTCTCTCACATCCTCTCTCTCTTCCTTCCCCTCTATCCCTTTCTCTCCCACATCTATCTCTCTCTATATCTCCCTCTCTCTCCCTCTCTTCACCCTCCAACTATGTTACTATATCCCTCCCTCTCTCATTCTCCCCCCATTCCCTCCATCTCTCCTTAGTTTTCTCTTTATCTCACCCCCAAACATACACATACTCCTCTATTTCTCCCTTGTCACTCCCTCTCTCTCTCCACTTCTTGCTCCCTATGTAAATACATTACTCTGGATCCAGAGTTTGATATTATCTATATTTACACTGAAATCAATGCATCTAGTGCAAGGAAGAAAATAAGATTAGAAACCAACATCTACACTGATATCAATGCATCTAGTGTAAGCAATTAAATAGGATTAGAAATCATCATATTAATTTACATTGTTAATAATTTTGTGTGCTTACACTAAAATCAATGCACAATCTTAATCTAGTCACTTTAAAATTAATGTACCATCAATGTACATCCAATTACATCATATCAGAAATCAACGTCTACACTAAAATCAATGCACCTAATGCAAACAATCAAATAGATTACAAAACAACATCTACACTGAGATCAATGCATCTAATGCAGGTAATCAAATAAGATTAGAAATCAACATCTATATTGAAATCAATGGATCTAGTGCAAGTAATAAAATAATATTAGAAACCAACATCTACACTGATATCAACGCATCTAGTGTAAGCAATCAAATAGGATTATAAATCACCATCTACTTCCCTATCTCCCCCCTTGAACTACATCTCTCTTTCCCTCCATCTCTCCACTCTCTCACATCCTCCCTCTTCCTTCCTCTCTCTCCATTTCTTTCCCACATATATATCTCCCTCTCTCTTCACCCTCCAACTATGTTAGTCTCTCTCTCTCTCTCTCTCTCAACATCTACACTAAAATCAATGCATATAGTGCAAGAAAAATAGGATTATAAATCACCATCCACATTGAAATCAGTGCATCGAGTGCAAGAAATCATCTTCCCTATCTCCCCCCTCCAACTACATCTCTCTTTCCCTCCATCTCTCCTCCTATACACTGAAATCAACATCTACACTGAAATCAATGCATCTAGTGCAAGCAATCTAATAGGATTATAAATCACCATCTACTTCCCAATCTCCCCCCTCGAACTACAACTCTCTTTCCCTCCATCTCTCCACTCTCTCACATCCTCCCTCTTCCTTCTTCTGTCTCCATTTCTTTCCCACACATATATCTCCCTCTCTCTTCACCCTCCAACTATGTTACTATATCCCTCCATCTCTCCCTCTCTCCATATCTCCTTATTTATCTCTTTATCTCACCCCAAAACATATACACACTCTCTCCATATATCCCTTGTCACTTCATCTCTCTCTCCACTTCTCACTCTCTATGTATTCCTTCTTCCCTCCCTCTCTCCCCCTCCAACTCCATCTCTCCATCCTTCCATCTCTCCTTCTATATCCCTCCCTCTCTCCTCCTCTCTCTCCTCCTCTCTCTCGTCCTTCCTCTCTCTCCCCCCTCTCTCTCTCTCTCTTTCTTTGCCCTCCAATTTTCTCTCTTCCCCCATAACACTCTTCCTCTCCTACCTTCCTCTATATTTTCCTCTCTCTCTCTCTCTTTGCAATCCAATTATCTCTCTCTCTCTCTCTCTCTCTCTCTCTCTTTGCCTTCCAATCCTCTTTCCTCCCCCAACAAACACACACACACACACTCTCTCTCTCTCAACATCTACACTAAAATCAACGCATATAGTGCAAGAAAAATAGTATTAGAAATCACCATCCACACTGAAATCAATGCATCGAGTGCAAGAAATCATCTTCCCTCTCTCCCCCCTCCAACTCCATCTCTATTTCCCTCCCTCTCTCCACTCTCTCACATCCTCTCTCTCTTCCTTCCCCTCTATCCCTTTCTCTCCCACATCTATCTCTCTCTATATCTCCCTCTCTCTCCCTCTCTTCACCCTCCAAATATGTTACTATATCCCTCCCTCTCTCATTCTCCCCCAATTCCCTCCATCTCTCCTTATTTTTCTCTTTATCTCTCCCCCAAACATACACATACTCCTCTATTTCTCCCTTGTCACTCCCTCTCTCTCTCCACTTCTCCTTCCCTGTGTAAATACACCAACCTAGACCCATCCTAACTCTGGATCTATCAAGCGCCGAGAGGGGTCAAATATCTAGAGGTGCAAACCTCTTTTTTTGAGTGCAAAACTTGAGGAAAGGTTTGCACCTCGAGAGATTTGATCCCTCTCGGTGCTTGATAGATCCAGAGTTAAGATGGATCTAGGCTGGTTTCAGTCATGTGCGACCAAGGAAAATCTATTGAAAATATGATTAATTTTATCAATAATATGTAAATACAGATAATATAAATATAATAATTTTATATATGCTAAATATGTCTGATATTTATCTGGTCATTTTAATTTTAAAATTTTCTTAGTTACCTCAGTTTTTTGAGATGATAAATATCGTTAATAAATTTAATGACATAAATAATTTTTTTGAATGCAAAGTGACAATATAATAGTGTTGAATGATAAAAAATGAAAATAATAAGAATGTAGTCAATTACAAATAGTCTTCATTGTGATCAATCTCAAATTATTTTCTTTTTCTATTCTTATTGTCACCCTTGTTAGTTTTGTCATCTTTTCATATCGATTATATGAAAAGGACAATTGAAATAATAAACCATTTAAATATTTAGCTTGAACTATCGTACTAAACATCATACATTGTCTCTCTTGCTCTTCAATATTAATAGGTTGATTTACTATAACACAAATATTAATGTACATTGTTAATAATTTTGTGTGCTTACACTGAAATCAATGCACAACCTTAATCCAATCACTTTAAAATTAATGTACCATCAATTTACATCCAGTTACATCAAATCAAAAATCAACGTCTACACTGAAATCAATGCACCTAATGCAAACAATAAAATAAGATTACAAAACAACATCTACACTGAGATCAATGCATCTAATGCAGGTAATCAAATAAGATTAGAAATCAACATCTATATTAAAATCAATGGATCTAGTGCAAGTAATAAAATAATATTAGAAACCAACATCTACACTGATATCAATGCATCTAGTGCAAGCAATCAAATAGGATTATAAATCACCATCTACTTCCCTATCTCCCCCCTTGAACTACATCTCTCTTTTCCTCCATCTCTCCACTCTCTCACATCCTCCCTCTTCCTTCCTCTCTCTCCATTTCTTTCCCACATATATATCTCCCTCTCTCTTCACCCTCCAACTATGTTACTCTCTCTCTCTCTCTCACAACATCTACACTAAAATAAATGCATATAGTGCAAGAAAAATAGGATTAGAAATCACCATCCACACTGAAATCAATGCATCGAGTGTAAAAAATCATCTTCCCTGTCTCCCCCCTCCAACTACATCTCTCTTTCCCTCCATCTCTCCTCCTCTACATTGAAATCAACATCTACATTGAAATTAATGCATCCAGTGCAAACAATCAAATAGGATTATAAATCACCATCTACTTCCCTATCTCCCCCCTCAAACTACATCTCTCTTTCTCTCCATCTCTCCACTCTCTTACATCCTCCCTCTTCCTTCCTCTCTCTCCATTTATTTCCCACATATATATCTCCCTCTCTCTTCACCCTCCAACTATGTTACTATATCCCTCCCTCTCTCCTTCTCTCCATATCTCCTTCTTTATCTCTTTATCTCACCCAAAAACATATACACACTCTCTGCATATCTCCCTTGTCACTTCATCTCTATCTCCACTTCTCACTCTCTATGTAATTCTTCTTCCCTCCCTCTCTCCCCCTCCAACTCCATCTCTCCATCCTTCCATCTCCCTCCCTCCCTCCTCCTCCAAATCCATCTCTCCATCCTCCATCCTTCCATCTCCCTCCCTCTCTCCCCCTCCAACACCATCTCTCCATCCTTCCATCTCCCTCCCTCTCTCCTCCTCTCTCTCCTCCTTCCTTTATCTCCCCCCCCTCTCTCTCTCTCTCTTTTCCCTCCAATTTTCTCTCTTCCCCCATAACTCTCTTCCTCTCTCTCATGTCCTCTCTCTTGTCCTTCCTCTCCTACCTTCCTCTATCTTTTCCTCTCTCTCTCTCTTTGCAATCCAATTATCTCTCTCTCTCTCCCTCTCTCTTTTCCTTCCCATCCTCTTTCCTCCCCCAACACACACACACACACACACTCTCTCTCAACATCTACACTAAAATCAATTCATATAGTGCAAGAAAAATAGGATTAGAAATCACCATCCACACTGAAATCAATGCATTGAGTGCAAGAAATGTCTTCCCTCTCTCCCCCCTCCAAATCCATCTCTCTTTCCCTCCCTCTCTCCCCCCTCCAAATCCATCTCTCTTTCCCTCCCTCTCTCCACTCTCTCACATACTCTCTCTCTTCCTTCCCCTCTATCCCTTTCTCTCCCACATCTATCTCTCTCCATATCTCCCTCTCTCTCCCTCTCTTCACCCTTCAACTATGTTACTATATCCCTCCCTCTCTCATTCTCCCCCCATTGCCTCCATATCTCCTTAGTTTTCTCTTTATCTCACCCCCAAACATACACACACTCCTATATTTCTCCCTTGTCACTCCCTCTCTCTCTCCACTTCTTTCTCTCTATGTAAATACATTACTCTAGATCCAGAGTTTGATATTATCTGTATTTACACTGAAATCAATGCATCTAGTGCAAGGAAGAAAATAAGATTAGAAACCAACATCTACACTGATATCAATGCATCTAGTGTAAGCAATTAAATAGGATTAGAAATCATTATATTAATGTACATTGTTAATAATTTTGTGTGCTTACACTGAAATAAATGCACAATATTAATCCAGTCACTTTAAAATTAATGTACCATCAATGTACATCCAATTACAACAAATCAAAAATCAACGTCAACACTGAAATCAATGCACCTAATGCAAACAATCAAATAAGATTACAAAACAACATCTACACTGAGATCAATGCATCTAATATAGGTAATCAAATAAGATTAGAAATCAACATCTATATTGAAATCAATGGATCTAGTGCAAGTAATAAAATAATATTAGAAACCAACATCTACACTGATATCAAAGCATCTAGTGCAAGAAATCAAATAGGATTATAAATCACCATCTACTTCCCTATCTCCCCCCTCGAACTACATCTCTCTTTCCCTCCATCTCTTCACTCTCTCACATCCTCCCTCTTCCTTCCTCTCTCTCCATTTCTTTCCCACATATATATCTCCCTCTCTCTTCACCCTCCAACTATGTTACTCACTCTCTCTCTCTCTCTCTCTCTCTCTCTCTCTCTCAACATCTACACTAAAATCAATGCATATAGTGAAAGAAAAATAGGATTATAAATCACCATCCACATTGAAATCAATGCATCGAGTGCAAGAAATCATCTTCCCTATCTCCCCCCTCCAACTACATCTCTCTTTCCCTCCATCTCTCCTCCTATACACTGAAATCAACATCTACACTGAAATCAATGCATCTAGTGCAAGCAATCTAATAGGATTATAAATCACCATCTACTTCCCTATCTCCCCCCTCGAACTACATCTCTCTTTCCCTCCATCTCTCCACTCTCTCACATCCCCCCTCTTCCTTCTTCTGTCTCCATTTCTTTCCCACATATATCTCTCCTTCTCTCTTCACCCTCCAACTATGTTACTGTATCCCTCCCTCTCTCCTTCTCTCCATATCTCCTTATTTATCTCTTTATCTCACCCCAAAACATATACACACTCTCTCCATATATCCCTTGTCACTTCATCTCTCTCTCCACTTCTCACTCTCTATGTATTCCTTATTCCCTCCCTCTCTCCCCCTCCAACTCCATCTCTCCATCCTTCCATCTCTCCTTCTATATCCCTCCCTCTCTCCTCCTCTCTCTCGTCCTTCTTCTCTCTCCCCCCCCTCTCTCTCTCTCTTTCTTTGCCCTCCAATTTTCTCTCTTCCCCCATAACTCTCTTCCTCTCCTACCTTCCTCTATATTTTCCTCTCTCTCTCTCTCTTTGCAATCCAATTATCTCTCTCTCTCTCTGTGTCTCTCTCCCTCTCTCCCTCTCTTTGCCTTCCAATCCTCTTTCCTCCCCCAACACACACACACACACACACTCTCTCAACATCTACACTAAAATCAACGCATATAGTGCAAGAAAAATAGTATTATAAATCACCATCCACACTGAAATCAATGCATTGAGTGCAAGAAATCATCTTCCCTCTCTCCCCCCTCCAACTCCATCTCTCTTTCCCTCCCTCTCTCCACTCTCTCACATCCTCTCTCTCTTCCTTCCCCTCTATCCCTTTCTCTCCCACATCTATCTCTCTCTATATCTTCCTCTCTCTCCCTCTCTTCACCCTCCAAATATGTTACTATATCCCTCCCTCTCTCATTCTCCCCCAATTCCCTCCATCTCTCCTTATTTTTCTCTTTATCTCACCCTCAAACATACACATACTCCTCTATTTCTCCCTTGTCACTCCCTCTCTCTCTCCACTTCTCGCTCCCTATGTAAATACATTACTCTGGATCCAAAGTTTGATATTACTTGTATTTACACCGAAATCAATGCATCTAGTGCAAGTAAGAAAATAAGATTAGAAACCAACATCTACACTAATATCAATGCATCTAGTGCAAGCAATCAAATAGGATTATAAATCACCATATCAAAATTTTACATTACTCTTGATCTATCAAACTTTACATTAGAATTCATTGTCCACACTGAAATCAATGCATCGAGTGCAAGAAATCATCTTCCCTCTCTCCCCCCTCCAACTCCATCTATCTTTCCCTCCCTCTCCACTCTCTCACATCCTCTCTCTCTTCCTTCCCCTCTATCCCTTTCTCTTCCACATCTATCTATCTCTCTATCTCCCTCTCTCTCCCTCTCTTCACCCTCCAACTATGTTACTATATCCCTGCCTCTCTCCTTCTCCCCCCATTCCCTCCATTTCTCTTTATCTCACCCCCAAACATACACATACTCTCTCTATTTCTCCCTTGTCACTCCCTCTCTCTCTCCACTTCTCACTCTCTCTATGTATTTCTTCTTCTCTCTCTCTCTCACCCTCCAACTCCATCTCTATATCCCTCCCTCTCTCCTCCTCTCTCTCTTATCCCTCCCTCTCTCCTCCTCTCTCTCTTCCTTCCTCTCTTTCCCTTCCTCTCCTACCTGCCTCTCTCTTTCCCCATCTCTCTTCTCTCTCCCTCTCTCTCTTTTCCCTCCAATATAAAATGGAAGAGAAATAGAAAAATCTGGTATTTGGCCCACTGTGTTAAATTTATATATGTAGGGAGAGAAGTGATTTTTCATTAGGGCCAACATTAGATCAATTAGATTAAATTTTAAATGTTAAATATTAAACATTATTTTTACATTTACATTTACATGTTTATTGTTACCCGAGATAGGCAATGCATATAGTGTACTTTAATTTGGCCCATGGTATTTAGCTGAGGATTTACCTAAATAAAACCACTTTTTGAATGTTCCTAAATATAAATAGGATTATGGAGTAAATATAAAAAGACATTTTATTTATTTACCATACCTATGGTTTATTTATATTCTATTTATTTACCATGCCTCTTTTATAAATATGGTATTTGGCTCATGGTATTCAGCCCATGGTATTAAAGTGGTACATTTCTATACACTCGAACATATCAAAAGTTTACATTAATTAAATTTAATAATATTAATATTATAATATAATAATGTGAATATTAGAATCAATAATAATAATAATATTAATATTAGGGTTAATAATGTTTTTTTGGCATGTATTATAATAATTTGGCCCATGGTATTTAGCTTAGGATTCACCTAAATAAAACCACTTTTTGATGTTCATAAATATAAATAGGATTATGGAGTAGATACAAAAGGCTTTTTATTTATTTACCATATATATGGTTTATTTATATTTTATTTATTTACCATACCTTTTTTATAAATATGGTATTTGGCCCATGGTATTCAGCCCATGGTATTAAAGTGGTAAATATATCAAAAGTTTACATTACTCACATGACATCTACACATCTATATACACTCCGACATATCAAAAGTTTACATTACATACATTACATCTACACATCTCTATATATTGGGCCCGACATATCAAAAGTTTACATTACACACATTACATCTACACATCTCTATATATCGGCCCGACATATCAAAATTTTACATGACACACGTTACATCTACACATCCCTATATACTGGGCTATAGAGCGCCTCTCGGCGCAACAATAAATTATGCTATAAATAATTTATTATTTATATCATAGTTTCTGAATTTAAGATTTTGTTTTGTATATATATATATTTTTTGGAATTTATTTAAAAATGGTTGGAATGTATTTTTATTATCAAATTTAGATAAATTAATTAAAATATAAAATTTATATTTAATTATGAATAATTAAATTTATATAGATTAGTTTTCTTAATAAATAAGAGTTTTTTGAGTAAAATTGTCTGTTTTTTGTAAAATGTTGGATTGTTTGGGTGAATGTTTTACCCATCGTCAGAATGGAGAGTTGAATTTACTGGAAACTTTCTATTTCTTAATGATGGGTGAAGTGTTCAACCAAATCTTCCAAAAACCTTCATGAAGTACACACAATTTTATTCAAAAAAATCATTGTCCAATATAATGATTGACTATAAAAACTTGCATGCAAAATTATTAATTCTATATTCAAAATTTAGACATTTATATAATGCAACAAAACAATTATCCTTTAAAAAACAGAAATAAACCTACACTTAAATACTCCAATCAAAAGAAAAAAAATATAATATAGAGAATTAATTTAGCATACACTATTCAAAAACAGAAACAATTTTATGATTTTTTATTTTTTTTTAATCCCCATGAGAATCCCATCTAACCAGATGATCAAAGTAAAAGTTTACCTTCAAAAATTTTAAACAATTACAACCTATGGGTTCAGAATATACATTTAAAAAAATAAATGCTCCCCAAAAAAAGCATAATGAAGAGTGGTAGAATCCACATCCCATTCTAGTTAGATAATCTAATAATTATATAATGGTGTACTATCTAATATATAGTAGAATTGTTATTCATTTGTAAGAAGGCTGCCATCAATGATGAATTTGGCTTTTATTAAGTTAAGAAGAAATTATATTTTTGTTTGTGTTTTATTTTTATTTTTAAAAATTAGATATTTACTTTAAATGACTATGTTCTCTTGGAAGATTTATGTTTTTGGATACATATCCCAAGCAGAGCCTCTGGCATTTCCAAACAGGAAAGGGATTTGGGCTAGACTTTGTTTTGATATGTTGAAGTACGTATAGTAAACTTTGGCTGGTCAGTTTCAATTTATTATATATGCGAACTCTTAACTTATACTATTCAATTTTTTTATGTTTTTTTTTTTTGCAAAATCTATTAATTATACATGTAAATTCCTTATCATTGCATTTTGCAGAAAACCATTTATAAAACTAAAGTATGAGGCCTATTATAAACAGACAGACAACATTCATGCTTGCTTATAATCATACAACATTCAAGCTCAACCCATAAGTAATACAATCATAAAGTGATTGTTGTCTAGAATATTTGTAGTGTTAAAGATGTGGTCTAACGGTTAGGTGGAAAAGTTTGATCTTATAAGTCTTGTGGTCCAATTCCTAACAAAGCTCTCTCTGCCTTGAAAAGTGTCTAGCATTATAGCTCAGACTAAATAATTCTCCATCAATAAAATAAAGCTCCTACTCCCTTTTAAGAGTTAGTTAATATATTATACCTTTTAAGAGTTAGTTAATATATTATATAATATATTATAAGAACATCATTCCAAATATAACATTTAAAATGAATTTCAATGAATTCTTGAAATATTTTAAACAAATTAAATATCAAAAAAATCCTATTGCCCGTTATATTCGATATTTTGACCTCTTCCGGACTTTCTTTAAAATCGCAAAATCCATTTCTCTCTCTGGAAAACATAAAAGTTGTGAGAGGGCAAACGAGTCTAGAACCATCTGATGGAAACCGCTAGAACAATCCCGTGTGTTCCAGTCTCGTGGGTTACAGAATCATAATCAATCTTGAACATTCTACCCATTTCCTACTACGCCTATTATAAATACTCCCCCTCCCCTATCCGCCTATTATAAATACTCCCCCTCCCCTATCCCTGTACATATCTTAACCAGTAGAATTTTCAAGGTTCAGAAGATTTTGCATTCACAGTTTAGACATTCATCGAAAGCATGTCTCTCGTTCCTCGCTCCTTTGGCAGACGATCCAGCGTTTTCGATCCCTTCTCACTCGATTTATGGGATCCTTTTGAGTCTGTGAATTCTCCATTTTTTGGAGATATAGGACACCCTGCAAGGAATGATGCGGCAGCCATAGCCAACACTCAGCTCGACTGGAAGGAAACCCCTGACGCGCACATCTTCAAGGCCGATCTTCCAGGTATTCGTTAACACTAATAGAGGGTTTTTGTTGCTTTATTTGGTAATTTTCTGGATTTGTCACAAATTTAGGGCCTGGAATTTACCTTTGGTTCGGTGGCAGGTCTGAAGAAAGAGGAGGTAAAGATAGAGGTGGAAGACGATAGAGTTTTAAAGATCAGTGGTGAACGCAAGAAAGAAGAAGAGAAAAAGACCGACAAGTGGCACGGGATTGAGCGCTCTCACGGAAAGTTTCTTCGGCGTTTCCGGCTACCGGAAAATGCCAAGGTGGACAAGGTGAAGGCTACAATGGAAAATGGGGTGCTCACTGTCACGGTTCCCAAGCAACCTCAGCCTAAACCGGAGGTTAGAGCCATTGAAATCTCTGGTTAACTGGAAGAGAAATTAGTGGATATGGCTGTTGGAGTAATGTACGGAGGTTCGCCCTTCACCCAATCATTGTTCCATGTTCGGTGTGTGTTTTCAAGGGTCTGCAGAACAACAAATAAATGGTGTTTGAACAACTTGAAATAATAGTGAAGTGTTGGACAGATCAATGAAAAGTGAATACTACCTTCTTTTATAGAAGACGGAGAATGAAGACACCTTTTCGAATTATTGTTATCATTATGTTTTTGTGTTTCATTCAACCCGTTGTAATAACTTCCACTCTGCATACAAATGGACTTATGGTAATATCAAAGCAATGGCACTGTGCAAGACATCTCCAGAACAAATATTATAGGAGAAAGTAATAGAGATATATGACGAATCTCACAGATATGAACAAATATTATAGGAGAAAGTAATAGAGATATATGACGAATCTCACATATATTAATTTGCCTAATTTCATATTTTGACCCCAATTTTTGGGGAACAGTGTTAGTGGGTTTCGGTCACTTTATCATCGAGTAAAGTGTCACACTTTTTTTCGAATAAATAGATCTATGCTATTTCAATTTCAATTAAGTTAAACATGTAATCATTTAAATCTGTGTTTTTGCGTTATTAATTAAATTGGTGTTTTTTCAATTAAGTTAAATGGAAATCAATTAAGATAAAGATCATGTTGTATTCAAAGATGAAATATGAAATAAGTTTATGAAATATGAAAAGTGATAAAATTTGAAAAATGAAAGGAGGGGAAATATATTAGATTATAATTAAAAATATAATGATTATTGATTACTATGCGCTGGGAATTGTTTTTGAATTGTTTTTTGTTTTGTGTTTTTTTTTTTTTTTTTGGAATCGTGTTAGTTTTTTCATGGAGTAAAAGATTTATATGATTTGAATTTAATTAAAATTAAAAAATATGAATTATTTATGAAAATTGTTTTATTTATTATTATTATTTTTTAAAGTTTATATTATAAAAATATGGTATTAAGATATATTGGTCATAAGTTTGGTGGTTTCAATTAGTAAATTAAATAATTACGTTGTAAAGTGTTCTTATTTGAAAATAACATAACTCACTTAAATGACAGGTGTACACATTCTCTACTTTCAAATTAAAAATTGTTATTATTAATTAGTTACATAATAAAATAGTTTGTCTCGGAAGTATATGGCAATCTATGATTCTCTGATTGAGGCAACTGCTGACATACGATCACTATCCCAAGGTAAGCAACTCCATACTCTCTTGCTCGTAACTGGTCTCGATCAGAACGTTTTCTTTGGAACCAAACTCGTAACAGCCTATGCTATTTTTGCTTATCTAGAAGCTGCTTGCCTCGTTTTTGACAGAATTCCAGAGCGAAATGTGTTCATTTGGAATGCTATGATCAGAGGATATGCCAGAAAAGGCCTCTGCAATGAGACGTTTTCTCTGTACAACCAAATGTAGCAAACGGGCATTCAACTTGATAAATTTACGTTTGCCTGCATTCTTGGAGTTTGCATAGATTGGCAACAGGGGAAGGATATTCACGAGCATATTGTTAGATGTCGAATCGAGGTGGATGCTCATTTGGGTAGTGCTCTTATGTTGGCAGTGCTTCCTGATAGGAGCATATTGTTAGATGTGGAATCGAGGTGGATGCTCATTTGGGTAGTGCTCTTATGTTGGCAGTGCTTCTTGATAGGGTCAGGCAGTTGCATACAACGAGGTCCCCCCAGTTTTTAGGTCTGATACCTAATGGAAGATTATGGCCTGAGTCAGAGCATGGTTCTAATTTGGTGGTGGGACTTTTGGACACTAGAATATGGCCTGAGAGAAAGAGCTTCAATGATCGTGGGCTAGGACCGGTTCCTAAGAACTGGAAGGGTGAATGCCAGGAGGGGGTTGGGTTTTCTAAGAATTTATGTAATAAGAAATTGGTGGGTGCAAGGTTTTTCCCAAAAGGGTATGAAGCCATGGTTGGGGCTATGAACTCTTCTGTGGAATCCAGGTCTCCCAGAGATACAGATGGCCATGGGACACACACTACATCGATTGCTACTGGGAGGCATGTTTACAAAGCCAATATGCTCGATTATGCCAGTGGGATTGCGAAATGGATGGCGTCGAAAGCTAGGTTGGCGACATACAAGGTATGCTGGCAGTCTGGTTGTTTTTATTCATATATAGTCTCTGCATTCAATTGTGCTATAGAGGATGGTGTCGATGTGATTTCGCTATTTGTGGGTGGTGGGATTGTGCCTTATTATCTTGATACCATTGCAATGGGTGCATTTGGGGCAATGGAGAAGGGTGTATTTATGTCCACCTCAGCAGGGAATGATGGAATTGGGGGTTTGTCTGTTAGCAATCTCTCACCATGGGTAACTACTATGGGTGCAGGGACATTGGATAGAGATTTCCCTTCCGAGGTTAAGTTGGGTAATGGAAAAATCATCAAGGGAGTGTCTTTCTACAGTGGAAAACCCTTGGGTTCAGACTTGTTCCCCTTGGTGTATGTTGGGGACACTTCTCTAGGGGGTAGTAGGGATAGCTATCCGTCTTCTTTATGCATGGAAGGATCCCTGGATCCCAAGCTGGTGAAAGGGAAAATAGTGATGTGTGATAGAGGGAACAACCCCAAAATTTCAAAGGGGGTCGAGGTGAAGCATGCAGGAGGCGTTGGAATGATCCTGGCAAACAACGATTCAGATGGTGAAGGTCTTGTTGCAGATGCTCATATGTTTCCTACAAGTGCAGTTGGGACCAAAGAAGGAGAGGTTATCAGGCAATACATTGCTACCACCAAAGGGCCTGCTGCTACAATTTCAGGCCTAGGGATTGTTCTAGGTATAAAGCCTGCCCCTGTTGTAGCATCCTTTTCTTCTAGAAGACCCAATCCTGAGACTCCAGAGATTCTCAACCCTGATGTTATTGCTCCAGGTGTGAATATCCTCGCAGGATGGACCGGTGCAGTAGATCCATCGAGCCTTTCATCTGACAAGAGGAGAACACAATTCAATATCTTGTCTGGTACTTCAATGGCTTGTCCTCATGTGAGTGGAGTTTTTTCCCTTCTCAAAGGAGCACACCCACAGTGGAGCCCTGCAGCAGTAAGATCGGCTCTTATGACCATTGCTTATACTCAAGACAACAGAGGTCACAGGATGATTGATGAAGCCTCTGGCAATTCATCCACTCCTTTTGATTTCGGTGCAGGGCATGTACATCTTGAAAGGGCTATGGATCCTGGTCTTATCTACGATGTGGTTACTGAGGACTATGTCAGATTCCTATGCAGCCTTAATTATACCACAAAATCCATTCAGGTTATTACCTGAAAGCTTGCCTAGTGCCCCGCACGAAGAATAAGTCCTGGTAATCTCAACTATCCTTCGTTCTTTACAATTTTTGATCTCAGTCAACCCAAGAAGCTCTCAACTATCTTCTTTAGAACTGTTACTAATGTAAGCCCTCCTTGGTCCGTCTATAAAGTCAGGGTCATTCCTCCAAGGGGAGGTGTGACTGTGACTGTCAAGCCAAGAAAGATGGTCTTTGCTGAGGCAAACCAGAAACTGAGCTACACTGTCACTGTAACCACAAAGCCTATGAACCTTCTCCCTGGTAACGTAGACACACGCTTCGACTTCCTTTCCTGGACAGACGGGAAGCATGTTGTGCAGAGCCTGATTGCTGTAACTAGACAGGAACCTTATTAGGTCTGTTTTTCTCCAAATCCTGTACACATTGAAGATTTAATGGTCACCGACTGAAATGGAGTTTTTCTGCCCCTTTTGTTGATATACTTGCAGAAGGAGGAAGCATATCATTGTATAGGTGAGTAGTAAACAAGTATCCACATGTAGTTTCTCAGTTAATTTGGTTTTGCAATAGGGTAGTGCTTTGCGTTTTATTTGGGAGTCACTTCAATGCAATGATTGAGAGGATTCAACATTGGATGACAGTGGTTCCTGAGTGTGTGCAATGGAGAGTTTTAGCATAGGATGATATATATCTAATATATTTCCATGGATTCTCTATGTTAGATGTAGAGCTGTGTATACCTATCTATTAAGGTATCTGTTTGAATAATCATCATCGTAATGATAAATTATGTAATAAGAAGACTCAGCAGAATACTAATTTTATTGATTCTTCTATATGAATTAGGTGTTGAGAATATTACTTTTGCAGATTTGGTATGAATCAGGTTCAAAATTGGTCATGACCTCTTTTGAACAAGAAAGTTGCTTCATTTTTTTCCCTTTTCAAATAGGGTCACTTCTATTTATTGTTTCTTTCATTAATCAGGTGCCAAGGATGTTACTTTCCATAGCTTTTGTATGAATAAGCGTTGCAAAATTAATTATGAAATATTTTCAACATAAGAAAGTTGCTGCAATTTCCCCCTTTTTTTCAAATAAGGTTATCTTTACCGAGTCTCTATTTGGATGGAAGAAACAACTCTAGTCATTGTTTTCCTCATGCTTAGATAATTATATTGACAGGGAAATAATGACACAAAAAACATGAATGCAAAATGTGAATGCATGGATGAATATACAGGTTCGCATTTGACTTATACCTTTTACATATAAATGTTGTTCCAGTACAGAAATATTAATTCCCTCAAAAAAAAAAAAAACCACTGAAATTGCCTTTCCATTTTGGACTATTGCTTATGTGTTGTTTATGTTTCTCCTTTTTAAATCCTTTAGCCTATCTACTCCTTTTTAAATCCTTCAGCCTATCTACTGTTGCACATGAAGAATGTGAATGCTTAGACAAAATAAATTGTATTTATAAGAATGTGATTTTATGCTTTTTGAATCTTCCAGCATTTTCAGCAAAACCCAAGAAGAAATGTGGATATGTGGATATCTGATGAAGATGAGTTGCATTTCAAATTTATGTTTTTTTAATCTTCCAAACTTTTTAAATCACAGGGAGAATCTGGAAGCTTAGTTTTTAAAAATCTTCTCCGACCTTTCTCAAGGACAGTGGCACAAAATATGGATCTTCAACAAAGATGAGTAAAATTTCAGTTCTTGCTGTTTGAACCTTCTTGAGGTTTCCAAACCACAGAAAAAAGTTGAGGTGACCCTATTAGCACAAATTCAAATATCATAAATGGGTCAATGTCATTAAAAATGAGTTGAGAGTGAAAGTAAACACTTACTGAAAATTATGTGTGTGCACTAGGAGCTTTCGACCGGATTTTATGAACTTGACATCCTTATCATTCCAATAAGCAAGGTGATGTCTGAAGGCATGCTGATATTTCTTTTTCTTATAGCAGCTACTACAACTTGAAAAATTCCAGTGATGGGACTGCCTCGAGGAACCTTCTGTCTGTAAAATGGAGTCCTACACAGAAATAAAAGAGTTGCCATAGCCATAGACAATGTGACTATCCCGAATCCTAATCCCCAGCTTACATTCTCTTGCACGTAGCCAATAAATGTGACTGCTAAGGTAAAGCCAGCTGAAAGCCATAAAAACCAGTGGTTAAAGAAGGAAATCTTCTGAAGCATCTCGGTTTTGTCTTCTTCATCAAACTGGTCTGCCCTAAATGGTGTCAAAGATGGTTTGTGGCCACCGATCCCAACGGATATCAAATACAGAGAAAAGAAATAAACACCAACATTTGACTTGAGGGTTGCTAGAGACACTGACAATATCAGCAAAACTAATCCCTGCATCAAATAGAATGTATTGTAAAAGTACCCCAAATCATAATCCAAAGATTAAACAGAGAATGAAAAAAATTAGTGTCTCATGAAGAGATTATTAATCTCATAGAGAGAGACACACCATCACTTAAATGACATTAGATTTATCTTAAGAGACATGTCAGCAAAATAGTTAGGTGTTATACAAAATTTTGAAGCTAACTGAATCGAAAATATAAAATAAAAATAAATCTCTCAAATAAAAACAAAGATTTGAAATGGATAAAAAGACTTGATAACAATATTAACATCTAATGTGACATAGATGAATAAACTTGATAGGAGTAGTTATAACCTTTTATAGAATTTGAAACTCACCAAGATATAAATTGCTGAGGAGATGAGAACCATTTTGTAACGTCCACAGTAAACATCTGCTATAAATCCTCCTATTAGGGGTATAACACATGTGGTTCTTGTCCAATAGTTGACATTATTGATAGAAGTTGCAATCCCTTCGTGCAACACTGATGTTAAATAGAAGATCATGCTTAACGAAATGGAAATGTATGCGAGAGTCTCACATAATACAAATATTGCAGAATCCATGCACAACGTAATTAGATATGGAATCTCTTTAAAGTCTTGCCTGCATTCTCAGTACAGAGATGATGTTAATATATACATATAAAGACTTACCTAGGATGAAACCGGAAGCCTTCCATCCACCAGATTTTTTCTTCTGAACAAGTCCTTCTACCAGATCAACGGATCCATCTTTGATACTTTCAATTTTCTCATCGTTTCTTCTCATCTCTGGTTGCACTGGTGACTTATTGAACTGCACCAATTCTTTGAAGTGTTGGAATTTCATGACTATACCAAAAAAAACTTCTCTTCCAGGCTTCTTTTCTGAAATAATTGAAGCCACACTTCCAAGTATGAACCTAATGATGCTATTTATATCTTTAGTTACTGGGTTGCTCTTAAAAAAATGAGTTGGTAAGTATATCCCCTATCTTCACCCAAGGAATTATTGCTTTAATTACTTCAAAGTTCATTCTTAACATTCCATAAATATGTGCTAGAAAAATATCATAGTGCATAATCAGACCACCACTCTATGAAAGGCTTTACAACGTTTCCTTTGCAACATATGGTGCAATTGCTAGTTTTAACCATTTATAATATAAGAAAACTATCCAAAATACAAATGTCTTTCTCAAAGCATGCTTATTTACTAACATACTACATAATAAAAGAAATTTGATCGACACTATAAAGATTTAAGAGTTAGAAGAAGTAATGGGTGCAACATCTTTAGTGTTCAATGTAGAAGGCATTGGGAATTTTGTATCACATTGGAAGTGACTTTCTATATGAGCAATCATGGCCTTCAATCTTATCATGCAAAATTGTTGATTATGTTGAGCATGTTTGATGTCATTTAATATAGCAAATATTGTTTATCTTTTAATACTCTACTCAGAAGGGTCCTCATTTGCCAATGTAAAGAAATGGAATTGAGGTATTGATTCCTTCTTCCATTAGGATAAGAAAAGGATTAGGATCCCATTGTGAAACATCTTCCAATATCTTTGAGTCAGAAAAAGGCTTCTCTCTCCATAGCAACAGAGGCTTCAGGGTGACAAATTTCATTACGAGTGTCATGAGGAACAACAAAACAAAAAGTTTCAATAGCTCCCTATGCCTATCGCTAAGCTTGACTACAAACTTAAGGGTGACGATCTCTGCCTCCTCAGCAAGTTCTCATACTATACCTACGCATGTTGACTGATTAATAAAGGTACTCAAACTTAGGACAAAGGTTGTTAGGGGTTATAAAAGAATAACCTATAAGGATAAGATGCAGCTAGAGAAAATAGAGTTGCAGGCTAAACCATATATTTCAGTATGTGGCATAGAGATTAAAAATCAGAGCACCAAGGAATTCAAAGGCTTGAAGCTAAGTATTGGTGCACAGTTACCAGTGATATAACATAATCCCAACGTTAGCTATTATACAAACACTATAAGAGAAAAATAATTTTGTGCAAGATGAGACAGTAAAACAAACAAAGGAGATAAGAAGTACCCTTAACAAGAGGCTTGTTCACAAACTGGAAATGGGAAACTTACGAGTGTAGTGGAGCATCAATTCCTTAAGCAGTTGGGGAACCCTATCTTTCGCATAAATTGCTTTATCCAAATGTATGGTGATCCTTTGACCCTTTATCTATGCATGATGCAGGTCACCATCCAACCATCGCCACGAAGCCATACTTTTGTTGAAGCACCACCAATTCACAACCATTTTGGCTAAAAAAAAGAACAAAGTCATACTAGCAAAAGGAATAATAGAGAACACTAAAGAGAAGGTAAGCCAATCGAGGATGGCCCCTTGACACTAGTGGAGCTTTGAAAAGATCCCACCTACTTTAGGAGTGAGGGAAACCCGTTTTTTAAAACCTCTTGCACACTGAACTTTGTAGCATTGAAGCAAGATCCCACTTACCATGATTAATTAAGGTAAAGCTCACATACATGTGCATGTAAGGGATTGAGCATGCCACCCTCTTCATAAATTCCATGCTCGGTCATGGGGTGGTAGGTTTTCCCCTCACTTTCCAAAATTTCCTCATTTTCCACCCCCATCAAGAAATGATTTACGAAAAATTTAAGTGGGATTAGAAGATATATATATAGTTGTGTTGGAATTATGGTGGCTTTTTACAGTTGTGTTGGAATTATGGTGGCTTTTTACAAGTTTAGGTAAATTTGAGAGCCAACATTTAAGAGTTTTTATTTTAATAGGAGTAAAGGCATTCTTTATATACAAGAGAACGAAGAATTTAAAATATCTAGTATGAAAGTAGTTTGAAAAATGGATTAGAAGTATATGTGTTGGAATTGTGGCAGCTTTTCATAAATTTAGTTTAAAACTAGATTCCTAAAAGTGTTATTTTTATCAAGGAATTAGAAGATTATATATGTGTGTGTGTGTGTGTGTATGTGTTTGTGTGTGTATTTTTATAAATTTAAGTAAACTTGGGACTTTAAGTGTTTCTCTTGTAAAGGGAGTGGGGGCGTTAATTATATTTTTCTTCATGTTAAATATGTGTAGGATGATTCTTAAATGAATGTCTGTAGAAATATCCTTTATTCAAGATATTTGGATGGAAATTCTAGGTAAAACATGATGTGGATAAAAATTGTGTTTATAATATTTTAAAATAAGATATGATGACAAAGGATTTACTAGTTGATCATTCAACTCATAAAGAGCGAGAGGGTTTTGGAAAATTCCTCCAAAAGAAAATGACTTTGAGACCTCAGATTTCAGTCAAAACCCTAGATCTAGAAACAAGCTTGCATATTTCTCCTCTTCAAATGAAACCTTGATGCAAGAAGTCAATCAATAAACTCCCTAATTAGCTATTGGAAATATTCACAAGTCTTTGTTGTTCCCAATAGAGCCAAACAAAAATAATTTAGAAGGTAATTTGCAAAATTCTTTCTTAAGGATCAACGTAGCCTAGTGATAAAAGAAGATGAGGTTGAATACCTGCTACACAACATGGATTCAAATGTTTCATGCATGATCGATCTAGAAAAGCCTTTCCTTAACAATGATACACAATCCATGCTTGACCATAATGCAGATATTGCTCAGTTTGGTTTGAGTTCCTCAAATCCCCATTTAGTATTTCATACACAATTTTTCAAAGGTCTCCCCAAGATGGTCAAGGAGGATAAAAAAAAGGGGTGTAAGAGCATTAAGGCCTTTAAATTCAAGAAGCTAGAGAAAAATTAATCCTTTCATGAGGTATTTACTCCTCCTCAACCCAAAAAACCTTGAGGTTTTCATCTTGAATAATTAAAGAATAAGTTATTCTTGAATAGAGGATTTTATAGTACTTTTCGTTGATAGGTCAATATTGTTGAGAAATCTAGGGAATTAAGATTAAGTGATTTCTCTTCATTAGGTAACTGCTTGTGAATGGTTTTTACTTTCTTAGATTAGGACCTTATTTTACCTAGGTTATTAGTTTTCTTCATCAAACAACTACCAATGTATAAACCATAAAGAGACAAGGGACACAGAATGTAGGCTATCAGCTAGGGCCAAAAACTTTCCCACTTGAGAGGAAAACCCGAACAAATTATTCTTCTTATTGAGACTTCAATTGACGAATACCAAGACCATGACCTAGACCCTTGACACCATAGCCTCTCCAAGACCAAGCCACAAGCCTTCTCAGCTTAACCACTTCTTCCTTGAGTCAACAATGGTCAAACAACTATCTTCTTCCTCCTTCTCAGCCTTCCTTTAAATATCAGCTTCTTGCAATTCTCAGCCTATTTCTGAAGCCCTAATTGCAGCACGTGGGATGTGTCGTTACTTAGATTTGAGCCCTTGTTTTCTTTTCTTTATGATGGAGACTCCTTCTCCTTTAACTTGACTTTCATTCTTGACTAGACTCCTTCCTTAATTTGGCCGACCTTGATAGCTGAGATAACTTCAACCTTTCTTGTAACTAATGATATTTCCCCTCCCACGTGTGATGGATATCAACCCTAAAAACAAACCCAAACAACTTCACTCTCCCTTCCTTCACATTGAATATGAGCTTGTCTTCTTTTACCCTTTCACAATTATTCCTTGCTTCAGACCTTGACCGAACTTTTGTGTCTGAAATGAGGTCGAGTTGCCCTATTTATAGTGATTGGAGCATCCATAATAAGCCTACTTGAACTGTGGGTGAGCCGACATGTCCTTGGGTGCATCTTTATTGTTTCATTTAAGGTCGACTTGCTGGAGTTGCTTGAGCTTGGTTTTGGAGGGTATTTTGACTCTTTTAATGACACACATACATATGTAACATGCCCAGGAAGGGTCTTTCATACATGACATTGACTCTCTTTGACTTTTATGACTAGAGGACAAAACCTAAAGGTTCACAATGGGAACCTTAACTAAAACAAATTTCCTTGATCATGAAACCCATGATTCAAGTATTACAAAATAATTTTATTTTCTTCTTTTCATCAATTATATTAAATCACAATTACACATGTCATTATGAAGACCAAACCTAGTTACACTTTTCAACAAATATATGTATTCCTTTTATGATAAATGAGAATTTCTGAACATTGAAAAGCTCAGCTACATGCAATTTTTTTTGGTGATTAATGAAAGGCTCTTTTAATTCACAAAATAAAAAAATAAACATATTATAGTGTGAAAATGAATGTAATATCTTGTTATTTTTTTTAAAATTAAAAATAAAATTAATTAACCATGTTAGATCTAAGACTTTTGTGATCCATAATGTAGATGAAATGTCTTTCAGATTAATTACATCATTATGATTTGCTTGACGTTTCGAACCAACCAGCTAATGTGGTTCATCCTCAGGAAAAGGTGGAGAAACTAATCACTCTTGATGAATAAATAGTGGAGATGCATCATTACCCGAAAATAGCCGTTAAGACTAGGTGTTAAGAACTAGTCGTTAGAAAGTTAGTTAAGAATTAATATTAAATAATGAATTAATTAATTAAATTATATTTTTTATTAAAAATGGGTTAAGAAATTTTTATGCAAATGATTATTTAATTAAATTAAATATAATAGGAAATAGGAAGGAGTAAAATTAAAAAATAATAATAATAAAAATAAATAAATAAAAATAAAAATAAAATGAAATGAAATAAATAAATAAATAACATAAAATAAATAAATTGATAAAATAAAGTAAACTAAAATTAATTAATTAATTAATTAATTAAAAAAGAAAAAAGAAAAAAGAAAAAAAAGAAAAAAGAAAAAAGAAAAAAAAAAAAAATATATATATATATATATATATATATATATATATATATATATATAAACAAAATTACCTAGCGAGAACTGGGGTCCAACTCTTACTTAATTTCCAACCATCATCATGGTTGAGATTCTTAGAATGTCTTTCAATTCGATCGCCTCCCTTAATTTCCTATGGTGGAAGTGATCAACTTTGGAAACGATTTTGGAGTCTTCAATACAAACACGGTGATAGGATTTTTCCACATGCTCAGCAAGAGCTGAGGTACGACTAATTAATTAATTAATTATTTAATATTAATTATTAACTAAATTTCTAATGGCTAGTTCTTAACAGTTAGTCTTAACGGCTAGTTCTTAACAACTATTTCCAGAAAATGATGCATCTCCACTATTTATTCATCAAGATCGATTAGTTTCTCCACCTTGTCATGAGGATGAACCACATTAGTTCGAAATTTCAACCAAATCCTAATGATGTGATTAATTCGAAAGACATTTCATCTATATTAATTAACCTGTTATATTAAACAATGATTCCAACCTTAATTTCATATAATTAGATGATAATCATTTTTCAGTTAACAAATACAATTTTTTTTTTTTACAGAAGTTGGTCGTATTTTTTTGGTATTGGATGATTTGTATTACGGGCTTGGTAGTGAGCATGCAATCAAATGGTAAATTTTGACTTTCTAAATCACCATAAGTCCAACTTTAATCATGGACCTTTGATCTTAAAAGCATTCAATTTTTCAACAAAAATACGCTAGTAGAAGTTTGTTGTATAAAACTCACAAATTTTAGGTTAACCAACTTACAAAATGGAAAGTTAAAAATATCAAAGGTTAATAATTCCAAATATTAAAAAGTGGAGGGTCTATCCTCATCCATCACATATAGAAGCTATTTAATTTAGCAATCAAATGGGGGGGTTCTCTAAACCCTTGACTTAAAGCCTCATTGTACTTGCTTTTGAAATAGAGAATAAGAGCAGTCCCTCTAAATATAGGACCATTATGATTAGTGTGTTCTAGCTAAGTTATATAAAATTTTATTAGATAAGCATTAGAAAAAAGAGTTATAAGACTAGGTTAGATTTAGTATTTTTCATTCAACTTTACACCACCTTGTTACTTTTAGGATTACAAAAGAGAATTTCAATAATAAAGGTGATATTTTATGTTGTTTTGTTAACTTTGGAGAATATTTTGTCACGGTGTCCATAATCAATCTTTTGAATAGGTTAGAAGAGCTAAAACCTTCTTTCAAGTTGGGTGTTGTTGTGATAAGGTCATATGAAAACATTATGGCCAAGTTTAGAAACATTAAGGGATAATCATATGATCCATATTGGATAATTATATTATTTTTCATCCATCTTGATGCTTCGAGAGTGGAAAAAGTGGAGGAATCAGCTCTTAGGATCATTTTTACCGGCGAGACCCAGTTTGGAAAATTAGGATCTGAAACCTTTCGGGAGCATTTTGAGGCATAAAACAATGTTTTTTGGGGCTAAAAAATTTTACATTTTATTTTCACACCTTTTGTTCTTATCCCGCACACAATATCTTTCAAACGACACGAGAATAATGTCAATCAAAGTTTGTATGCGAAAGTTATGCCACTAAGAATTTGACCTTCCTGTTTTCACCACCATAATTTGAGAGGATGCCACATCAACCCCCATTATTCATGAGAAAGGGACTAGTCACATGATTATAATGTAGAATAATCTAAAAGAGTCTATATTGTAACTCTAATTATGAGGTAGTCAAACTTAACCACCAGTAGATTGTCAGGTTGTGTTATAATCGAGCCACAAGGAGGAAAAGGGGCTTTATTCCTTCTAATGTATTTGTTCCATAGCTAAGTAAAAATAACCAAGAGGGATAGGAGATAGAACACACAGAGTTGATTTTTGCATTGGAGTAGCCCACATGACACAGATCATACTTCTTTGTACTTGTAGACATTTTCTATTCAAAAAAAGGGAGCAGAGTAGCCTCACCTTCCAACTCGGTTTTTCTCTCGAAAGGGTTTCCCAGGTCATATCTTTTGTCAAAATGTGTGTGTGAGATTTTATTTCACTGTTCTCTATTTTATGCATAAATTTAATTCGCATGCATATATTGTTAACAATCATCTACATATCTAAAATGAAATAAAACTGTAATAATGTAGAATTTTAGGTTTTAAAAATAATTTTTTTAGATTTGTTGTGACAAACTGTCCAATGGAATATCCATGACAGTTTACATATCATCGGAAGAAATTAATTTAATAAATGAGTTAAGAAAAAAATACCTTTATCCCCTACCTTTTCTGGCATATGCATTAACAAGTTAGAGGATTGTTTGAAAGAAGCATGTTGTATTCGCTCAATTGTTGATAGTATAGTTATGATCATTCTTTGTTACGTTAATAATATTGTTCTAATCACAAGGATTCCCTATTATTTTGGAATGTAATTGAAATTCTTTATATATTTCTGCTCTAGTACGTGTATGATTGTTAACACTAACAAAATCAAAGTTATGATGATTAAATAAAAATAATAATTGAAATAATTTTGTTTAGGACCACAACAACATGAAGGAAGTGACTTGATACAAATATCTCAAAATTTATCTTCATCAAAAGCTTAACTCAGAGTATAGCATTAAGAAAATGAAAAATGATTGGCGGAAAGCTTATTATGGTCTTGAAAAAAATTGTAATTCAACATACCTTTATTTATGGGACAATAAGAAATTCCTTCATTAGATCATTGTTGCTCTTGTTATCTTACATGGTAGTAAATTTTGGGGCTGCAATATCTCTAGAGAATCACAAAGAAAGACAAAGAAAATCCAATTTTTTTTTTATAACTTATGATTCCAAAATTGAAGGAAATACACTTTATCTTATCCTCAAAGAAGTTAGTCTTTCCTATAATAACCCTAGCTAGATCCTTGTAATAAAAATGTATATTTATACTAGTGATGTGCATATAGAATGGTGCAAAGTATAGGGAAGGTGAATGTAATAACTCCATTGTAACACACCCCTCACTATCCATAGCCCCTACTAAGGGTAGAAGGAGGGAGTTACTATGCTGAACCAACCTCCAAAGTTTAGCTATGGAAATGAGGTCTAAAATTTTCGTTTTTTTTCCCACATTTCCAAAATACAAAACCAACAGTGTAATTATATTCATCTTATCAAGACCTTTTCAATGAACTAAAATTTTCCTCGACCTGCTTCCTAGATTGAGAGTTATGTCCATTTAAAATATGGCCTCTCAGACTTTGCTATTATATTAATAAAAAAAACATAGATACATGTTTTTTTCATAGTGCTTCCTGAGGCATGAGATCCTCTTCAATTGAATACGACTAGCAAAGCATGATTGAACATTCCCCATACAATCCCCAAAATACATTACCCATACCCAACTTTTGTGTCATGATCAATGTTATTTCCATAAACCCATTACAAACAGATTCTGTAACAAAATTATACTAAACATGATAGCCACAGTCAACATATAGACAATAAAAGACCCAATACATATATCAAAAAATGAACTAAACATCGTTGCCACAGCCAAGTCAAGACCAACAAGACTAATACCAAAAGTCAGAACCAACAAGACTAATACCAAAAGTCAGAACCAACACTTAGGTAGAGAAAAAATAAATCAAATGAAGAGACCAGAACCCCGTAGATTGGAATGAAGACCATCTTAAATGCCATCCAATTGCAATGACATCCTCCTCCATCACAGGTCATTGTCTGAGGAGGAAATTGTTGCAGGGACCCTCACACTTGAGCCTGGAGTACCCAATAGGTCCCTATTGTCTGATTCACAGGTAATATGACTTTTCACATGCACCATGTGGGAGTCAATTCCATCCAAACATAAACACTGGTTTTTGACCATTCTCTTAATGTCCTCTAGGGTGGCGAAGAAATTGTATCGCTCCACTTGCTTGTCCTTTAGAACCAGACCCAACAGGGCCTTCATTTTCCAATGAAGAGCCATTGAATTAAAATAATGATTCTCCTTACGCCTAGTGTGCCCAGGGTTGGGAACCTATACTGACATGTCCTCCATAATCTCATAGCCTGAATGTGACTTTCTTTCGACCCCTGCTTGAGTCTCAATCTTGCAAATTTCCTTCCTTGTATCTAGTAGGATAGCATTGAAGTAAGTGGAAATCAAATCATGAGCAAAAAGTCTTGATCTTTTCTGTCCCTATGGATCTGAACCACCTCCCCCCCCATCTACACCACATCCTTTGTCTTGGTGGCATATCTAGGACATGGGGATCACACCTCGAGTAGTTGCTGTGAAGTCATCTATCTGCAAAGAAACAAGAAAAAAGGACAAGTCGGCCTTCTAATGGACTAGGGTACCAACCCACGATATCGTCACTGAAACTCCAAACACAAAACTCAGACTCGATAAAAACCCCCAGGAGAGAGACAAAGGGCACTTCATCCTTGACCAATGACTCACTCTCGAATACCATTAAGCACAAGAGCATACGCTAATAAAATTTGAGACCACACCCACCTATGGGATGCGACCCCCCTCTATATTCAACCCCCAGTGGAAATGTCAGTCGCGAAAAAGGCCTCACACATCGACAACCAAAGAAGTTAAACTTGATAAAACCCACCCGACCAAACATAAATGAATTCAATAAGCCCCAAATTAAAATACATAGACCATATGGTAAATATCCCCAATCTCAAACCACAAGCAAAGATTGAAATTCTAGACCTAACGACATAAACCCTAAGACCTCAGACTGAGATACAATGATACAACAAAGGAAAGAACTACATGAAAAAAGAGAACAACTTGGGCCACTTGGCTACAAGAAGCGTTTAATGCCAACTCCAACCCACCGAAAAAATGAATTCCAGGCAACCATGCATGCACTATGGTAGACAAAATTCCTTGTTGATTCTTCCTCCTCTTGTGTCAACTAAAAAAAACCCCGCTCAACACCTTACTACCAAAAACCAAACTCAACACCACGCTCCTCACCAACACAGATTGATCAGAGCGCATGGAGCGGGAGGTCGATGGTCAACCTTTACCTCCACCCAAACGACCACAAAAGGCTAGACCCAAAACCACCATAGAACCTGAATATATTAAAAATGCCAACTGGAGGGCTACATGCATATGCATGAGGGGTAGGCCGCTTCTCCCCTCCTTAAATAACATCACGTTCTTGGGGGTGTTGGACATTGCCTCCAAGACCTCGTATCTACCACATTAACACGCCCATCAGGGATTTTCATAAACTTATTAAATAAAACATTTGAATTTATTATTCACTATATTATTATTCATTAAAACGCGTACATATTAAAATTTTATTTACGAGTATGAACATACTTTTTTATTGGTTTAATCAACTTTAAAAACATTTTTAAAGTTAAAATCTATAGATTAGACATAATTTCAATATTGAATAGATTAACAATTTATTTAATATATAATTTGTATTAATATTAATTCTAATGTTAAATATACTTATAATCTATTCAATATGAAACTATAATTATATCTTCACAATGAATTCTCAATTCTTAATCCCTCTCCTTAATATTTTACTCTAAGACTTCATAAAACTAAAATCAAAATAAACCAATTATTCTCATAATTGGTTAAGCTTACCTACTTAATATTATATTTGTGTTTTTTTTTAATGCATTTTTAATTTAATGAGTTTGGAAAACATTCCAAATAAATAATTATTTTTAAATATATTATTATTTAATTATTTAATTTCAATTTTTATTATCTAATAAACATTTAAAAATTCAAATAACCTTGGATGAATTCTCGAATGGGATGAGAGGAAACGGGACAAGTTGGGTGTTGACATGCGAAGCATTCCATATAGCAATTATGAGAGGGGATGTGCTAGACAACACCGTCTAAGTTTAATTAAGATAATAAGTTGGCAAGACTTTCACTATGTTCGCTCAATATTTGGATACGCTGCCGCCAACTCAATTCTAGAATTTCCCTTCACTTGAAAATAAGGGAGATCAACTCTTGATGTGATCATGATGACATCAATATAATTGGTTTAATGAACCTCAACTCCTCGATTCAGATGCAATTAGTGTGGGTGGCCTTCATTGCATGACCTTTTGATTTTGTTCTGGCCTCCACAATAATAGATTGGTTAGTTCCTTCTTATTTATTTTTCTTACAAATTGTCTTTTCCTCTTCACTTTGCGTGTTGCATTATCTCGGAGAGTTGGCTATTACCCCAACTCACCTTTCTTGCTCTGCATTCGATGCCCTTTCTTTCTTTCTATCAGTTCCTCCCACTCTATGTTTAGTCCTAGTTTTGAGTTGATGAAAATGCGTTGTTGGCATGTTAGATGTCAACACAATGGTATATACTATGAGGCTAGAGGTGGGATGTGAGTTCTTCAGCAGGATGAATCCTCTTCTAGTTGTTACCATGACTAGAACATGCCAAGCTCAATGAAGTAGAATGATATCTAGGCAAGGAATGTGTTCGTTTACCAGGTACTAATATTGCTAGGAAGTGGTTCTCTGAATTCCCAACATGGGTCACATCAAGGGTAAACAAAATCAATATTTGCACACAGTGGATCTATACTAACATAAGAACACCTTAGCTAGAGTGTTGTTGAACAAGAATGAGGCTAAGGATGAGATTCTTCACATGCTTGATGATCTCTAACTCTATATGAAGACCTTGGATCAACGCATGTGCAAAGGATTAAGGAACATATGGACCTCCCACCAAACCCTGGAAGCTCCCCTGGCTATGGAAATTAGTGAATAAAGATAGAGAACTCCAATTGTTTCTTTTTGTTTAGATTATTCATTTCATTTTTTGTTTATTATGATGTATTAGTTATTTAATTGGATAGTGTTGTTCTTTTAACTACCTTAATATTCTCTAGTTTGTCTTTTAAACATTATAGTTTCCATAATAACAGACTAAAACAAAGTACTACTTACTATATTCTAAAATACTAAATATAATTTGAGATATATTTTAGATTAATCACATATGAAGGATTGGGTCTAGGTTTCAAACCAACTAATGTGGTTCGTCCTCATGACAAAGGTGAAAAAACCAATCAATTATATAGAATAAATAGCAAGACCCAGCATGGTCCAGAGTTAGCATTTAGGAATTAACAACCTTAATATTTTCTAGTCTATCTTTTAAACATTTTAGTTTCCATAATAAAAAACTAAAACAGACCAATACTACATACTATATCCTACTTAAATACTAAATATAAAGATTTTCTCCTAATGAGAGAAAAAAATGAATGATATATATATTTCAGAATAATCACATCTGAAGAATTAGGTCTACGTTTAGAACCAACTAATGTGGTTCATTCTCAGGACAAAGGTGAAAAAACCAATCAATTTTATAGGATAAATAACAGATACACATCATGGTCCAGAGTTGAGAATTAGTTATTGAAAAAATTAAAAATAATATTTGCTTATAAACTAGTAATTAAGAACTAACAATGATATAACCATATTAATTGATAAATTGATTTTTAATAAAATAGTTCAAATATATAAATTTTAAATTTAAATTTAATAAATTAATTTAAATAAATATTTATAAATAAATAAGAATATATATATGAGAGATAATTTTCAATAAAATATAAATATGAAAGAAAATAATTTAAATAAAATGGATAAAAATAAAAATAAAAGAGAACAGAGGGCGAAATCAAGAAGAAAATATAGATTTCTTTTTTTCTTTTCTTAATTAATTAATTTGGGGGCAGCCAACAAAATTTCATGGTTCCATTCCAACGTGAACTTTTTTTCAATTTTAAGGTTTTGACCGGTCAAATCATGATCTCAGCCAAAATTTACGAGGGCAAACAGGTTCATAACTATCCAAAGAAGCCCCCGGAAGTATCCAGTTTCTGGTAAACGGAATCATGATTCCCGCCCAAAGTGATAAAGAGGGCAAACAGCTTCATAGCCGTGCGAAGTCCCTAGAACAATCTGGAGGAAGACTATTAGAACATTTGAAAAGGGCCTTCCAAGAATCCAGTGGAAGAGGATTAGAACCTTTGAGAAGCACCTTCGTTCTTGAACATTCTACCATCTCCCCCTGCTGCTATAAATTGCCAGCTATCCTTCCCCAAATCGCAACAACAAGAACTGTGCAAATCTTGAAAGATCAAACATTCGCAGTTAGAGAATCGATATTCATTGCAAGCATGTCTCTCATTCCTAGTTTCTTCGGCAATCGATCCAGCATCTTCGATCCATTATCGCTGGATTTATGGGACCCTTTCGAAGCAGGGAGGTCTCCATTTTTTAGGGATATTGGCCATTTTTCAAGAGATGATGCAACAGCCATAACCAACACTCAATTCGACTGGAAGGAAACTTCGGACGCGCACATCTTCAAGGCTGATCTTCCAGGTAATTCTCATGTTTCTTTCTACCAATTTACAGGGGTTTTGTTATTCTCGTCATTAATGGCCAATTGTTTGCTATTGAGAGCCCGGGAGTTATTTATTTTTTATTCACGGCAGGTCTGAAGAAAGAGGAGGTAAAGATAGAGGTGGAAGACGGCCGAGTTCTACAGATAAGTGGTGAACGCAAGAAGGAAGAAGAGCAAAAGAACGACAAATGGCACCGGATTGAGCGCTCTCGGGGAAAATTTCTTCGGCGTTTCCGGCTACCCGATAACGCCAAGGTGGAGGAGGTGAAAGCTACAATGGATAGCGGAGTGCTTACTGTCACGGTCCCAAAACAGCCTCAGCCTAGGCCTGAGGTTAGAGCCATCGAAATCACTGGTTAATTGAAAGAAAAATGAGCGGTAGGGACTGTTTGTTGAGCTCTACCATATATTCAGTCCCTCGTCAGAATGTGAGTATGTCTAAGGGCTTGGTTCTCAAAAATCATAGGAGTGTGATAAACTTATGGACGTACGGAAATGGCAGTGTTGATATAAAGTTTTGATGCCCTGTAATTGCATTTTTCTTAAAATTTAATGCATCAACTCTTTTGGCCTCCTCGATTCTCATCTATTTTTCCTTAAATGATGATTGGGGTGTTTTTTTGGGATGAATTTTACTTTTAACGTTTGAGCTAAATGATGATTGGGGTGGTTTTTTGGGATGAATTTTACTTTTAACATTTGAGCTAGTAACATTTAAGAATGGTTGAAGAATTACTTGATTTAATTCAATCACCATTTGCCAACGCTATGAATGATGTTGCTCCTTTAGTTTCTATCCAATTAGTTATGTAATAATAATAATAATAGTTTAATTTCTAGCTTATGGTTAAGCTAGACATACATTTATACCTACATTCATATTACCTACATTCATATTGATATATGATATATGAAACATACCTACATTCATATTGATATAACTAATAATAATAATAATAGTTTAATTTCTAGCTTATGGTTAAGCTAGACATACATTTATACCTACATTTCATATTGATATATGAAACCGTATGGTTACTTATGTAATAATAATAATAATAATAATCTAATTTTAAATATCCATATTGATATCCATGTGAAACCTTGTATGGTGATGATCCCTTAGATTCTATCCCATCACTGTATATGTTTCCAACGACTTTTGAAGCATTCATCCATATTGATATCCATATGAGACCTTGTATGGTGATGATCCCTTAGATTCTATCCCATTACTGTATATGTTTCCAATGACTTTTGAAGCATTAAAGAGGCTCCACCTATGTCATATATTTGTCTTGTTGGAGAGCATTAGGTTATTTAGAGCTAATCTTGTCAACCGGCCACAATTTTGAAAACATTTAATGATGATGACGTCAATGTTTCCTTTCTAGGTTTCATTTCCTATTGATATAGGTGATTTTGAAAACATTTAATGATGATGCATGGAAACGTCATTGTTTCCTTTCTAGGTTTCATTTCCTATTGATATAGGTGGACTATTGTGGATTACAATCCTCTGGACTCTTTAGGGCACAATTTGTCTTATGAGAATGGCCTCTTTGTTTCTTTGTTTTTTTTAGTGAAATGGTTTTACTATGCAATTGATTTCAAAGTCAACACTTGAAATGAACATTTCAAGTGGAATGGTTTTACTACGCACTTGATTTCAAAGTTGAACATTTGAAATAAATATTTCATTTCTCAATATGATTGCAAAGCAACACATTTCATTTATTAATATGTTGTTTTGCATTGAAGGATTACAAAACAACACATTTCATTTATCAATAATTACAATGTTGTTTTGCATTTGATAGCATGGTGTTAGGGTTTTCATTGATTTTCATTTCAGGGTTTTCATTGATTTACATTTGATAGCATTGGTGTTAGGGTTTTCAAATGCATTTTTTATGGATAACTTTACTTTCTTTGCAAATGTGTTTCATAACTTTGTCTATTATATATATTAGATCCATCTTAATTTCGAATCTAGCAGAGAGGAATCAAATCTCTTAGAGATAACAAACATTTATAAAAGTAAAAAGAAATTTGCTTCTTCTAGGAGCTTGGCAGATTTAGAAGTTAAGATGGATCTAGGCTGGTATAATATATATCTTTTTTCATAGTGAAAAGAGATTTGCTCTCTCTAAGAGCTTGGTAGATTTAGAAGTTAAAATGAATCTAGGTTGGCATAATATATATGTATTTCATAGTGAAGTCCCTCATATATTTTTAATTATTTTCTTATTAATATTTTTTAAAATATTACGTATCAAGTGCATTGAAAGAATTACAAATATCTATCATACATTGAATTAGAAAGCAACTCTTAATGAAAAGTGAAAATATAAGAATTATATCAATTTAAATTGCATTATTTTTCTCTATATGGAGTAGATATAAAATTATGATATTTAATATGTACATTGAAATATTTTACTTGTGATATTTAATATGAACATTGAAATATTTTACTTATTTTTTTTAGTAAAATATTTTTTGTTATTAATATATTCTTGTTTTAAATATTACATATAAAATGAATTACACATCATGGAATATCAACAATACTATTCCATATTAAATAGTTAAGAAATTATATTTCTTCCTCATATTAAAAAGTAGATTTTTTTTTTTTTAAAAACTCATCTCCATATGAAGCTTTGAATAAATCACATTTTTTTTCTTATGATATATTTTTTTTCTTATGACACTTCATCTTTATATAAAGTTATGTAAAATTAAGGTTCAAATAAATATTCTAATTATAACCAACATTATATTTTTTGTTATTACTATTTTTAATTTGTTAATTTGACGAATTATTTTATTATTTTTAAATGTAACATGAGAATATCTCTCCCATAATTTTTAATTTTCTTTTTTTAATATAATGTTACATCATAATATCTCTCATATTATTTGTTTTTTATTAATTAACCTACATATTTTTAAATTTTTTTTTATATAATGCTAAGTGACAACATCTCTCTTATATATTCTTTATTTTTCATTAATTAAATGACATACGGTTTTAATTTTTTTAATTTAACATTATATGACAACATCTCCCTCATGTACTCTTGGCACAATGACAACATTTAGAATTCTTATTCACAAGACTTGTCATTGACATCACTTGTTGATCTTATGATTGCATTTTCCATTTACTCTTTAACTCTTAGTGTTTCATTGTTGGTCAAGACATTTGGATAATGCCTCATCCTTTAAAGATTGGTTATTTAGGGTCAAGTATGCCTTTAAATATAATTGAGATTTTCTAGCCATCTATCCTAATGGCATTCTCATCCTCAAATCTAGATCAAAATCTTCACTCCATTATGGAGTATGATTAGTTTACTTTACCCATGCACTATCAACCCTCCTAGTTCTTATGGCTGAGTTTGAATGACTATGGGAAGATATGTATTATCACTTATTTCTTCTTCAATTGAGAAAGATAAAGGTCAGCACAAAAATATTGATTTCCTCTTAAGTGATACCAATAGATCACTCTAACTTATTCATCACCATGACTCATTTCTTATTTCTTCTTGAACCAAGAAAAATAGAAATCATCACAAAAATATTGATTTCCTCTTAGGTGATACCAATAGATCACTCTAACTTATTCATCACCATGACTCATTTCTTATTGAAGATAAAGATTGAAATACAAAGATTTATTTCCTCTTAAATGATACCAATAGATCACTGTAACTTATTCATCACCATGACTCATTTCTTATTGAGTTGGAAAAGATAAAGATTATTCATCACCATGACTCATTTCTTATTGAAGATAAAGATTGAAATACAAAAATTTCTTTCCTCTTAAATGATACCAATAGATCACTCTAACTTATTTATCACCATGACTCATTTCTTATTGAATTGGAAAAGATGGAGGTTGGAATACAAAGAATTATTTCATCTTTTATGTGATACCAATATGTCATTCAAACACGATGTTCCCAAAAATGAGAAATTTGGTGAATATCAGAAAAACAATGCTTATTGATATGTTTATGAAACTTAACATAGTCGAGAACATATTGATTAGGAAAAACTGTTCTCCTAATGAATTTGAACTTTACGACAACATAGTTCATTAGGTGATACGACAAAAGAGAAAGCATCAATCGTTGGATTGTTAACCATGAAATCAAAACATAAGTTTTTTCAATATAAAGTATAACAAATTAATTTGAAGAAAGTGGCTACTATCAAGGTACAAAGAGAAAAATCGCTACATTAAAATATCTTCTTGTTTCCCTTGAAAGAGTGGGTTTCCATTCTAGTATCTATGGATAATAAACAAGGTATTATATGCCTCTACACTTTATTCAAGGGACATAAATAAACCTTGTCGAAATAATAAGTATGCTGCCATGTTCATTGATCAAATCAAAGATGATGCATTGATAAGAAAAAAATAATAATTTAAATGTCGCGTTATATGTTTTAATTATTATTTAAATTATAAAATATAATGTAATTATGCAAAATGAAAAATATAATGTAAAATGTAAAATATATTAGCAAATTTATAAAGTGTTGAGAGATCAAATTTCTTAAGGTGTAATTTTTTTTTCGAATGTAAAAATTAGAAAATGTTTGTATCTCAAGGGATTTGACCCCTCATGAAACTTGATAAATCCGGAGGATGAATCTACGTTACTTTAACACACACAGATATAATTTTTATTTTATTTGTTTTATTTTTATGCAATTTGACTGAGTCAAAATTCTTACATAACATTAAAACATCTCTTTTATACTTAGCTCAAGAAATCCCTTCAGTGTAATAAAATAAAGTGGGAGTGAATATCCATGGTTAAGAATCATGTTGTATTGTAAATTTATTGTAAGTATTAATTTTCCATGTGCTTATTAATTAAATTTAAATATGGTTATGGAATCATTGTTAGTCATTGTCAAAGAAAGAATATAACAATTGATTATTATTGTTGGAGATTTCTGGAATAAAAATGTGAAATATTTGTGATTCGTCCAACGTTTCGAACGTCAACTCCATCCATCACCAATGACCAAAGAGCCTCGTGAGTAAACGAGTGTTGAAGAGCCTATTAATGGTAATAAGTAAATTATCCTTGATGGGGGTGACAGATCTGTGGATAGGTGTGGGGATTCACCGGTGTACGAAGCACACCTAGATTCCACGCGCACAAGGCAATCATATTAATGGTGGTTGGTAGATGAGTTAAGACCCAGCAAGTGGGCTCTCCTCTCGCGGGAAATGTCGCTATAAGCCTCTGAAATTCTATAATTTTTCTTAGTGTTTGGTGTTGGGAGATGAAGGTTGGGTCTGTAGATAATTTGGGGTCTGAGTTCTAGTTTTCCCAACAACAGCCATGGCTCTGGGAAGGTGAGGGAGAAGCGATATGGAAAGGTTCGGCGCATGGTGAGCTCTGTGGGATCTTGACATGCTAGTGACGATTGTGATTCAATGGCTCCACTGGGTGTCTGGTTTTTGTCAAGTGCTTTCTATATTCCTCCCGCGAAGATTGTTTTGGGATTAGGAACACGTTTTTGGTCCCTGTATCTATGGCTCTTCCCTAGCACGGTGTTGAGTGGGGTGCATTTTCAAGTTAGCTTTATGGGCTCTGGTAAGTTAGTTATGGTTCTTCTGGTTTCAGGTCATCCCCTGGGGCGGAGGGACGTCGCTTCTTTCGGTGGGCGGAGGACGTCTGATGTAAGGAGGCTTTGGGGTGGTGAGAAGATCAGTGGGAACCCGGGGTCCTAAGCTTCCAACCTTGGGTTGTTGGAATCTGTTATTGGGCTCGATTCTATCTTGTTCAACTTAATTTGGTATTTTCCGTTTCGTTGCTCACTTTGCAGGTCTTATGGGAAGTCTTGTGGTCTCGGTTCTTTGCGCACATTTTGGGTTATAAACCTTTGGCTCGCCCACATGACTCACCAAAGGCGAAGTCCACGACATGAGGGTTCTGCTCCTAAAATTTCATACCACCAGCCCCACGATGATGGCAACCATTCATCCTACGATGACGCCTCAAACCAGGATTCAACAATAGATGTGTCCATGTCTTTGACTCGCTCTCTAGAACAAGTTGTCGTGTCAGTCACCCTGGACACGGTTGTAGACCAGTTGCACCACATCCAATTGAACATAGATATCATGAGGGACCATCGCTATGCGGACCAGAACGAAATGGTGGCTTATATAAATGATGTGCAGCATGTCCAAAATGAAATCTTGGATAATCTAAAAAACCTCCACCTCCACCATCGGCGTATTAACGACCATCTCTGCACCCTTGAGGCGAGTGTTACACGTCATTTTGTCACCATAACATTTGACTGTTTATATGGGTCTATCACCATCCATATCATGTTCCCTCAGAGGTAAAACACTCATGTTCCTGAATCAAGTCTTGGAAATTGGAGAAAATTCTGTAAAACCCTAAAATTATACCTACGTGGTTTTTCTAGCCTTTCCATGTGCATGCACTGATGTTCCGTCCATAAACTGCGGCGAATCCTGCACTTTTTTCCACTAAAACCTGTGTACCCCCGTGAAAAGCAAGTAAAAGAAAAAAGTAAGTGAACCGAACAAACCAACCAGAATCTTCCTCATCCAAATAGCCTCACGTGCAGCTAAACTTGCTGCCATGTATTCTGCTTTCGCTGAACTGAGTGCCACAGATATTTGTTTCCTGTTGTACCAAGAAACTGCCAAATATTTGATACTGAAAATCCTTCTTGATGTGCTCTTTCTGTCTATTGGGTTTCCTGCCCAATCTGCATCAGTGAATCCATGCAACTTCACTTCATCCGTCTATTTGTACCATAAACCATACTCAGATGTGCCCCTGAGATATCTCAGGACATGCTTGCCTGCCTTCCAAAAGAGCTTGGTAGGCTTAACCATTGCTTGTGAAAGTTGGTTCACCGCATAACATATGTCCGGTCTTGTATTGACTAAATACATGAGCGAACCCACCAACTGTCGATAAACAGTGGCATCCACTACCTCTGTCGATGTAGCATCCTATTTCTTCCAATTTCCTAGAAGAGGAGTGTCGATAGGCTTGCAGCCTTGCATGTGAAACTTCTCCAGTATCTCCCAGGCATACTTGCCTTGAGACACAAACATTTCAACTTTCCGCTGCCATATTTCCAATCCAAGGAAATAATGAAGGATGCCCAAATCCTTCATCTCAAACTCCTTTGCAAGATCTGCCTTGCATGAGTGTGTCAACTGCTCATCACCTATTAGTATTAAATCATCAACATAAATTACAATGATTAAAAGCTTACCCTCAAACACTATCTAGTACAGGTTTGCATCTGCCTTACTCTTGGTGAAGCCAAGTCCAGTGAAATAGCTGTCGATCCGAGTGTACCAAGAACGGGGTGCTTGATTCAGCCCATACAGTGCTCTTTTGAGCCTGCACACATGCGACTCGCTGCTGAAGATCTCAAATCCTTCATGATGCTCAATGTACACCTCTTCCTCAATGATCCCATTAAGGAACACAATCTTCACATCCATCTGATGAATGTGCCAACCCATCTGCGCTGAGAGAGTAAGGATGGTATGTATGGAAGAATACCATGCAACAGGTGCAAAGGTTTTTTCATAGTCAATCCCCTTAATCTGTGAGAAGCCCCAGGCAACAAATCTTGCCTTATACTTCTCAACACTCCCATCAACAGCTTGCTTTACCTTGTAGATCCATCTTGATCCTACAACTGATTTTCCCACCGGCCTTGGAACAATCTCCCAAGCACTGTTTCTGACAATGGAGTAATACTCCTCCACCATGGCATCTACCCATGTGGGCTCCTGCACTGCTTCTTCGAAAGAAGATGGATCTGTCACGATACACTTGCTCATAAGAGCCATATATCTAGTATATTGGTCACTTGACTATCTCTGTTTGCGTTGTGATGTAGGGACTCCTACATTCTGTGCTGCATCAAGCTTCAGTCTCTCAGCTTCTGTGGTACACTTTCTACCTTGTCTGATGTTTGGTTCTGCATGAATGGACTCCTCCACTCCATGAATCTCCTCCTGTGGCTGATCCACATCTAGAGGCTCATCTTTGGGAATAAGAAGTTCCTCTTCTGCATGCAAGTGTAGCTCCCTCTCAAACGACAACTTCATGGCTTTCACCTCATTGAATTTTATATCCCGTCGCACAACAGTCATCCGACTATCTGGCAAATACACACGATAGTTATGGGGTGTTTTTGTGTACCCAAAAAATATTCCAATTTCCGTAGTCGGCTCCAGCTTCTTCCTGGTGTCCTTCGTCACATGAATGTAAACAGGTGAGCCAAAAATCTTCAAATGAGAAATATCAGGCTTCTTACCAGTAAAAGCTTCTTTGGGTGTACTCATGCCAAGTATTCTATGAGGACAATGGTTTTGCACATAAACCGCAGTGTTGCATGCTTCCACCCACAAGTGCATCAATAGACCCTAGTCATGCAGCATCGCTCGTGCAACACCCATGATCGTTCTGTTCTTTCTCTCCGTGACCCCATTCTGCTGTGGGTTATGAGGCGCTATGAGTTCTCTTCGAATTCCTTCTTTGCTATAGAAGTGTTTTAATTCGCCCGAGATGTATTCACCACCATTATCGCTCCGTATAGCTTTCACCTACTTCCCCGACTCTTTCTCCACCAATGCCTTGAACTCACAGAACTTTGAGAACGTTTCACTCTTCTTTTGCATGAAGAAGATCCAACATCTACGAGAAAAGTCATCAACAAATATCACATAATACCTGTGTTTTTCTGTTGAAGCAACCGAGAATGGTCCACACACGTCTGTGTGAATTCTCTCCAAGATCACCAAAGCATGGTTCTCCTTCTCATGAAAGGTGGTCTTCACAAACTTACCCATTGTACATCCTTTGCACTGATCTGAATGCGCAAGAGTACCCTTGGGAAGTCTAGCAGAAATTTGCTGCAAAATCTTCAAAGCACCATGGTGAAGATGGCCCAATCTCTTGTGCCATAATTCGCCCTCATCCTGGCTCACCACTTCTTCTGATTTTCCCACCATTGCAGTGCAACCATCTACCTCCAGCTTGTAGAGATTCTTAATTAGAACCCTTATCTTCTTGGTTTGACCCATTTTTTTATGTCGAAGGAAGGCTTTTCCCTCACTGAAAACAACATCATAACCCTTTTCTTCCAACATTGTGACTGAGACCAAGTTCTTCTTCAGACCTGGAACATGCATGACATTCTTCAACAGGAACGGATTACCGGACTCCCTCTCAAAGGTAATGGTCCCAATGCCAGTCGCACTGTACCAACCATCGTCGCCCATCTCTATATGCATTTGGAGGTCCTTCTCCTCCAAGTCACTAAACAACTCTTTGTCTCCCGTCATATGGAGAGACACACCACTATCAAGATACCACACCGATCCCATGTAGCTTGAAACCAAGCATGCGATCAAGGAAAAATCTAGCTCAAATTGCGAGGCTAAGGCCTGTCCAGCTGCAGATCCAGCAGCTTGCTTATTCTTCTTCTTCTGTGGACAGTTAGTGGCGAAATGTCCATGCTCGTGACAGTGAAAACACTTCACTTTGGACAAATCCTGCTTCTTGCCTTTAGCACCGGATTTTGAAGAAGATTTCTTCCCCTTCCCTTTCCTTGCTTTGGCAGCCAAAGCGCAATTCTCTTCATCTTCATTATTCGATGAAGATCCATCCCTGGTACCCCGCCTTATCTCCTCCTGCACAAGATCTGACCAAAGTCGCTCCCATCCAGCAGTTTCTCTCGTCCATTGACAGAGTCTTCGTAACTATGCCAACTCTTCGGAAGCCCAAGGAGAGCCAAGCTCACCAAGTCTTAATCATCAACAGTAACCCCCACACTTCCCAGTTCATTCTTGCATTGGACAAACTTCATGAGGTATTTTGGAATATTGTCGCCTTTCTCCATTTTTATTTTTTTGAGCTTGTCTTTAAGCGCCAACTTCCTCTGGTCACTTCTGCTTCGGAACAAGTCTGTCAAAGCCTTCCACATTAAGAATGGAGTGGCTTTCCCATGAAGGTTGGACACAATATGGTCCTTCACACCTTCCAACAGAATCCTCCTCGTCTTTGCAGTCTTCTTTTGCCATGCATCAATTAATGCAGCATCGCTAGATCCCAACTTAGGAACATTGCTATCGATGAAATCCTCTAGCCCATTATCCTCCAGCACAGCCTCCATCCTATCCTTCCAGGCTATGTAATTCGAGCTCCCATCAAGGGCATACTCCAATCTCAACCCGTTGAAAGACATTTCAATGTATACTCGATTTCTGCACCAAGAATCTTTTGTAGCAAATTCGAATTGTCCACCAGCACAAAATCACTTCACAATTGCAATCTTCAATCAACAATGCTTTGATACCATGTAGAAGTTATATGCACTAAGCATGCATATGTCCTTGATTCACCTGATCTCACACTATTTAACTTTATGCAAAATACTAAATCAATTCCACTTGTTAATCTTTTGCGAAAAAATTAATTTCACACACATGTGAAGCATAAACAAAAATATTCAATCGCACATAAGACAGTTTTTAACCGGGAAAGCCTGAAGCTGAAAACCCCAACTATATATTATGTAACATGGAGATCATATGACGATATCATACAAGCATACAAAGCTTATCACAAGCTCTCAGTACAGTACAATCCTCATAAACTAATCAGGCCCAATCTTGCAAATCCATGCACCGATCTATGCCACCTACTAGCCTGCCTCCACTACGCAATCTCTGCTGAAGAATAGCTCTGAATGAATTCGAATTACTCCATCCTTGACTGCGAAATCCTCATTGGCATCTCCACTGAATGTGTGATGCAATCAATGCATCACTATAGTCACAACAGATAGTCTATCTTGCCCTTTCACCTATCTCCCCACTCGTCTCCACTGAAACTGCCATGCACTGTAGTTAACTGTTGTATTGTTCAGTTGATTAATGAGTTATTATTTGTGAATTAATTAACTAATTAATTCACTCCACTCTCACTAGTGTATCAATCAGGTAGACTATATACAACTAGCTCAACTGAGTCTAAATGAGTTAAACTAAATACAACTCCATAACTACTTCTTCCAACTGTGTCACAACTCTGCCACTTGAGTTCTGATTGAGTCCTCCATGCATTAGCTCCAGTAAACCCTTAAGAATAGCGTAATTCCTTTTGTCAGTTGATGTGCCACATCTGTGCACTGAACTGAAGTGCTCCAAGAGAATAAGTTGTTGTTTAGAGTTTGATTATTATTAAGAGCTAATAATAATCAACATGCATCTATTTTTAGATTGATGATCTATAAATAGACTTCGCCCAATATTCTAAAAATAGAATTTCATCTATTTTTACAGCTTGATCAACCATCCACAAATAGCATCCCGCAACTTCTGAAATATGATCATCATGTCTAAGACATAGTCTAAAAATAGACTTGCACCAAAAATAGCCTCCGGGCCCACTTAGTGAAAGTGACTCTTTTCACTAAGCTCATCATCTTGTTGAATCTCAACAGAAGTGATCTACTTTGGCAACGACTTTGGAGTCTTCAATGCAAACATGGTAACAAGATTTTTTTGCATGTTTAGTAAGAGTTGAGGTATGGCTAATTAATTAATTAATTATTTAATATTAATTATTAGCTAACTTTCTAACGGCTAGTTCTTAACAGCTAGTCTTAACGACTAGTTCTTAACAACTATTTCTCAACAACTATTTCCGGGAAATGATTCATCTCCACTATTTATTCATCAAGATCGATTAGTTTCTCCACCTTGTCCTGAGGATGAACCACATTAGCTGGTTCGAAACGTCGACCAAATCCTAATGATGTGATTAATTCGAAAGACATTTCATCTATATTAATTAACCTGTTATATTAAACAATGATTCCAACCTTAATTTCATATAATTAGATGATAATCATTTTTTAGTTAACAAATACAAAAAATAATTTACAAAAGTTGGTCGTGTTTTTTTGGTATTGGATGATTTGTATTATAGGCTTGGTAGTGAGCATGCAATCAAATAGTAAATTTTGACTTTATAAATCACCATAAGCCCAACTTTAATCATGGACCTTTGATCTTAAAAGCATTCATTTTTTCAACAAAAATACACTAGTAGAATTTTGTTGTATAACACACACAAATTTTAGGCTAACCAACTTACAAAATGGAAAGTTAAAAATATCAAAGGTTAACAATTTCAAATATTAAAAAGTGGAGGGTCTATCCTCGTCCATCACATATAGAAGCTATTTAATGTAGCAATCAAATGGGGGGCTTCTCTAAACCTTTGACTTAAAGCCTCATTATACTTGCTTTTGAAATAGTGAATCAGAGCAATCCCTCTAAATATAGGACCATTATAATTAGTGTGTTCTAGCTAAGTTATATAAATTTTTTTTAGATAAGTATTAGAAAAAAGAGTTATAAGACTAGGTTAGATTTAGTATTTGCCATTCAACTTTACACCACCTTGTTACTTTTAGGATTACAAAAGAGTATTTCAATAATAAAGGTGATATTTTATGTTGTTTTGTTAACTTTGGAGAATATTTTGACATGGTGTCCATAATCAATCTTTTGAATATGTTAGAAGAGCTAAAAGCTTCTTTCAAGTTGGGTGTTGTCGTGATAAGGTCATATGAAAACATTATGGCCAAGTTTAGAAAAATTAAGGGATAGTTAGATGATCCATATTGGATAATTATATTGTTTTTCATCCATCTTTATGCTTTGAGAGTGGAAAAATGGAGGAATCAGCTCTTAGGATCATTTTTACCGGCGAGGTTTGGAAAATTAGGATCTGAAAACTTTTGGGAGCATTTTGAGGCATCAAACAACGTTTTTTGGGGCTAAGAATTTTCCATTTTATTGCCACACCTTTTTTTCTTATCCTGCACACAAATACCTTTCAAACGCCACAAGAATAATGTCAATCAAAGTTTGTATGTGAAAGTTATGCCACTGAGAATTTTACCTTCCTGTTTTCACCACCATAATTCGAGAGGATGCCACATCAACCCCCATTATTCATGGAAAATGGGCTAGTCACATGATTATAATGTAGAATACTCTAAAAGAGTCTATATTGTAACTCTAGTTATGAGGTAGTCAAACTCAACCACTAGTAGATTGTCAGGTTGTGTTATAATCGAGCCACAAGGAGGAAAATGGGCTTTATTCCTTCTAGTGTATTTGTTACATAGCTGAGCCAAAATAACCAAGAGAGATAGGAGATAGAGCACACAGAGAGGATTTATGCATTGGAGTAGCCCGCAGGACACAGATCATACTTCTTTGTATTTGTAGACATTTTCTATTTAGAAAAAGGGAGCGGAGTAGCCTCACCTTCCAACTCAGTTTCTCTCTCGAAAGGGTTTCCCAGGTCATATCTTGTGTCAAAATGTGTGTGTGAGATTTTGTTTCACTGTTCTCTATTTTATGCATAATTTTAATTCACATGCATATATTGTTAACAATAATCTACAGATCTAAAACGAAATAAAACTGTAATAATGTAGAATTTTAGATTTTAAATATAATTTTTTTAGATTGGTTGTGATAATCTGTCCAATGGAATATCCACGCCAGTTTACATATCATCAGAAGAAATTAATTTAATAAATGAGTTAATAAAAAATTACCTTTATCCTCTACCTTTTGTGGCATATGCATTAACAAGTTAGAGGATTGTTTGAAAGAAGCATGTTGTATTGGCTTGATTGTTGATAGTATAGTTATGATCATTCTTTGTTACGTTAATAATATTGTTCTTATCACAAGGAGTCCCTATGATTTGGAATGTAATTGAAATTATTTATATATTTCTGCCCTAGTACGTGTATGATTGTTAACACTAACAAAATCAAAGTTATGATAATTAAATAAAAAAAATAACTTGAAATAATTTTGTGTAGGACCAAAACAACATGAAGGAAGTGAATTGATATAAATATCTCAAATTTTATCTTCATCAAAAGCTTAACTCATAGTATAGCATTCAGAAAATGAAAAATGATTGGTGGAAATTTTATTATGGTCTTGAAAAGAATTGTAATTTGTTGTGAAACTAGCTCCAAAAAGAGAAGAAAAGAGATATCAATGCCTTAGAAATAAGCCACTTCGAGGGGGAAACCTCCAATACATTACATGAATGAACAATTCTTGGATGATACAAATGAAAAAACCTCCTTCTATATGTAGGAGTCTGGGGCCACAATATAATCCTAGTGGGGCCATAATGTAATCCTAGCTGACCTAACAATAATAATGTAAGGGCACAATAATAACAATATGGGGGTTACAGGGGTACAAAAATAACAATAAGTGGGGCTACACTAACATAATAAGGGACTACACTATTAATATAGGGACTTAACACCCTCTCCTTCAAACAAGTGTTGTCCTCAACGCTTGATTATTTCTTGATGCTTCTGTATAAAATTCTCATCCTCCCATGTGGAATATTCTACAGGAAGGTTCTTCCACTTGCTGAGATAATCTGAATTGATCGTACTTGTCGAGTTCTTGTTTCTGTGACTGCTTCATAACTTCTTTCAATGTGATGTTGATCTTCCTATTGTTTCATTAGATTTTGCACCGAAGTTAGGTTATCCTTTGAGAGTTGGAGAACTTGTTGTTGATGCTCGATTTGATCTTCCACTAATTTATCATCCATATTAGCTATTATTTGATCCTTCAAACCATCCAAATTAGCCTCCATTTATGCTTTTAAACCATCTATGTCATCTTCGGTTGCTCTTTGTAAGATCGAAATTTGTTGCACTTGGTACCGTAATTTTGATATCTCATACTGCAATTCTTCCTCTTCATGCGTCATAGTATAGATTTTTGAGGTCTTAATGGGTATGGAATTATTTTTTTGAAGCATTATAGAATCCAATACTGATAAAAATTCTAAAATATGCCCTTGGAATCACTTCAAACTGTTTTTTCAAGAAAACGTTATGCAATTTTAAAACCAAATACACACCTTTTTCTTGCTTTTGAGGAGCTCGATATTGAAATTGAATTATCTCTGTGATTGCGGATCTTCAATATCTGAAATTTTTCCCCGCGATATCCCTCTAAATCCTCTTTCGAATGCCACAGGTCTGAACTGATTTGGATTCTTCAAGACAAAGTTATGTCCAATCTCCCACAATGACCTAATTATGGACTTGTTCCATAGATAAAACTTGTATGACTTTCCACGTGCCATTTTTTTCTCCTTAGGTTCTGAAATTGATACAAAAGAAACTACAGTCTGTGTATTTCTAGCCACTTTTTACAGAATTCCAATCTGATGCTCAGAGAGAGAGAGTTATGAAGATTTTCCCATGATCACCTCTTTGAAATGAAATTCGGGAGCCTGAAAAAGACCTAACTTCCACAGATCATATCTCCGAAAATATTGTGAACCAAACTCTTAAATTTTGCGACGATGTTCCTCAGGATTTCGGCTTCGCACGCTAAAAATTTCAGCTTCTGAACCTTCGTAGAAAACAAGTTATAGCTAAAATGCCACTATAACCTGTTTGGTGCAGCGAAACCCTAGAATCCAAAGCTCTGATACCAAATGTTGTGAAACCAACTCCAAAAAGAGAAGAAAAGACATATCAATACCTTATAAATAATCCACTTCAAGGGGGAAACCTCCAATACATTACATGAATGAAAAATTCTTGGATGATACAAATGAAAAAACCTTCTTTCTATATATAGGAGTCCATGGGACCACAATGTAATCCTAGTGGGGTCACAATGTAATCCTAGCCGACCTAACAATAATAATGTAAGGGCACAATAATAATAATGTGGGGGTTACAGGGGTACAACAATAACAATAAGGGGGGCTACACTAACATAATAAGGGACTACACTATTAATATAGGGACTTAACATAATTCAACATACCTTTATTTATGGGACAATAAGAAATTCCTTCATTAGATCATTGTTGCTCTTGTTATCTTACATGTTAGTAAATTTTGGGGCTGTAATATCTCTATAGAATCGCAAAGAAAGACAGAGAAAATCCAAAAGTTTTTATAACTTATGATTCCAAAATTGAAGGAAATATGCTTTATCTTGTCCTCATAGAAGTTAGTCTTTCCTATATAACCCTAGCTAGATCCTTGTAATAAAAATGCATATTTATACTGGTGATGTGCATAGAGAATGGTGCAAAGTATAGGGAAGGTGAATGTAATACCTCCATTGTAACACACCCCTTACTATCTGTAGCCCCTACTGAGGGTAGAAGGAGGGAGTTACTATGTTGAACCAACCTCCAAAGTTTAGTTATGGAAATGAGGTCTAAAATTTTCGTTTTTTCCTACATTTTCAAAATACAAAACCAACATTGTAATTATATTTATCTTATCAAGACCTTTTCAATGAAATAAAATTTTCCTCAACCTGCTTCCTAGATTGAGAGTTACGTCCATTTAAAATATGGCCTCTCAGACTTTGCTATTATATTAATTAAAAAAACATAGATACATGTTTTTTAATACTGCTTCCTGAGGCATGAGATCCTCTTCAATTGAATATGACTAACAAAGAAGGATTGAACATTCCCCATACAATCCCCAAAACACATTACCCATACCCAGTTTTTGTGCCATGATCGACGCTATTTCCAGCAACCCATTACAAACAGATTCTATAACAAAATTATACAAAACATGATAGCCACAATCGACATATAGACAATAAAAGACCCAATACATATAAAAAAAATGAACTAAACATCGTCGCCACAACCAAGTCGAGACCAACAATACTATTACCAAAAGTCGGTACCAACACTTAGCTAGACAAGAAATAAATCAAATGAAGAGACCAGAACCCATTAGATTGGGATGAAGACCATCTTAAACGCCATCCAATTGCAATGACATCCTCCTCCATCACTGGTCATTGTCCGAGGAGGAAATTGTTGCAGGGACCCTCACACTTGAGCCTGGAGTACCCAACAATTCCCTATTGTCTGATTCACAAGTAATATGACTTTTCACATGCACCATGTGGGAGTCAATTCCATCCAAACATAAACACTAGTTTCTGACCATTCTCTTAATGTCCTCCTGGGTGGCAAAGAAATTGTATCGCTCCACTTGCTTGTCCTTTAGAACTAGATTCAACAGGGCCTTCATTTTCGAATGAAGAGCCACTGAATTAAAATAACGCTTCTCCTTATGCCTAGTGTGCTCAGGGTTGGGAGCCCATATTGACATGTCCCCTATAATCTCATATTTTGAATGTGACTTTCTTTCAACCCTTGCTTGAGTCTAAATCTTGCAAATTTCCTTCCTTGTATCTAGTGTGATAGCATTGAAGTAAGTGGCAATCAAATCATGAGAAAAGAGTCTTGATCTTCTCTGTCCCTACAGATCTGAGCCACCTCCCCCCCCATCTACACTGCATCCTTTGTCTCGGTGGCATATCTAGGACATGGGGATCACACCTCGAGCAGTTGTTGTGAAGCCATCTCCCTACAAAGAAATAAGAAATAAGAACAAATCGACCTTCTAATGGACTAGGGTACCAACCCACGATATCGTCACTGAAACTTCAAACATAAAACTCAGACTCGATAAAAACCCCCAAGAGAGAGACAGAGGGCACTTCATCCTTGAACAATGACTCACTTTCGAATACCATTAAGCACAAGAGCATACGCCAATAAAATTTGATACCTCACCCACCTATGGGATGTGACCCTCCTCTATATTCAACCCCCAGTGGAAATGTCGGTCGCGAAAAAGGCCTCACACACCGACAACCAAAGAACTTAAACCTGATAAAACCCACCTGGCCAAAATCAAACGAATTCGATAAGCCCCAAATTAAAATACATAGATCATATGGTAAATCTCCCCAATCCCAAATCACAGGCAAAGATTGAAATTCCAGACACAATGACATAAACCCTAAGACCTCAAACTCAGATACAATGATACAACAAAGGAAAGAACTACATGAAAGAAGAGAACAACCTGGACCTCTTGGCTACAAGAAGCGATTGATGCCAACTCCAACCCACCGACAAAATGAATTCCACGCAACCATGCATGCACTATGGCAGCCAAAATTCCTTGTTGATTCTTCCTCCTCTTGTGTCAACTAACAAAAACCCCGCTCAACGCCTTACTACCAAAAACCAAGCTCAACACCACGCTCCTCACCAACACAAATTGATCAGAGCGCATGGAGCGGGAGGTCGACGGTCAACCTTTACCTCTACTCAAACCACCACAAAAGGTTAGACCCAAAACCACCATAGAACCTGAATATATTAAAAATGCCAACTAGAGGGCTACATGCATATGCATGAGGGGTAGGCCGCTTCTCCCCTCCTTAAATTCCTATCATGTTCTTGGGGGTGTTGGACATTGCCTCCAAGACCTCGTATCTACCACATTAACACGCCCATCAGGGATTTTCATAGAGTTATTAAATAAAAAATTTTAATTTATTATTCACTATATTATTATTCATTAAAACACGTACATATTAAAATTTTGTTTACAAGTATGAACATACGTTTTTATTGGTTTAATCAACTTTAAAAACATTTTTAAAGTTAAAATCTTTAAAAACATTTTAAAAATTAAAATCTATAGATTAGACATAATTTCAATATTGAATAGATTAACAATTTATTTAATATATAATTTGAATTAATATTAATTCTAATGTTGAATATACATATAATCTATTCAATATGAAACTATACTTATATCTTCACAGTGAATTCTCAATTCTTAATCCCTCTCCTTAAGATTTTACTCTAAGACTTCATAAAACCAAAATCAAAATAAACCAATTATTCTCATAATTGGTTAAGCTTACCTACTTAATATTATATGTGTGTTTTTTTTAATGCATTTTTAATTTAATGAGCTTGGAAAACATTCCAAATAAATAATTATTTTTAAATATATTATTATTTAATTATTATTTTTATTATCGAATAAGCATTTAAAAATTCAAATAACCTTGGATGAATTCTCGAATGGGATGAGAGGAAACGGGACGAGTTGGGGGTTGACATGCGAAGCATTCCATATAGCAATTATGAGAGGGGATGTGCTAGACAACACCCTCTAAGTCTAATTAAGATAATAAGTTGGCTAAGACTTTCACTATGTTCGCTTAATATTTGGATACGCTGCCGCCAACTCAATTCTAGAATTCTTTCACTTGAAAATAAGGGAGATCAACTCTTGATGTGATCATGATGACATCAATATAATTGGTTTAATGAACCTCAACTCTTCGATTCAGATGCAATTAGTGTGGGTGGCCTTCATTGCATGAACTTTGCACTTCTCGAGCAAGCTTGTTGTTCCTCCTAGTTGATTTTGTTCTCGCCTCCACAGTGATAGATTAGTTAGTTCCTTCTCATTTATTTTTCCTACAAATTGTCTTTTCCTCTTCACTCTGCGTGTTGCATTATCTCGGGGAGTTGGCTATTGCCCCAACCCACCCTTCCTACTCTGCATTCGATGCCCTTTCTTTCTTTCTATCAGTTCCTCCTACTCTATGTTTAGTCCTAGTTTTGAGTCGATGAAAATGCGTTGTTGGCATGTTAGATGTCAACACAATGGTATATACTATGAGGCTAGAGGTGGGATGTGAGTTCTTCAGCAGGATGAATCCTCTTCCATAAGTTACCATGACTAGAACATGTCAAGCTCAATGAAGGAGAATGATATCTAGGCAAGGAATGTGTTTGTTTACCAGGTACTAATATTGTTAGGAAGTGGTTCTCTGGGTACTCAACATGGGTCACATTAAGGGTAGACAAAATCAATATTAGCACACAGTGGATCTATACTAACATAAGAACATCTTAGCTAGAGTGTTGTTGAACAAGAATGAGGCTAAGGATGAGATTCTTCACATGCTTGATGATCTCTAACTCTATATGAAGACCTTGGATCGACGCATGTGCAAAGGATTGAGGAACATATGGACCTCCCACCAAACCCTGGAAGCTCCCCTAGTTATGGAAACTAGTGAATAAAGATAGAGAACTCCAATTGTTTCTTTTTGTTTAGTTTATTCATTTCATTTTTTGGTTTATTATGATGTATTAGTTGTTTAATTGGATAGTGTTCTTCTTTTAACTACCTTAATATTCTCTACTTTGTCTTTTAAACATTTTAGTTTCCATAATAACAAACTAAAACATAATACTACTTACTATATCCTAAAATACTAAATATAATTTGAGATATATTTCAGATTAATCACATATGAAGAATTGGGTCTAGGTTTCAAACCAACTAATGTGGTTCATCCTCATGACAAAGGTGAAAAAACCAATCAATTATATAGAATAAATAGCAAGACCCATCATGGTCCAGAGTTAGCATTTAGGAATTAACAACCTTAATATTTTCTAGTTTATCTTTTAAACATTTTAGTTTCCATAATAAAAAACTAAAACAAACCAATACTACATACTATATCCTACTTAAATACTAAATATAAAAATTTTCTCCTAACCAGAGAAAAAAATGAATGATATATATTTCAGAATAATCACATCTGAAGAATTGGGTCTACGTTTAGAACCAACTAATGTGGTTCATTTGGTCCAGAGTTGAGAATTAGTTGTTGAAAAAATTAAAAATAATATTTGCTTATAAACTAGTAACTAAGAACTAACAATGATATAACCATATTAATTGATAAATTGAATTTTAATAAAAAAGTTCAAATATATAAATTTTAAATTTAAATTTAATAAATTAATTTAAATAAATATTTGTAAATAAATAAGAATACATATATGAGAGATAATTTTCAATAAAATATAAATATGAAAGAAAAGAATTTAAATAAAATGGATAAAAATAAAAATAAAAGAGAACATAGGGCGAAATCAAGAAGAAAATATAGATTCCTTTTTTTCTAATTTGGGGGCAGCCAACAAAATTTCATGGTTCCATTCCAACGTGAACTTTTTTTCAATTTTAAGGTTTTGACCGGTCAAATCATGATCTCAGCCAAAATTTACGAGGGCAAACAGGTTCATAACTATCCAAAGAAGCTCCCGGAAGAATCCAGTTTCCGGTAAACGGAATCATGGTTCCCGCCCAAAGTGATAAAGAGGGCAAACAGCTTCATAGCCGTGCGAAGTCCCTAGAACAATCTGGAGGAAGACTATTAGAACATTTGAAAAGCGCCTTCCAAGAATCCAGTGGAAGAGGATTAGAACCTTTGAGAAGCACCTTCGTTCTTGAACATTCTACCATCTCCCCCTGCTGCTATAAATAGCCACCTATCCTTCCCCAATTCCCAACAACAAGAACTGTGCAAATCTTGAAAGATCAAACATTCGCAGTTAGAGAATCGATATTCATTGCAAGCATGTCTCTCATTCCTAGTTTCTTCGGCAATCGATCCAGCATCTTCGATCCATTATCGCTGGATTTATGGGACCCTTTCGAAGCAGGGAGGTCTCCATTTTTGAGGGATATTGGCCATTTTTCAAGAGATGATGCAACAGCTATAACCAACACTCAATTCGACTGGAAGGAAACTTCGGACGCGCACATCTTCAAGGCTGATCTTCCAGGTAATCCTCTGTTTCTTGCTACCAATTTACAGGGGTTTTGTTATTCTCGTCATTAATGGCCGATTGTTTGCTATCGAGAGCCCGGGATTTATTTATTTTTTATTCACGGCAGGTCTGAAGAAAGAGGAGGTAAAGATAGAGGTGGAAGACGGCCGAGTTCTACAGATAAGTGGTGAACGCAAGAAGGAAGAAGAGCAAAAGAACGACAAATGGCACCGGATTGAGCGCTCTCGGGGAAAATTTCTTCGGCGTTTCCGGCTACCCGATAACGCCAAGGTGGAGGAGGTGAAAGCTACAATGGATAGCGGAGTGCTTACTGTCACGGTCCCAAAACAGTCTCAGCCTAAGCCTGAGGTTAGAGCCATCGAAATCTCTGGTTAATTGAAAGAAAAATGAGCGGCAGGGACTGTGTGTTGAGCTCTACCATATGTTGAGTCCATCCTCAGTATGTGAGTATGTGTAAGGGCTTGGTTCCCAAAAATCATAGGAGTGTCACAAACTTATGGACGTACGGAAATGGCAGTGTCGATATAAAGTTTTGATGCCCTGTAATTGCATTTTTCTTAAAATTTAATGCATCAACTCTTTTGGCCTCCTCGATTCTCATCTATTTTTCGTTAAATGATGATTGGGCTGTTTTTTTTGGATGAATTTTACTTTTAACATTTGAGCTAGTAACATTTAAGTATGGTTGAAGATTTAATTGATTTAATTCAATCACCATTTGCCATGTTTGCATTATGTTGCTTTTTTTTAGTTTCTATCCAATTACTTATATCATAATAATAATAATAATATAATTTTAAGGTTATGGCCAAGCTAGACATCTATATCGACAGCCATATTGATATTGATATATGAAACCCTGAAACTTTGTATGACTACTTAATAATAATAATAATCTAGTTTTAAAGTTACGGTCAAGTTAGACATCCATATTGATATATGAAACGCTGTATGGTGATGATCCCTTAGATTCTATTCCATTATTGTATATGTTTCCAATGACTCTTGAAGCATTCTTGATGAAAGAGGCTCCACCTATGTCATATATTTGTCTTGTTGGAGAGCATTAGGTTATTTAGAGCTCATTTTGTCAATCGGCCACAATTTTGAAAACATTTAATGATGATGATGTCAATGTTTCCTTTCTAGGTTTCATTTCCTATTGATATAGGTGGACTCTTCTGGATTACAATCTTTTGGACTCTTTAGGGCACAATTTGTCTTATGAGAATGGTCTCTTCGTATTTTTAAGTGAAATGGTTTTACTATGCACTTGATTTCAAAGTTGACATTTGAAATAAACATTTCAAGTGGAATGGTTTTACTACGCACTTGATTTCAAATAGATATGATAGTATATAATCTTTATGTACTATAATATCTTATGATATTATAGTCTATAATCTTAATAGACTATCATATGGGTATGGGTTCCACCCATATGCTATGGGTTCCCGATCACCCCACCCTCAACCCAAGGACCTTAACATCCCTTGATATCCCTTTTTAGGACTTGGTGTTCCATTGGGCTTATAAGGCTCCATGGACCTTCCTTCTTGATGGGCCCCCCCTTGATGGGACCTTTCATTTTAATAGATTTGGAGTTAGATTGGGCATCACTTGGGTCCAAGGACCTTGATTGGGCCTTTGGCTTCATTGTATGGAACTTTTGCCTTTGGCAAGGGGGGAACCTTATGGGGGTTTGGACCAACGACGATCAAGTTATGTGACATTTGAAATGAATATTTCATTTATCACTGATTACAAAGCAATACATTTCATTTATTAATAATTACAATGTTGTTTTGCATTCAAAGATTACAAAGCAACACATTTCATTTATTAATAATTACAATGTTGCTTTGCATTTGATAACATTGGTGTTAGGGTTTTCATTGATTTGCATTTTAGGGTTTTCATTGGTGTTAGGGTTTTCAAATTCATTTTTTATGGATAACTTTACTTTCCTTCCGAATGTGTTTCATAACGTTGTCTATTATATATATTAGATCCATCTTAATTTCGAATCTAGCAAAGAGGAATCAAATCTCTTAGAGATAGCAAACATTTATAAAAGTGAACAGAAATTTGCTCCTTCTAGGAGCTTGGTAGATTTAAAAGTTAAGATGGATCTAGGCTGGTATAATATATTTTTTTCATAGGGAAAAGAGATTTGCTCTCTCTAGGAGCTTGGTAGATTCAGAAGTTAAAATGAATCTAGGCTGGCATAATATATATGTATTTCATAGTGAAGTCCTTCATATACTTTTAATTATTTTCTTATTAATATTTTTTAAAATATTACATATCAAGTGCATTGAAAGAATTACAAATATCCTTCATACATTGAATTAGAAAGCAACTCTTAATGAAAAGTGAAAATATAAGAATTATATCAATTTAAATTACATTATTTTTCTCAATATAGAGTAGATATAAAATTATGATATTTAATATGTACATTGAAATATTTTACTTATGATATTTAATATGGACATTGAAATATTTTACTTATTTTTTTATAGTAAAATATTTTTTTGTTATTAATATATTCTTGTTTTAAATATCACATGTAAAATGAATTACACATCATGTAATATCAACAATACTATTTCATATTAAGTAGTTAAGAAATTATATTTCTTCCTCGTACTAAAAAGTAATTTTTTTTTTTTTTTTTACTCATCTCCATATGAAGCTTTGAATAAATCACATTTTTTTCTTATGGTAAATTATTTTTTCTTATGACACTTCATCTCTATATAAAGTTATGTAAAATTAAGGTTCAAATAAATATTCTAATTATAACCAACATTATATTTTTTGTTATTACTATTTTTAATTTGTTAATTTAACAAATTATTTTATTATTTTTAAATGTAACTTGAGAATATCTCTCCCATAATTTTTAATATATATATATTTTTTAATATAACGTTACATCATAATATCTCTCATATTATTTATTTTTTATTAATTAACCTACACATATTTTTAATTTTTTTAACATAATGATAGGTGTCACTGTCATTAACAGAAAAACATTTACACACATAAAAAAAAATTTACCACCCAACATAATATTGCCCCCACTACAAGAGACTATACAAATTCTTACTATAAACATAACTAAGCCTTTATTGTTTGTTTCCATATGCATAACTTAATATATATCTAGCGTTAACATTAAATTGAACGTCTTATCACATGGATTAACTGCGGATTTCGATTTTAAATTAAGTGCTCCTCGGCCATCATTACGTACATTACCAATATCAAGATTTTTAGTCGGATTTAATTCATGTAGTACTTCCGCGGCGCGCTATATTTAATGCTCTCTAAGAGGAAGATCTTTGCTGTTGTAACGTTCCCTCGTAACATTGATTTTTTTTTTTTTAATGATGATCCGCCCACTTGGCACGGAGTTCCCCCGGGTCGAGGCACACACGTCGTCTACATACGGTGTTTCATTTACCCAACATTAATCGACCATGACAGCTGTAAACATACCTCAAGTCTTTCGGTAATTGCGAGGGAAACAAGTTTAGTCTGGAGTGTTCTGCTAGCTCGCCCGCCCGGGGATTGAAGTTCTCCCATGGCGCGCTAGGAGGATTTTGCTCCTCATCGGCTTCTCCGTCATCAAGGTCTGGGTTGAAAAGGTATGCCGCATGTCTCTATAAACTTCTATGTCTTTTACGCTTTGCTTTGCAGAAACAACATTGAAGTTCTCATGGTTTTCCCTCTGTGCATCACTTAGGTCCAGAGGAAACACAGAGGATGCACTATGGCTTTACCCTGAAACCGTGGTTTTGCATTTGGCTATTATGCAACATCAGGTAAGGCATTTTCCTCACAACGCAATTATCTCCTTTGAAATTGGTGGAAATGGTTTTGATTACCTCAGCTCTTCGCAGGTCTTCCTCTTCACCAGCGTCTAACCATCCTTTTGTCGCCTACCAGGTTACAGGGTTGCAATCTGCCAGGTAGTTTTCTATTTCTGCCAGTGGGGGTTTTGGGCTTTGCGTTATAGATTAATCCATCGTTAACTTATTCACCCTTTTAACTGGGTCATTGTCTTCCTTGTGCCTCGCAGGGGAGTGGTTTTCCTCTAAACCCCTCTCCAGCCCTTCTTCTTCACTTCCTCTGCGGCTAAACTTCGCTCCTCTTTCCACAGGTACCATTAATCGCATTGAGGTTCTGTAGCAGTTTCGTCATGGACTTTAGATTCTCTTTGGAATTGAGTCCACCGGGATTGAACTTTGAGTTATGAAATCTTTCCTTGTTTATTAGAGCGTTCTGAGGCCTTAGCCTCTATAATCCCTTGGCTACTTTCTTAATAATTTGTAAGCGGATTTGTTAATTTTGGACATTAATTCTACAGTCGGGGTCCGAACACCTATTTCGGTCTCTTGATAACTTATTAATGGAATTTCTGAAGTCTTGTCTCTTAGATACTCGTATTGTTGCTTTAAACCATGTTATTTAGTATTATTCGATTCATAGAGTTGTAGGCTTGACTGTTCTCTGACATGCAACTCTACTACTAGCGAGAATGATAACTTATTAATGGAATTTCTGAAGTCTTGTCTCTTAGATACTCGTATTGTTGCTTTAAACCATGTTATTTAGTATTATTCGATTCATAGAGTTGTAGGCTTGACTGTTCTCTGACATGCAACTCTACTACTAGCGAGAATCAAAGAGTAATTACACTTAATGCTACTGCTGTGCTAAATGTAAATTTCTGAGAAGGTGTAGGAAATTTTTATGGTAAGGTTTCCTTTCGGTTTACAAGAAAAGAACTTCAGTGTTCATGATCTTTCCTTTATTTTAAACAATTTACTGAAGAGAGAGGGTTGAAGTATTTCTTGTAACGGCTTTATTTGAATGAATGCTAACATTTCACATTCGTGCCGATAAGTAGACATGTTTAGATGGCCTACTGTTTAATCTTTTTACTATATGTTTAGATCACTCTAACTTATTCATCACCATGACTCATTTCTTATTGAATTGGAAAAGATAGAGGTTATTCATCACCATGACTCATTTCTTATTGAAGATAAAGATTGAAATACAAAGATTTATTTCCTCTTAAATGATACTAATAGATCACTCTAACTTATTCATCACCATAACTCATTTCTTATTGAATTGGAAAAGATAGAGGTTGGAATACAAAGAATTATTTCACCTTTTATGTGATACCAATGCGTTATTCAAACACGATGTGCACAAAGAGAGAAATTTGGTGAATATCTCGAAAACAACACTTATTGATATGTTTATGAAACTTAACATAGTCGAGAACATATTGATTAGTAAAAACGGTTCTCCTAATGAATTTGAACTTTACGACAACAGAGTTCATTAGGTGATACGACAAAAGAGAAAGCATCAATCGTTGGATTGTTAAACATGAAATCAAAACTTAAGTTTTTTCAATAGAAAGCATAACAAATTAATTTGAAGAAAGTGGCTACCATCAAGGTACAAAGAGAAAAATCGCTACATTAAAATATCTTCTTGGTTCCCTTGAAGGAGTGGGTTTACATCCTAGTATCTATGGATAATAAACAAGGTATTATATGCCTCTACACTTTATTCAAGGGACATAAATAAACCTTGTCGAAATAATAAGTATGCTTGCCATATTCATTGATCAAATCAAAGATGATGCATTGATAAGAAAAAAGAAAAAAATAAATGTCGCGTTATATGTTTTAATTATTATTTAAATTAAAACTTATAAATGTAAAATATAATGTAATTATGCAAAATGACAAATATAATGTAAAATGTAATTTAATATAAAATGTAAATATAATACAATGTAAAATGTAAAATATATTAGTAAATTTATAAAGTGTTGAGAGATCAAATCTCTTAAGGTGCAATTTTTTTTTATGTAAAAATTAGAAAATGTTTGCACCTCAAGGGATTTGATCCCTCATGAAACTTGATAGATCCGGAGGATGAATCTATGTTACTTTAACACACACAGATATAATTTTTATTTTATTTGTTTTATTTTTATGCAATTTGACTGAGTCAAAATTCTTACATAACATTAAAACATCTCTTTTATACTTAGCTCAAGAAATCCCTTCGGTGTAATAAAATAAAGTGGGAGTGAATATCCATGGTTAAGAATCATGTTGTATTGTAAATTTATTGTAAGTATTAATTTTCCATGTGCTTATTAATTAAATTTAAATATGGTTATGGAATCATTGTTAGTCACTGTCAAAGAAAGAATATAACAATTGATTATTATTGTTGGAGATTTCTGGAATAAAATTGTGAAATATTTGTGATTCGTCCAACGTTTCGAACGTCAACTCCATCCATCACTAATGACAAAAGAGCCTCGTGAGTAAACGAGTGTTGAAGAGCCTATTAATGGTAATAAGTAAATTATCCTCGATGGGGGTGACAAATCCGTGAATAGGTGTGGGGATTCACCGACGTACAAAGCACGCCTAGATTCCATGCGCACAAGGCAATCATATTAAGGGTGGTTGGCAGATGAGTTAAGACCCAGCAAGTGGGCTCTCCTCTCGCGGGAAATGTCGTTATAAGCCTTTGGAATTCTATAATTTTTCTTAGTGTTTGGTGTTGGGAGATGAAGGTTGGGTCTGTAGAGAATTTGGGGTCCGAGTTCTAGTTTTCCTAACAACAGCCATGGCTCTGGGAAGGCGAGGGAGAAGCGATATGGAAAGGTTCGACGCATGGTGAGCTCTTGACTTGGGGAGGTCTGTGGGATCTTGACATGCTAGTGACGATTGTGATTCAACGACTCCACTCGGGTGTCTGGTTTTTGTCAAGTGCTTTCTATATTCCTCCCGCGAAGATTTCTTTGGGATTAGGAACGCGTTTTTGGTCCCTGTATCTGTGGCTCTTCCCTAGCACGATGTTGAGTGGGGTGCATTCTCAAGTTAGCTTTGTGCGCTCTGGTAAGTTAGTTATGGTTCTTCTAGTTTTGGGTCATCCCCTGGGGCGGAGGGACGTTGCTTCTTTTGGTGGGCGGAGCACGTCTGATGTAAGGAGGCTTTGGGGTGGTGAGAAGATCAGTGGGAACCCGGGGTCCTAAGCTTCCAACCTTGGGTTGTTGGAATATGTTATTGGGCTCAATTCTATCTTGTTCAACTTAATTTGGTATTTTCCGTTTCGTTGCTCACTTTTCAGGTCTTGTGGGAAGTCTTGTGGTCTCGGTTCTTTGTGCACATTTTGGGTTAGCAACCTTTGGCTCGCCCACATTCCTCACTAAAGGGGAAGTCCACAACATGAGGGTTCTGCTCCTCATATTTCAGACCACCAGCCCCACGATGATGGCAACCATTCATCCTACGATGACGCCTCCAACCAGGATTCAACAACAGATGTGTCCATGTCTTCGACTCGCTCTCCAGAACAAGTTGTCGTGTCAGTCACCCTGGACACGGTTGTAGACCAGTTGCACCACATCCAATTGAACATATATATCATGAGGGACCATCGCTATGCGGACCTGAACGAAATGGTGGCTTATATCAATGATGTGCAACATGTCCAAAATGAAATCTTGGATAATCTAAAAAACCTCCACCTCCACCATCGGTGTATTAACGACCATCTCTGCACCCTTGAAGCAAGTGTTACACGTCATTTTGTCACCATGACATTTGACTGTTTATATGGGTCTATCACCATCCATATCATGTTCCCTTAGAGGTAAAACACTCATGTTCCTGAATCAAGTCTTGGAAATTGGAGAAAAATCTGTAAAACCCTAAAATTCTACCTACGTGGTTTTTCTAGCCTTTCCATGTGCATGCACTGATGTTCCGTCCATAAACTGCAGCGAATCCTGCGCTTTTTGCCACTAAAACCTGTGTACCCCCGTGAAAAGCAAGTAAAAGAAAAAAGTAAGTGAACCGAACAAACCAACCAGAATCTTCCTCATCTAAATAGCCTCACATGCAGCTAAACTTGCTGCCATGTATTTTGCTTCCGCTGAACTGAGTGCCACAGATCTTTGTTTCCTGCTGTACCAAGAAACTGCCATATATCTGATACTAAAAATCCCTCCTTATGTGCTCTTTCTGTCTATTGGGTTTCCTACCCAATCTGCGTCCGTGAAGTCTTGCAACTTCACCTCATCCGTCTATCTGTACCATAAACCATACTCAGATGTGCCCCTGAGATATCTCAGGACATGCTTGCCTGCCTTCCAAAAGAGTTTGGTAGGCTTAACCATTGCTTGTGAAAGTTGGTTCACCGCATAGCATATGTCCGATCTTGTATTGACTAAATACATGAGCGAACCCACCAACTGTCGATAAACAATGGCATCCACTACCTCTACCGATGTAGCATCCTCTTTCTTCCAATTTCCTACAAGAGGAGTGTCTATAGGCTTGCAACCTTGCATGTGAAACTTCTCCAGTATCTCCTGGGCATACTTTCCTTGAGACACAAACCGTTCACCTTCTCGTGCCATATTTCCAATCCAAGGAAATAATGAAGGAGGCCCAAATCCTTCATCTCAAACTCCTTTGCAAGATCTGCCTTACATGAGTGTATCAACTGCTCATCACCTATTATTATTAAATCATCAACTAAAATCTTACCCTCAACCACTATCTGGTACAGGTTTGCATCCGCCTTACTCTTGGTGAAGCCAAGTCCAGTGAAATAGCTGTCGATTCGAGTGTACCAAGAACGGGGTGCTTGTTTTAGCCCATACAACGCTCTTTTGAGCCTGCACATATGCGACTTACTGCTGAAGATCTCAAATCCTTCAGGCTGCTCAATGTACACCTCTTCCTTAATGATCCCATTAAGGAACACAATCTTCACATCCATCTGATGAATGTGCCAACCCATCTGCGCTGAGAGAGAAAGGATGGTCTGTATGGAAGAATATTGTGCAACAGGTGCAAAGGTTTCTTCATAGTCAATCCCCTTAATCTGTGAGAAGCCCCGGGCAACAAATCTTGCCTTATACTTCTCGACACTCCCATCAGCAGCTTGCTTTACCTTGTAGATCCATCTTGATCCTACAACTGATTTTCCCACCGGTCTTGGAACAATCTCCCAAGCACTATTTCTGACAATGGAGTAATACTCCTCCACCATGGCATTTACCCATGTGGGCTCCTGCACTACTTCTTCGAAACAAGATGGATTTGTCACGATACACTTTCTCATAAGAGCCATATATCTAGTATATCGGTCACGTGACTGTCTCTATTTGCATTGTGATGTAGGGACTCCTACATTCTGTGCTGCATCAAGCTTCAGTCTCTCAGCTTCTGTAGTACGCTTTCTACCTTGTCTGATGTTTGGTTATGCATGAATGGACTCCTCCACTCCATGAATCTCCTCCTGTGGTTGATCCAAATCCAGAGGCTCATCTTTGGGAATAAGAAGTTCCTCTTCTGCATGCAAGTGTAGCTCCCTCTCAAGCGACAACTTCATGGCTTTCACCTCATTGAATTTTATATCCTGTCGCACAATAGTCATCCGATTGTCTAGAAAATACACACAATAGTTATGGGGTGTTTTTTTGTACCCCAAAAATATCCCAACTTCCGCAGTCGGCTCCAGCTTCTTCCTGGCGTCCTTCGTCACATGAATGTAAATAGGTGAGCCAAAAATATTCAAATGAGAAATATCAGGCTTCTTACCAGTAAAAGCTTCTTCGGGTGTACTCATGCCAAGTACTCTATGAGGACAATGGTTTTGCACATAAACAGTAGTGTTGCATGCTTCCACCCACAAGTGCATCAATAGGCCCTGGTCATGCAGCATCACTTGTGCAACACCCATGATCATTCTGTTCTTTCTCTCCGTGACCCCATTCTACTGTGGGTTATGAGGCGCTATGATTTCTCTTCGAATTCCTTCTTTGCTATAGAAGTGTTTGAATTCGCCCGAGATGTATTCACCACCATTGTCGCTCCGTAGAGCTTTCACCTGCTTCCCCGACTCCTTCTCCACCAATGCCTTGAACTCATAGAACTTTGAGAACGTTTCACTCTTCTTCTGCATGAAGAAGATCCAGCATCTACGAGAAAATTCATCAACAAATATCACATAATACTTGTGTTTTGCTGTTGAAGCAACCGAGAATGGTCCACACACGTCTGTGTGAATTATCTCCAGGATCACCGAAGCACAGTTCTCCTTCTCATGAAAGGTGGTCTTCACAAACTTACCCATTGTACATCCTTTGCACTGATCTGACTGTGCAAGAGTACCCTTGGGAAGTCCAGCAGAAATTTGCTGCAAAATCTTCAAAGCGCCATGGTGAAGATGGCCCAATCTCTTGTGCCATAATTCGCCCTCATCCCGGCTCACCACTTCTTCTGCTTTGCCCACCATTGCAGCGCAGCCATCTACCTCCAGCTTGTACAGATTCTTAATTCGAACCCTTATCTTCTTGGTTTGACCCGTTGTTTTATGTCGAAGGAAGGCTTTTCCCTCACTGAAAAAAACATCATAACCCTTGTCTTCCAGCATTGCGACTGAGACCAAGTTCTTCTACAGACCTGGAACATGCATGACATTCTTCAATAAGAACGGATTACCAGACTCCCTCTCAAAGGTAATGGTCCCAATGCCAGTCGCACTGTACTGACCATCGTCGCCCATCTCTATATGCATCTGGAGGTCCTTCTCCTCCAAGTCACTAAACAACTCTTTGTCTCCCGTCATATGGAAAGACACACCACTATCAAGGTACCACACCGATCCCATGCAACTTGAAACCAAGCAAGTGATCAAGGAGAAATCAAGCTCAAATTGCGAGGCTAAGGCATCTCCAGTACATGAATCCGACAAGTGTGAGAGAGATCTTCTTCTTCTGTGGACAGTTAGTTGCGAAATGTCCATGCTCGTGAAAGTGAAAACACTTCACTTTGGACAAATCCTGCTTCTTGCCTTTAGCACCGGATTTTGAAGAAGATTTCTTCCCCTTCCCTTTACTTGATTTGGAAGCCAAAGAGAAATTCTCTTCATCTTCATTCTTCGATGAAGATCCATCCCTGGTACCCCGCCTTATCTCCTCCTGCACAAGATCCGACCAAAGTCGCTCTCATCCCAGCAGTTTCTCCCGTCCATTGACAGAGTCTTCGTAACTATGCCAACTCTTCGGAAGCCCAAGGAGAGCCAAGCTCACCAATTATTCATCATTAACATAAACCCCCACACTTCCCAATTCATCTTTGCATTGGACAAACTTCGTGAGGTATTTTGGAATACTGTCGCCTTTCTCCATTTTTATTTTTTTGAGCTTTGCTTTAAGCGCCAACTTCCTCTGGTCACTTCTGCTTTGGAACAAGTCTGTCAAAGCCTTCCACATTAAGAATGGAGTGGCTTTTCCGTGAAGGTTGGACACAATATGGTCCTTCACACATTCCAACAAAATCCTCGTCGTCTTTGCAGTCTTCTTTTGCCATGCATCAATTAATGCAACATTGTTAGATCCCAGCTTAGGAACATTGCTATCGATGAACTCCTTCAGCCCATTATCCTCCAGCACAGCCTCCATCCTGTCCTTCCAGGCTATGTAATTCGAGCTCCCATCAAGGGCATACTCCAATCAAAACCCGTTGAAAGACATTTCAATGTATACTTGATTTTTTCACCAAAAAGCTTTTGTAGCAAATTCGAATTGTCCACCAGCACAAACTCACTTCACAATTGCAATCTTCAATCAACAATGCTTTGATACCATGTAGAAATTATATGCACTAAGAATGCATATGTCATTGATTCACCTGATCTCACACTATTTAACTTTATGAAAAATACTAAATCAATTCCACTTGTTAATATTTTGCGGAAAAATTAATTGCACACACATGTGAAGCATCAACAAAAATATTCAATTGCACATAACATAGTTTTTAACCGGGAAATCCTGAAGCTGAAAACCCCAACTATATATTATGTAACATGGAGATCATATGACAATCTCATACAAGCATACAAAGCTTATCACAAGCTCTAAGTACAGTACAATCGTCATACACTGATCAGGCCCAATCTTGTAAATCCATGCACCGATCTATGCCACCTGCTAGCCTGCCTCCACTGCGCAATCTCTGTTGAAGAATAACTCTGAATGAATTCGAATTACTCTATCCTTGACTGCGCAATCCTCATTGGCATCTCCACTGAGTGTGTGATGCAATCAATGCATCACTATAGTCACAACAGATAGTCTATCTTTCCCTTTCACCTATCTCTCCACTAGTCTCCACTGAAACTGCCATGCACTGTAGTTAACTGTTGTATTGTTTAGTTGATTAATGAGTTATTATTTGTGAATTAATTAACTAATTAATTCACTCCACTCTCACTAGTGTATCAATCAGGTAGACTATATACAGCTAGCTCAACAGAGTAACTAATTTAAACTAAATACAACTCCATAACTACTTCTTCCAACTGTGTCATAACTATGCCACTTGAGTTCTAACTGAGTCCTCCATGCATTAGCTCCAGTAAACCCTTAGGAATAGCGCAATTCCTTCTGTCAGCTGATGTGCCACATCTGTGCACTGAACTAAAGTGCTCCAAGAGAATAAGTTGTTGTTTAGAGTTTGATTATTATTAAGAGCTAATAATAATCGACATGCATCTATTTTTAGATTGACGATCTATAAATAGACTTCGCCCAATATTCTAAAAATAGAATTTCATCTATTTTTACAACTTGATCAACCATCCACAAATAGCATCCTGCAACTTCCGAAATATGATCATCATGTCTAAAAATATACTTGCACCAAAAATAGCCTCCGGGCCCACTTAGTGAAGGTGACTCTTTTCACTAAGCTCATCATCTTGTTGAATCTCAACAGAAGTGATCTACTTTGGCAACGACTTTGGAGTCTTCAATGCAAACATGGTAACAAGATTTTTTTGCATGTTTAGTAAGAGCTGAGGTATGGCTAATTAATTAATTCATTATTTAATATTAATTATTAGTTAACTTTCTAATGGCTAGTTCTTAACAACTATTTCGAGGAAATGATTCATCTCCACTATTTATTCGTCAAGATCGATTAGTTTCTCCACCTTGTCCTGAGGATGAACCACATTAGCTGGTTCGAAACATCAACCAAATCCTAATGATGTGATTAATTCGAAAGACATTTCATCTATATTAATTAACCTGTTATATTAAACAATGATTCCAACCTTAATTTCATATAATTAGATGATAATCATTTTTTAGTAAACAAATACAAAAAATAATTTACAAAAGTTGGTCGTGTTTTTTTGGTATTGGATGATTTGTATTATAGGCTTGGTAGTGAGCATGCAATCAAATAGTAAATTTTGACTTTCTAAATCACCATAAGCCCAACTTTAATAATGGACCTTTGATCTTAAAAGCATTCATTTTTTCAACAAAAATACACTAGTAGAAGTTTGTTGTATAAAACACACAAATTTGAGGCTAACCAACTTACAAAATGGAAAGTTAAAAATATCAAAGGTTAACAATTTCAAATATTAAAAAGTGGAGGGTCTATCCTCGTCCATCACATATAGAAGCTATTTAATTTAGCAATCAAATGGGAGGCTTCTCTAAACCTTTGACTTAAAGCCTCATTATACCTGCTTTTGAAATAGCGAATAAGAGAAATCCCTCTAAATATAGGACCATTATGATTAGTGTGTTCTAGCTAAGTTATATAAAATTTTATTAGATAAGTATTAGAAAAAAGAGTTATAAGACTAGGTTAGATTTAGTATTTTCCATTCAACTTTACACCACCTTGTTACTTTTAGTATTACAAAAGAGTATTTCAATAATAAAGGTGATATTTTATGTTGTTTTGGTAACTTTGGAGAATATTTTGACATGGTGTCCATAATCAATCTTTTGAATATGTTAGAAGAGCTAAAACCTTCTTTCAAGTTGTGTGTTGTTGTAATAAGGTCATATGAAAACATTATGGCCAAGTTTAGAAACATTAAGGAATATTCAGATGATCCATATTGGATAATTATATTGTTTTTCATCCATCTTTATGCTTTGAGAGTGGAAAAATGGAGGAATCAGCTCTTAGGATCATTTTTACCGGCGAGGTTTGGAAAATTAGGATCTGAAAACTTTTGGGAGCATTTTGAGGCATCAAACAACGTTTTTTGGGGCTAAGAATTTTCCATTTTATTGCCACACCTTTTTTTCTTATCCCGCACAGTAATACCTTTCAAACGACACAAGAATAATGTCAATCAAATTTTGTATGCGAAAGTTATGCCACTGAGAATTTGACCTTCCTGTTTTCACCACCATAATTCGAAAGGATGCCACATCAACACCCATTATTCATGGAAAATGGGCTAGTCACATGATTATAATGTAGAATACTCTAAAAGAGTCTATATTGTAACTCTAGTTATGAGGTAGTCAAACTTAACCACTAATAGATTGGCAGGTTGTGTTATAATCGAGCCACAAGGAGGAAAATGGGCTTTATTCCTTCTAGTGTATTTGTTACATAGTTGAGCCAAAATAACCAAGAGGGATAGGAGATAGAACACACAGAGAGGATTTATGCATTGGAGTAGCCCACAGGACACAGATCATACTTCTTTGTATTTGCAGACATTTTCTATTTAGAAAAAGGGAGCGGAGTAGCCTCACCTTCCAACTCAGTTTCTCTCTCGAAAGGGTTTCCCAGTTCATATCTTGTGTCAAAATGTGTGTGTGAGATTTTTTTTCACTGTTCTCTATTTTATGCATAATTTTAATTCACATGCATATATTGTTAACAATAATCTACAGATATAAAACGAAATAAAACTGCAATAATGTAGAATTTTAGATTTTAAATATATTTTTTTTAGATTTGTTGTGACAATCTGTCCAATGGAATATCCACGCTAGTTTACATATCATCAGAAGAAATTAATTTAATAAATGAGTTAAGAAAAAACTACCTTTATCCTCTACCTTTTGTGGTATATGCATTAACAAGTTAGAAGATTGTTTGAAAGAAGCATGTTGTATTGGCTTAATTGTTGATAGTATAGTTATGATCATTTTTACTACGTTAATAATATTGTTCTTATCACAAGGATTCCCTAAGATTTTGGAATGTAATTGAAATTATTTATATATTTCTGCCCTAGTACGTGTATGATTGTTAACCCTAACAAAATCAAAGTTCTGATAATTAAATAAAAAAAATAACTTGAAATAATTTTGTGTAGGACCACAGCAACATGAAGGAAGTGACTTGATACAAATATCTCAAAACTTATCTTCATCAAAACCTTAACTCAGAGTATAGCATTAAGAAAATGAAAAATGATTGGTGGAAATCTTATTATGGTCTTGAAAAGAATTGTAATTTGTTGTGAAACTAGCTCCAAAAAGAGAAGAAAAGAGATATCAACGCCTTAGAAATAAGCCACTTCGAGGGGGAAACCTCCAATACATTACATGAATGAACAATTCTTGGATGATACAAATGAACAAAACCTCCTTCTATATATAGGAGTCCATGGGGGCACAATATAATCCTAGTGGGGCCACAATGTAATCCTAGCCGACCTAACAATAATAATGTAAGGGCACAATAATAACAATATGGGGGTTACAGGGGTACAAAAATAAAAATAAGTGGGGCTACACTAACATAATAAGGGAATACACTATTAATATAGGGACTTAACACCCTCTCCTTCAAACAAGTGTTGTCCTCAACGCTTGATTATTTCTTGATGCTTCTGTATAAAATTCTCATCCTCCCATGTGGAATATTCTACAGGAAGGTTCTTCCACTTACTGAGATACTCTGAATTGATCGTACTTGTCGAGTTATTGTTTATGTGACTTCTTCATAACTTCTTTCGATGTGATGTTGATCTTCCTGTTGTTTCATTAGATTTTGCACCAAAGTTAGGTTATCTTTTGAGAGTTGGAGAACTTGTTGTTGAAGCTCGATTTGATGTTCCACTAATTTATCATCCATATTAGCTATTATTTGATCCTTCAAACCATCCAACTTAGCCTCCATTTATGCTTTTAAACCATCTATGTCATCTTTGGTTGCTCTTTGTAAGATCGAAATTTGTTGCACTTGGTACCGTAATTTTGATATCTCATACTGCAATTCTTCCTCTTCATGTGTCATAGTATAGCTTTTTGAGGTCTTAATGGGTATGGAATTATTTTTTTGAAGCATTATAGAACCCAATACTGATAAAAATTCTAAAATATGCCCTTGGAATCACTTCAAACTGTTTTTTCAAACAAACGTTATGCAATTTTAATAACCAAATACACACCTTTTTCTTGCTTTTGAGGAGCTCGATATTGAAATTGAATTATCTCTGTGATTGTGGATCTTCAATATCTGAAATTTTCCCCCGAGATATCCCTCTAAATCCTCTTTCAAATGCCACAGGTCTGACCTGATTTGGATTCTTCAAGACAAAGTTATGTCCAATCTCCCATAATGACCTAATTATGGACTTGTTCCATAGAAAAAACTCGTATGACTTTCCACGTGCCTTTGTTTTCTCCTTCAAGTCTAAAATTGATACAAAAGAAACTACAGTCTGTGTATTTCTAGCCACTTTTTACAGAATTCCAATCCGATGCTCAGAGAGAGAGAGTTATGAAGATTTTCCCATGATCACCTCTTTTAAATGAAATTCGGGAGCCTGAAAAAGACCTAACTTCCACAGATCATATCTCTGAAAATATTGCGAACCAACCTCTGAAATTTTGCAACGATGTTCCTCAGGATTTTGGCTTCGCACGCTAAAAATTTCAGCTTCTGAACCTTCGTAGAAAACAAGTTATAGCTAAAATTCCACTATGACCTGTTTGGTGTAGCGAAACCCTAGAATCCAAAGCTCTGATACCAAATGTTGTGAAACCAGCTCCAAAAAGAGAAGAAAAGAGATATCAATGCCTTAGAAATAATCCACTTCAAGGGGGCAACCTCCAATACATTACATGAATGAACAATTCTTGGATGATACAAATGACAAAACCTCCTTTCTATATATAGGAGTCCATGGGGCCACAATGTAATCCTAGCCGACCTAACAATAATAATGTAAGGGCACAATAATAATAATATGGGGGTTACAGGGGTACAACAATAACAATAAGGGGGGCTACACTAACATAATAAGGGACTACACGATTAATATAAGGACTTAACATAATTCAACATACCTTTATTTATGGGACAATAAGAAATTCCTTCATTAGATCATTGTTGCTCTTGTTATCTTACATGGTAGTAAATTTTGGGGCTGCAATATCTCTAGAGAATCACAAAGAAAGACAGAGAAAAATAAATTTTTTTTATAACTTATGATTCCAAAATTGAAGGAAATACACTTTATCTTGTCCTCATAGAAGTTAGTCTTTCCTATATAACCCTAGCTAGATCCTTGTAATAAAAATGTATATTTATATTGGTGATGTGCATAGAGAATGGTGAAAAGTATAGGGAAGGTGAATGTAATACCTCCATTGTAACACACCCCTTACTATCCGTAGCCCCTACTAAGGGTAGAAGGAGGGAGTTACTATGTTGAACCAACCTCCAAAGTTTAGTTACGGAAATGAGATCTAAAATTTTCGTTTTTTCCTACATTTTCAAAATACAAAACCAACATTGTAATTATATTTATCTTATCAAGACCTTTTCAATGAAATAAAATTTTCCTCAACCTGCGTCCTAGATTGAGAGTTACGTCCATTTAAAATATGGCCTCTCAGACTTTGCTATTATATTAATTAAAAAAACATAGATACATGTTTTTTTAATACTGCTTCCTGAGGCATGAGATCCTCTTCAATTGAATATGACTAACAAAGAAGGATTGAACATTCCCCATACAATCCCCAAAACACATTACCCATACCCAACTTTTGTGCCATGATCGACGCTATTTCCATCAACCCATTACAAACAGATCAGGGATAATTTTAGGGGCGAATTTTAGCCCAAAGGCGAATTTTAAGGGATTTTCAATTTTAATGGGGCTAATTTTTTACATAAAACCCATTTTATATAGTTTAAAAAGTTAGCCCAAAAATATTTTAAAAATAATTAATTATTAAGTATTAGCCCACCAAAAAAAAGGGCGCATAACACTGGAAAAATGAAATTTGCCCCGATTTTTTTCTTATGGAGCAAATTTCCATGGCATTCGCCTGGATTTACAGGGTTCAAATGAGGAGTTACAGTGATTCACCCCAATTTTTTCAATGGTTAGGAGAGGTGGCTGGCCGCTGGACACCGAGCTTCTTTCTGGCTGAGCCAAGGCTACCCTCTCTGGTCCGTTCGTTGTTAGGGCCCTTCCAGTTGGTATATAGCAGAGATATACAGTTCGAAAAATATGGTATTGGTGTTCTTGTGGGAGATAACAGTGTGCCAGAGCCGCGCTCGACCTCAAGCGCACGCCGGATTTACAAGTTCGCTCGATGGCTCTCGAGTCCAGTTCTTGCCACTTTCGCCCGGTCTATTTCAAAATTATGCACCTTCAGTTCTATTTGTAGCAGACAGAAATAAAAAGGAGAAAAACCCTGGATTTTAGAAGATGTTTGGATTGCATTGAAGATGACACAACATTGAATTAACAGTCAAGTTTTATAATAGAACTTTCAATAATATTTATGGTCTCGAAAGCATGCTGACAGACTAACTTTTGGTGTGATACTGAAAGAGATTTTCCTTGTAATCTTGCCCTTAATTTTCGTCAAACCAGTAGATTGACAGAGAGTTGAAAGAACCGTAGTCCATAACAACTTAAACAAGTAATTAGTACTATTAATGCGGTTCTTTTTAGAGTGCGCAACATACCATAGTCCATGTAACTTACATCAACTACTTCAGTCAAACGTAACCATATAATTGTGCATTTTAAACTTCCAAACATACAGAGGGCTCTCGTTTGATAAGAGAATTGAGATTTGAATACTGAGAAAGATTGTTGTTTTTCTCTGCTTGGGAAATCAAGAGTAACCACATAAGTTTTAATGGATCCCCCAGGGAAATTGTCACAGATCTTGAGTTGGGTTCCCATATTTGACAGAAAAAACAGAGGACCATACTTAGTATGATGATTGGTGATTTTCAGCATTTGGCTGTACATTTGGCCCAAAGATGAAATTGGTCCATAGGTTTTTCAGAAGCAGGAGATGGATCTATCATTGAACTCAAAAAATATTAATTTTGAGTCTAGTATAGCTACATTGTTGAGCTATAAAGTCCTTAGATTTTGCAGTTGGGTGTTAATAATCATGAAGAGCAACAATTCATGTCAATGGATCAGCAGTTCTTCAGGAAGAGATGGAAGGATATTAGAGGATATGGTGGCATGCATGATTTGGGTTATCTTGCTACTTGATTGGATTCTGGACCTTCTTCACCACCTGTGTCATAACAAGTCAATGGATATGTAGATAAAGAACTGTACAGGGATTTTAAGGACTAATCCACTTGCTGGTTCCTCATCTTGAGATTCACATCCACTCTCTGAAGACCCGCACTGTCTCCATGGTTCAGCAAAATTATATGACACAATGTGTTGTCACGTGGATGGATGGCTCAATGAACAGTGTCTTGCTCACTTTAAGTAGTTTGGCGACTTGTTTAGTTCTTAATGCCTATTATGGTTTCATATACCCTTGGGCATCGCCTTTCTAGAAATACCAGCCAACCTATAGTAGCTTGTTCTCTATGATTTGTATTAAGATCACTGAAAAGTTACATAGAATATGATCTCTGATATGATAATAAAATTTTGAGGATGATCTTGTTGCATTTTAATGAAGGAAATAACTCTAGTCTATAAGGACTTGTTGTTAATCTCAACTCCTTGATATCAGTGACATAATTCTCATTATGATGACAGTGCTTCTGTGACAGAATTGTAAACTCCAACATGACAAAGGTGTCACCAATGATATGAAGTTGAGCTATAAAGTCCTTAGATTGAAGTAAAAGTACATCAAGCATAGAACACCATGGTTATCTAAATTTAACATGGTATGAGAGCTAGGAGAAGCCAAGCCCAAGAAATACTTTCGGATGATAGATTCTCTGAGGTTTGTATGCAATGTGTTTGGGTCTCACCGTTAATCAACTATAGTGTTATCAATATGTCTCTTAAGTTTCTTTGGTTTTTGGCATGACAATGGTAGAAAGCATCTGCTGCTGAAGGTTTTTCCTGGCAGTGATAGTTTCACAGAGGATGAAACACTCTATGTCATCTTCGCTTGATTGACATAATCAGTATCAGTAGTATGGTTTGTCAGATCAAGGATGGCCTTCATTGGCATCATAATTATGATTGCACCATAATCTCAAAATTGTTTGGCAATAGAGTGATATGACATTACAACATGGATAGATATGTCTCTGTTTTGAGATTTTCATCTATCTTATTCTACGAAAGGGCTCAGGGAATCACATCTCTTTTGGCACAAGCATACTCATTTCTTATAGCCTCAGAACTCTCGCTGCTCAATGGATTGGGTCTTTTAATGATTGGATGTGCATCATTGTTGGGTCTTCAAATGTTGCATCTCTGGGATAGTAAAAGGCCTCATTTTAGAATCTCTATGTATGTTACACATTCTGATTTAACGGTAAGACAGAGGCACAGTTCTCCGCTATATGCATCATTTAGTTTTCTTTATGAGATCTAAAGGTTGTACTCTAATCCACTTGTTGGCTCCTCATCTTGAGATTCACATCCACTCTCTGAAGACTCGCACTGTCTCCATGGTTCAGTCAAATTATATGACACAATGTGTTGTCACGTGGATGGATGGCTCAATGAACAGTGTCTTGCTCACTTTAAGTAGTTTGGCGACTTGTTTAGTTCTTAATGCCTATTATGGTTTCATATACCCTTCGGCATCGCCTTTCTAGAAATACCACCCAACCTATAGTAGCTTGTTATCTATGATTTGTATTAAGATCACTGAACAGTTACATAGAATATGATCTCTGATATGATAATAAAATTTTGAGGATGATCTTGTTGCATTTTAATGAAGGAAATAACTCTAGTCTATAAGGACTTGTTGTTAATCTCAACTCCTTGATATCAGTGAAATAATTCTCATTATGATGACAGTGCTCCTGTGACAGAATTGTAAACTCCAACATGACAAAGGTGTCACCAATGATATGAAGTTGAGTTATAAAGTCCTTAGATTTTGCAGTTGGGTGTTAATAATCATGAAGAGCAACAATTCATGTCAATGGATCAGCAGTTCTTCAGGAAGAGCTGGAAGGATATTAGAGGATATGGTGGCATGCATGATTTGGGTTATCTTGCTACTTGATTGGATTCTAGACCTTATTCACCACCTGTGTCATAACAAGTCAATGGATATGTAGATAAAAAACTGTATAGGGACTTAAATGAAATGGTTTCTCTGGTGTATTCCTTCATTTTATGTTTGTGATCAATCTTATCCATTTTTCCATATGACCCAAGTCTTAAGTTTTCATAATGAGTGGACATCAATGGGCTTTGGACTTGTGTTTTTAGTTGATATTCATGCAATTTTGATAAAATAGTAGCCCCAAATCCTTAAATGGTTGAAACCATCATTTTGTTTTCCTGAATCACAAACAGAAATGTTGCATAAGAATACAAATGAAAAAGATTATTCTTATTCTATGTAGTTGGCATTGCCCATTCTCTTTACTAAAAAAATATTTCCTTCTATAATGTGTGTTGCTTTCATTGGGAGGCTTCATGATTTTAGTTGCTAGATATTTACATCTTGGTTTTGGCAGTTTTCTAGTGTGATGCCTTGGAGTATGAGGCTTCTGCTTATTTTCTCTGCTAAAGTGACGCTGAGTGCATTTTATTGATCTACCCTTAATGATACTATAGATAACATATCATTGTATGATTTTATTGGTTGTGATTTGGATCCCTAAGACCCTTTTTTAATGACTCATGTTCGACAATACTATTCTATGATCAGTCACTAAATATTGCAAGAGTAACTACTAAAAAGATTTCCCTAAGATATAAAGGACATATTGCTACTATTGAGTAAGGGAGGTTTTGGCTGAGTGGGATGAAACAATTTGAACCATGGTCATAATATTTTCTTCATTTGGTTGTATAACCCATCTGCACCATAAACTAAATGTTACTGATCTACCGGTGCACCGTATTAATTTTAAAAAATATGACTTATGACATTTACTACATAGATGGGTTTCAATGTTCAGAAGTTCATATGTATATGGTTGGAATTTCTCTCATCAGATCAAGATTGGGAAGAGAAGGGTTTTTTAATGCATTATATATGTCGATACACAGTTGAGTATAGGGATATCATAGTAAAATGTGTTTGGATGTTTTTGTTAACAATCTATATTGAGTATGTCAAGCAGTGAGCTTGTTTTAACAGAGGACCATGAGTCAATAAAAGGACTGAATTGTGGATATACAAGGATATTTATGCTACTTGAAACTACCATAGACTCTATTGCTACATGTTTTTTTTCAGAAATTATGTAAGAGTAAAGGTTTTGGGGTTTCTTTTCTAACTTGTGCTTCATGGTGAAATTATTTTTGACAATATATGTTGCAAGGTTCTAAATTACTTGATCCCATATGAAAACCATTGAACCTTTTGGATTGAAATCTGACAAGAGAATTGAGATCTGAATACTGAGAAAGATTGTTGTTTTTCTCTACTTGGGAAATCAAGAGTAACCACATAAGTTTTAATGGATCCCCCAGGGAAATTGTCACAGATCTTGAGTTGGGTTCCCATATTTGACAAAAAAAACAGAGGACCATACTTAGTATGATGATTGGTGGTTTTCAGCATTTGGCTGTATACATTTGGCCCAAAGATGAAATTGGTCCATAGTTTTTTCAGAAGCAGGAGATGGATCTATCATTGAACTCAAAAAATGTTAATTTTGAGTCTAGTATAGCTACAATGTTGAGCTATAAAGTCCTTAGATTTTGCAGTTGGGTGTTAATAATCATGAAGAGCAACAATTCATGTCAATGGATCAGCAGTTCTTCAGGAAGAGCTGGAAGGATATTAGAGGATATGGTGGCATGCATGATTTGGGTTATCTTTCTACTTGATTGGATTCTGGACCTTCTTCACCACCTGTGTCATAACAAGTCAATGAATATGTAGATAAAGAACTATACAGGGACTTAAATGAGATGGTTTCTCTGGTGTATTCCTTCATTTTATGTTCGTGATCAATCTTATCCATTTTTCCATATGACCCAAGTCTTAAGTTTTCATAATGAGTGGACATCAATGGGCTTTGGACTTGTGTTTTTAGTTGATATTCATGCAATTTTGATAAAATAGTAGCCCCAAATCCTTAAATGGTTGAAACCATTATTTTGTTTTCCTGAATCACAAACAGAAATGTTGCATAAGAATACAAATGAAAAAGATTATTCTTATTCTATGTAGTTGGCATTGCCCATTCTCTTTACTAAAAAAATATTTCCATCTATAATGTGTGTTTCTTTCATTGGGAGGATTCATGATTTTAGTTGCTAGATATTTACATCTTGGTTTTGGCAGTTTTCTAGTGTGATGCCTTGGAGTATGAGGCTTCTGCTTATTTTCTCTGCTACAGTGACGCTGAGTGCCTTTTATTGATCTACCCTTAATGATACTATAGATAACATATCATTGTATGATTTGATTGGTTGTGATTTGGATCCCCAAGACCCTTTTTCAATGACTCATGTTCGACAATACTATTCTATGATCAATCACTAAATATTGCAAGAGTAACTACTAAAAAGATTTCCCTAAGATATAAAGGACATATTGCTACTATTGAGTAAGGGATGTTTTGGCTGAGTGGGATGAAACAATTTGAACTATGGTCATAATATTTTCACTAATTTGTTGTATGCAGAACCATCTGCACCATAAAATCTAAATGTTGTTTTTGATCTACTGATTTGATCGGATACTCCTTTTAAAAACTATGACTTATGACATTTACTTATAGATGGGTTTCAATGTTCGAGTTCATATGTATATGGTTGGAATTTCTCTCATCAGGATTGGTATTGGGAAGAGAAGGGTTTTTTAATGCATTATATATGTCGATACACATTTGAGTATAGGGATATCATAGTAAAATGTGTTTGGATGTTTTTGTTAACAATCTATATTGAGTATGTCAAGCAGTGAGCTTGTTTTAACAGAGGACCATGAGTCAATAAAAGGACTGAATTGTGCATATACAAGGATATTTATGCTACTTGAAACTACCATAGACTCTATTGCTACATGTTTTTTTTTCAGAAATTATGTAAGAGTAAAGGTTTTGGGGCTTCTTTTCTAACTTGTGCTTCATGGTGAAATTATTTTTGACAATATATGTTGCAAGGTTCTAAATTACTTGATCCCATATGAAAACCATTAAACCTTTTGGATTGAAATCTAACAAGAGAATTGAGATCTCAATAATGAGAGCATTGTTGTTTTTCTCTCGCTTTGGGAAATCAAGAGTAACTACATAAGTTTTAATGGATCCCCAAAGGAAATTATTACATCTTGAGTCGGGTTCCCATGATTGATAAAAATAGAGTAACTATACTAAGATAGATATCTGTGGTTTTCTATTTGGCTTTATGTATTTGGCCCAAAGATGAAATTGGTCCAGTAGGTTTTTGGTGAGATGGATCTACTATTGGACTCAAAAATGTTAATTTTGAGTCTAGTATAGCTACATTGTTGAGCTATAAAGTCCTTAGATTTTGTAGTTGGGTGTTAATAATCATGAAGAGCAACAATTCGTGTCAATGGATCAGCAGTTCTTCAGGAAGAGCTGGAAGGATATTAGAGGATATGGTGGCATGCATGATTTGAGTTATCTTGCTGCTTGATTGGATTCTGGACCTTCTTCACCACCTGTGTCATAAAAAGTCAATGGATATGTAGATAAAGAACTGTACAGGGACTTAAATGAGATGGTTTCTTTGGTGTATTCCTTCATTTTATGTTTGTGATCAATCTTATCCATTTTTCCATATGACCCAAGTCTTAAGTTTTCATAATGAGTGGACATCAATGGGCTTTGGACTTGTACTAGTTGATATCGTGCAATTTTGATAAAATAGTAGCTCCAAATCCTTAAATGGTTGAAACCATCATTTTGTTTTCCTGAATCACAAACAAAAATGTTGCATAAGAATACAAATGGAAAAGATTATTCTTATTCTATGTAGTTGGCATTGCCCATTCTCTTTACTAAAGTATATTTCATCTATAAATGTACATTATCAGAGGCTTCATGATTTAATGTTGATATTACATCTTATGTTTTGGCGCTTCTTGTAGTGTGATACAGGAGTATGAGGCTTCTGCTTATTTTCTCTGCTACAGTGACGCTGAGTGCCTTTTATTGATCTACCCTTAATGATACTATAGATAACATATCATTGTATGATTTGATTGGTTTTGATTTGGATCCCCAAGACCCTTTTTCAATGACTCATGTTCATAATACCATTATCTTTGCATCAATCACTAAATATTGAAAAAGAGTAACTACTAAAAAGATTTCCCTAATATATAAAGGACATATTGCTACTATTGAGTAAGGGATGGTTTGGCTGAGTGGGATGAAACAATTTGAACTATGGTCATAATATTTGCACTAATTTGTTGTATGCAGAACCATCTGCACCATAAAATCTAAATGTTGTTTTTGATCTAATGATTTGATCGGATACTCCTTTAAAAAACTATGACTTATGACATTTACTTATAGATGGGTTTCAATGTTTGAGTTCATATGTATATGGTTGGAATTTCTCTCATCAGGATTGGTATTGGGAAGAGAAGGGTTTTTTAATGCATTATATATGTCGATACACAGTTGAGTATAGGGATATCATAGTAAAATGTGTTTGGATGTTTTTGTTAACAATCTATATTGAGTATGTCAAGCAGTGAGCTTGTTTTAACAGAGGACCATGAGTCAATAAAAGGACTGAATTGTGCATATACAAGGATATTGATGCTACTTGAAACTACCATAGACTCTATTGCTACATGTTTTTGTTCAGAAATTATGTAAGAGTAAAGGTTTTGAGGCTTCTTTTCTAACTTCAGGTTTCATGGTGAAATTATTTTTGACAATATATGTTGCAAGGCCCTAAATTACTTGCTCCCATATGAAACCATTAAACCTTTGGGATTGAAATCACAAGAGAATTGAGATCTGAATACTGAGAAAGATTGTTGTTTTTCTCTTCTTGGGAAATCAAGAGTAACCACATAAGTTTTAATGGATCCCCCAGGGAAATTGTCACAGATCTTGAGTTGGGTTCCCATATTTGACAAAAAAAACAGAGGACCATACTTAGTATGATGATTGGTGGTTTTCAGCATTTAGCTTTATACATTTGGCGCAAAGATGAAATTGGTCCATAGGTTTTTCAGAAGCAGGAGATGGATCTATCATTGAACTAAAAAAATGTTAATTTTGAGTCTATTATAGTTACATTGTTGAGCTATAAAGTCCTTAGATTTTGCAGTTGGGTGTTAATAATCATGAAGAGAAACAATTCATGTCAATGGATCAGCACTTCTTTAGGAAGAGCTGGAAGGATATTAGAGGATATGGTGGAATGCATGATTTGGGTTATCTTGCTACTTGATTGGATTCTGAACCTTCTTCACCACCTGTGTCATAACAAGTCAATGGATATGTAGATAAAGAACTGTACAGGGAGTTAAATGAGATGGTTTCTCTAGTGTATTCCTTCATTTTATGTTTGTGATCAATCTTATCCATTTTTCCATATGACCCAAGTCTTAAGTTTTCATAATGAGTGGACATCAATGGGCTTTGGACTTGTGTTTTTAGTTGATCTTCATGCAATTTTGATAAAATAGTAGCCCCAAATCCTTAAATGGTTGAAACCATCATTTTGTTTTCCTGAATCACAAACAGAAATGTTGCATAAGAATACAAATGAAAAAGATTATTCTTATTCTATGTAGTTGGCATTGCCCATTCTGTTTACTAAAAAAATATTTCCATCTATAATGTGTGTTGCTTTCATTGGGAGGCTTCATGATTTTAGTTTCTAGATATTTACATCTTGGTTTTGGCAGTTTTCTAGTGTGATGCCTTGGAGTATGAGGCTTCTGCTTATTTTCTCTGCTACAGTGACGCTGAGTGCCTTTTCCTTTTCAGTGGTCAAATTCTATGAGGATAAGGTTAATTATGGAAGATTATAGGGTGAATAAATCCTCTCACTATGCCACCCTGGTGACACTCCCAATATTTCTAATGTTTTGATAAATATGCCTTGATGATTTGTTGGTAAAAGTGTTCAAGATGCTCAAACTAAGGGGGAGCCTTAGTCATATAAAAAGGATGCTTGGATGCACAGATTCAAGGGGAGCATTAGCGTTGCTAAGTATAATGCATTGTTGGCATTATGATGGTTCTGAAATATGTTCTCTTTCTTGAGGACTTTCTGGTGTTGGTCTTAAAGTTATATTTGTAGTTTGATGAAAAGATCTTGTTGAGACCCATGATGTAAAATTGTAATATTCAGTCATGTAAGGACTTGTCAACTGTGTAAACCCACTTGGTTGGGTAGCTGAGTCAAAATTTTGTAAACCCACTTGGTTGGGTAGGTGAGTCAAATTTTGTAAACCCACTTGGTTGGGTACTTGATTCTCATATGTAAATCCACTTGGTTGGATATTTGATGTAAGTATGAGTCATTGGTGATAGGAAGTTCATAGAGTCATGTACTTCATTGAAAAATATGTTTGAAGATTCAGCATGAACTCAGGGGGAGCTTGGTCACTTCAGTATACATCAGATCTGCAGAACGCTTCTTCTACATGAGGAGAAAAGGGGGAGAGTGTGTTGGCTTTGATCCGCCCTTTGCCCTTGATGTCAAAGGGGGAGAGTGACATGGTGTTTAATGAAGAGAAAGAATGGTGTCAAAAATGGAGAGAGTGACATGGTGTCATTGTATTCTTAATATACCTATCTGTTGTGGTAACCAAACACCATCGTGGTTGCCATCAAGTCCAAAGGGGGAGATTGTTGGCAATATGATGCAGAGTGTTGTCCTTAATGGCAACCCACTGAATGAAGATGAAGACATGAGACAGTTGAAATGTGTTGTCCTTGATGGAAAACCACCTGATGAAGTTTGTCTTGACCTGATGGACTTGGAAATGATGTAAATCTGATATGAAATGATGTTTGTTAACAATATGATGCTGAGTGTTGAGAAAGTTGACATGTGTTGTCCTTGAATGGCAACCCACTTGATGAAGATGGTGACATCTTACTTGATGAAGTTGTGCTTGATAGAATATGTCTTGATGAACTAAATCTGATGTATCTACAGTGAGTACAGAAGGCAATGAAGAAAGGAATCCAGATTGTGCTAAATCTATGGTGAAAAGAGTATGTCTCAAGGCATACGCGGATTTGCCTAGGAGAAGTCGCGTATGCATGCGGGAAACAACGTTCCAAGTCGCGTATGGGAAAAAAGCGCTCATAAAGTGCAAAACCAAGGGTAACCACCATGGTATTGACCCATTGTATTGGGTAATGATTTTTCTAAATGACCCCGTCTAGGAATACCATAGGACGTAATGTAGTTTTGGGCTCATGGTATTGTTTTGGCTCATGGTATTGAAAAAGGGGCTCATGGTATTGAAAAAGGGTAAACCTATATAAAGAGAAGAAATTCATTGTGCAAATCATGAGTGTGGGTGCAAGATGTCTGAGCTTGAATGAATACTTCTCTCTGAAGTATATCTGAATAGAAAGGGTTACAGTTGAATGATAGATCTGAATGGATGATGCACCAATGATGAAGAAGGGGGTCTAGATCTGAAATGTACTTGTATTTTCTAGATCTATTTATGGAATGATTAGATCTGTGATGAGGCGAACATCTGTCTGAGGTAAAGGGTAAAATCTGAAGTAATGTATCTGTGGTGAAGAATTGCAATGACATAAAAGTCTGAAGAACCATACGCTAGTTCGCCGAAGAGGAAGCGCGTATATACGCGGCTTCGCGGAAGAGAAAGCGCGTATGCGCAATGAAATTGGATCTGTAATATGTACAGAAGTATACGCTAGTTTATGTGAACGGAAGCGCGTATATACGCGACATCAGAGAATGGAAAGCGCGTATGCAAACTAGGGCTTGCTGATGTCTGTGGTAAGAAATTTCTGATCTGTTCTGTTGGTTTACTGATATCTGTCAGTGAGTTATATGTATCAGTTTCATGTTTGACTATGCTTAAAAGTATGGAGTGGGTCCAGTCTGAAAATATGATGAAACGTGGCCTGCAAGTGGTGTCCTAAAGGAAGCCTTGGATCCAGTGTGAAAATTGATGAAACGTGGTCCATAGAGGTGCTGAGGGTTGTAGCCTTCAGTCAGGGGGTTGTAGCTCCCTTCCAGGTGAGGCTGGTAAACGAGATCAGGGGGTTGTAGCTCCCTTCCAGGTGAGGCTGGTAAACGAGATCAGGGAGTCGTAGCTCCCTTCCAGGAGAGGCTGGTAAACGAGTCAGGGGGTTGGAGCTCCCTTCCAGGAGAGGCTGGTAAACGAGCGCAGGTGGGTGCCTGCGTGCTGGTCAAGTCTGCGCCAGCATATATGTTGTAAGATGTTTTCTCTATAATAAAATATTGAAGGCTGAGCAACTGCAGCGGTGGTTTTCTCCCGACTTGGGTTTCCACCTAAAAATCCTGGTGTTCATATGTGATGCTTTGTGTGATGGTTTATTCTGTTGTTACTACACATGTTTACTATTAACTTAACATCAGATGATTGAATAGCGCAAAGAACTAAGTTAATAAATATCTGCATATTTAGATCTCTGCTAATACGCGAGTTGCATGAAGGATATACGCGTATATAAGCGGGTTTACTAAAGGAAAGTAGTGTATGGGTTTTAGAGAGTGAAAAAGTAAAAAGTTTTGAATATGCTGTAAATACTGATTCACCCCCCCCCCCCCCTCTCAGTATTTTTCCCAACATGT